>JAGQAX010000016.1:7087651-7457651 GCA_019142605.1 Cephalopholis sonnerati
GTTGCATGAAAAAACATTCCAATGTCGAAAGTACATTATCTGTATGAAATATCAAAGCAGGGACTATTGGCCTTTAAACAGAATGAGGACAGAGTATGTGAGGCCACAGAACACTTAGTAAACAACAGGAGGAGAAATATCATTGGATAATCTGTAATATCAGAGTGGATGGACAGATATTCTCTGTGGATTTGGTGGAAGTGGGCGGTTGTCGTGATAGGGGAGGTGTATGTGAGTGTGTGTGCGGGTGTGTTTGGGTGGGGGGATGAAGAGCAGATGATTAAAAAGAGAGGAGTAGAGGAAAGGTGGATGATTATATAGATGAGAGTGAGGGAAAACAGTGAGAGAGGGGAGGGCACACAGCCAATGCCTAATATTAATTTGATGAGTTTGTCTGTCCCAGATTCGTGTGTCTGCTCACTGTGGCAACAGCAACCTTTCCTCTGAGTGTCTGTGTCTGCAAACCCCCTGTTGCTAGGGGTATGAACTCATTTCAGTGACTACCCTCCTCCTCATCCCACCCAAAGGATTTGCATCCCCCCCCCGGCTGGTGGTGATGACTGACAGATCTGCTGTCGTGACAACAGACGTGCTTTAAACCCTGGTTACATCCAGGTTTCAGGGTATTCCACAGCATACAATTTGTTGTCATTCTAGTATGAACTAGAATTACTGCCTTGCGGTTGGATGCTTCCACAAAGCCATCAAATTGCAGTTACAGTTTACATCCATGTCTGAAAAAACATGATGCTTCACACACATCTTCCCCCCCAGAGCACAAAAAGACAATACAATCAGCACAGTTTCAAGGTGGACACCTAAGATTAGAGCCACCAATTCAGTATCTGTTGCTGAGTTATGGTGTTGAATAATGGCCAGAAAAGTGTTTTTGCAGAATCTTATGTCACGGTAGACTTTGACCTTTTGGATATAAAATGTCATCATTTGATCAATTTATTCTATTAGACACATGTTTGAAATTTTGTCATAATTAACATATAAATTCCTGAGTTATAGCCAAAAACAGTGAGGTCATGGTGACCTTGACCTTTGACCAACAAATTCTAATCGTTTCATTTGTGAGTCCAATTGAAAGATTGTGCCAAATTTGAGGAAACTCCCTCAAGGTCTTCATGAAATATCACTTTCATGAGAATGACATGGACGTAAGGTCACAGTGACCTTGACCTTTGACCATCAAAATGTAATCAGTTCATCCTTGACTCAAAGTGGATGTTCGTGCCAAATTGGAAAAATTTCTTCAAGGCGTTGTTGAGATATCACTTTCATGAGAATGGGACAGGCAAGATCACAGTGACCTTTACTTTTGACCATCAAAATGTAATCAGTTCATCCTTGAGACCAACTGGATGTTTGTGCTAAATTTAAAGAAATTCCCTCAAGGCATTCTTGAGATACTGTGTTTACGAGAATGCGATGGTCGGACAACCCAAAAATAAGCCAGCTGTGCAGAGGAATAAAAATACATAAATTTAACAGATTTCCATTTTTCCGCTTGAAGTACGGAAACAAAATAAGTGACACACCCGTCTGCTATGAATGTGGTATATCTTTATGAATTAGCAATCACTGTGGTGTTTCCTTTGTTTATTTTGTTACATGCAATTGCTTTAAATCTGTTCTCAGATGATCACAAAAGCAGTTCTTTTTTTCTCAGTTTTGGTTTGAATTGACCATTGATACTACATTTTATGTAGATATTGTAACATTGTTTTCTACAACTTCAAATCTTTTTTGCATGTTAAAAAAGTTGCAATTTTCATTTTGATTAAATACAACCACATGCACTGAAATTGTTTACAAACATCAGTTCATGAACTGAAAAGCTCATTGACCTTCAAAATAAAAGATAAATCTTGACCTTGAAAAAAGCTGATTTTTTAATATTCATATTACAGACATGTCATATTCACACAGTTGACCTCTGCAATAATTACAAAATATACAACCTAATCGCCAGAAAAAATGTTGACATTGTACATTTCTGCCAATCACTTTTATGTTGCATTTACACGTTATTATGTAGTAGATATATTTAAACTTTATGTGTCCACACCACTGTAGTTAACGTGTGGTTCAGTTTAGGCACAAAAACCACTTGGTTATGGTTAGTAGACCATGTTTTGATTTAAAATACACAGTTTTGGGGGCACATTCCCCCGCTGATGTCTAGCTAAACAAACACCCACTTTTGGTGCTTAATAAACTGCTTACCAGTTCACTGGTCTCCAACAGTGGTCTGCAACTTGGCATGCAACTCGCCTAGGTGTCACACTATCCATCCCTCCACCAATGATAAAGTCAGCTCATGTACTACCTCACTTTAGAAGCACTGATATTATACATATGAAATGTGCAAATATAACATAACTCTGGACTGTACAAATTCACGATGTGGACATTTTCTTCAGGCATCTGGGCTGAAATATAGTAGGACCCCAGGGGATAACAGTTGCGTGCACATAGGGTTTTACACATATTGACACAGTTTATCTCCCTAACAGGATTGAACATCGCTGATGACCTGTCTCCATGCTGTGCTTTGGAACAGGCCAGACACTGCATGAGAGATAAGAGATGAGAGGTAAGAGGAAGGTCAGGCTGTCGGAGAGGTCAGCTGACTCAAGGAGACGAGTGTGCATATGTTTAAGTATACATGCATTATGACCCGACGTCATCAGTGGGCTGAAGAGGCTTTAGTTAAAGCACAGGTGCCCACCAGTAGCAGGAGAAATGAATTAAATACAACTTTACTTAAACTGGCAGTAAATCAACAAGGCTGCACCTTTGTTTCCCAGTACTTAACAAAAATGAAACCTTACAGAAATCATTATTGCCAGAAGTCAGTGTCAGTCCCTCATAAACATAATAAATGATATCCAGCCAGTATTTGTATCTGCTCACCTCAGCACAAACAGCTGACATCTGTCATGGCTAGCAACTGGCTTAACCAATAAGAGGCTGGAGGGGAGCTAAGTGGTCACAGCACCTAGGAAATAACCTTGACTGGGGTAATCCAGGCCAATAGGATTGGGACAGGCTGACAGGTGGCTCAGAGCTGGGACCCACGGGCGACCCTTCACATTAGAGCTGCTGGTCTGTTTGAAATTGTTCCTTTTTATCATCAAGCACTTTCTCTTTAACTAAAAACTGACTGATGTATACTGTTTTTAGTCTTTAGGTTCTCCAGCAAAAACATGTTGTCTGCATGTGCACTGGTTGAACCACATAAAAAGAAACTGTTATTTTTATGTCATTTAATCTACAGTAACAATACATTAACTGACATGTTGTTTATGACCAAACTGGTTGTCTACTGGAAATCCCTGACCTGAATTGACACTACCAGGACACCAGGTCATTGGTATCAGCCAATACTGGCTTTAAAATGAACTATAGGAACTGGCCAACATGCTGATAATATCAGTACATCATCAGTATCAGCTAATATCAGCTTTAAAATGAACTATCAGATTCGGCCAACATGCTTTTTCTTATTTTGCACAATGAATGAATATTACATAGATTGGAAAGCATTTTATTTCATGTCTCCACATGCTGGTGGGTCATCATGATAAGTGTATGCATGTATAGTATGATGTTAATTAAACTACAGAAGAGACTTGATGATCACTAACATTAGGTGGGCAAAAAAATGGGTATATCGATATCGCTATCGATTATAGGTCATATAAGTTGTTATATATTGGCATATTCGATATCGGCAAAAAATCCAATATTGTGCATCCCTAATTGATTTACTGATTGACTGATTGACTGTAATCTGTCTACACCACATGGTGCCAAGCCTGTTTGGGTCTACTTACACTAGACAGCAACAACAAGATGATCACAGAATAAATCATAATTGACAGATCCACAAATTCAAAGAAAACATTTTAAAAGACACATTAATATAACTAAAAACGCCTGTAGAGACATAATACTGTTGTGATGGTGTTAGGACATTTAACTAACCTGCATCTCTCCTCTGCCTGCAGCTGACTGATTGGCCTAATCTGAAACACCTGGGTCTGATGTCCCAAGTTTACTTAAAGGGGCTCTACTTGAGATTCAGAGCATACAAACTGTCTGGATACAGTTCTTAGCATGGCGATGACTGAGCCAGCAGCAAGCAGCTAATGTTGCAAACTCCATAAACAGCACTAAACAACTGCAATAGTGCTGACAGAGCTAATGGTGCTAACCAGTGGGGAACTAGGGTGCCATATCATTGTTCCGATGCCCCAAAAGTCCAAAGTCTCATTTGTCTGAAGAATGTTCCACACAGTCCTTGCAATTAGTTTAAGTTTCCCAGAAGCATTTAAGCCACCAAACCAGTGCAGCTGCCACTGAGCTGCAGCCGTTTGACTCTGCAGCAAAATGCAGCCAAAATGAAACCTTGGGATAGTTTCACTTTTAGCAGTGAATTGCAGTCAGAGAATTCCCACAGCCAAACAGTCAACAGAATCCTGTGAGTCCTGTTCACCTATGTTACAAAAAATTTCTTCCCACTCGATACTCAATAACATGCCTCCCGGATGCAAAATAATTGCGTTGAACTGCACTTTGACGCTGCTTGGTGTCAGAAATATATGTATGTCTCTCACTATCTGTCAGTCATTTTATAGGCTGCCACTGTATCAGCACTGACTCATGATCTGATACTAAACCTTGTTCCACGCTTTAAAAAAAATCCATGCTTTAACTATTAGATCATTCCAAGCAAATCAGAGCATCTTAAAAAGATTGTGATTCATCACTATCATGAGCTGTGTACGTCTGAGGGAGAGAGATTTGCATTTGTGTGTGAAACAGCAGCTGCTTTACAGACACACTGAGGATAAGATGAAAGATGAAACAATAAAGAACTACAACCACTATTACAAAGACAGGACTCTTTTATGAGCCCTCACGTTCCTGTGCACTTGGAGGTCCCCTACTGTGCTGTGGTTTCTATTAAATCCCATCCTCTCCTCTTAATCTTCAATCTCTGAGGGAGCAAATGTTCCCCGTTATTCATTCTCGGATCAGATGGGTTTATCTAATATGTGTCTGATTTCAGGGACTTTTAGGACAAATCACTGAAAATCTCAACTGTGATTTGCCAGGTGTTTAATAGTCCTTGAAAGGTTTTTTATGGCATAGCTGCTTTGGTAAATTATATTATACACGTAAACAGGAAGAGAGTGAGAGGGGTGGACGATTGTAAAGGGGTAGAGATGGGTGTTAGGGTTTTATCCAAGAACATTACAGGTCAAATAACCACCAAAACACACAGAAAGTATTTATATAAACACTCATTATTGTGTCTTTTCTAGGAGGAAAAGGATGTCATATTCTATATTCTCCCTATTGTTATCAAAATACATGATGAAAACACAGAATGTGTTAGACTGTCTCCTAATTCTGTCTGACCTCCTTTGACAGTCTGTGGCACTCAGTCTGCAGCCCATTGGTTTTTACTGAAGACTTTAAACAGCCCACAGATATATACAGCTGGCCACTGTAGGTTTTAACACAGGAGGAAATAGCGAATCCGTTGGGGACTATTTCCAGATGTGGATTAATTTGGTGCTTTAGCGAGTATTTCTGCAGCAGATAGTGTATATAGGACTGAATCAAAATAAACTACAGTATGTGTTTTCAGCATCCCATTGTACATTTCTGCAAACAACAGATATGCCACATTTGCAACCTAAAACTTTACATTTAAATACAGCTGTGGTTAACGTGTGGTTAAGTTGAAGCACAAAAACCACTTGGTTATGATTAGGAAAAGATTATGTTATGGCTTAAAACACCCAGTTATGGGGGCACAATCCCTGCTGAAAAAAAAAAGGTGACAGGTTGCTAAAAAAATCCACGTCTGGGGGCTGGAAAGCCACTGGAAACACAGCAATGGGTCTCCAAATGCATACACATTGGGATGCTATAAAGCTGCTGGAAAAACAGTGATGGGTGCCACTAAAAAGCCACTAAAAAACTGCAACAGGTCGCTAACAAATACCCATGTTAGGATACTATGAAGCTGAGCTGCTGGGAAATCAGTGATAGGCTGCTAAAAAACACCCACATTTGGTAGCTAAAAGCCACGGAAATGCAGTGATGGGTCACTAAATGTCACCCAAGTTTGGGGGCTGAAATGCCACTGGAAACACAGCAACGGGTCACTAAAGAAACACCAATGTTGGGGTGCTAAAAAGCCTCTAGAAAAACAGCAACAGGCCGCTAAAAATTACAACTGGTGTTGTTATTTGTTGGTCTTGAACAGTGGCCTGCAGCTTGGCAGGTGTCTTGCGTAGTCTCTTCATCCACCATCCCTTCCACCTCCTGATGATAAAGTCAGCTTACATAATAAATCACTTCAGAAACATTGATATGTGTGTCTTTACACAACAAGGGTATATCGCAGCCACCGCACTTGGCAGGAGTTACCTCCTGTGCCTTATGTGGGGTGGTTGGCATAGAAATCGCTCCCTTCAGCCGTCTTCAACTGAGGGCAGAGCTTTATGTTTCAGACCTTGTGACTTCACTGGGTTTTCAAGTGGGCACCCCACTTCGCTGGTGTTTCGTCAACTAGCCCACAACACGTCGATGGGGCTTGACAGTAGAACCAGCGTCCTGAAACTGCTCCCTCTGCCTTTCAGGTCTTCACCGATCAGCTCTGCCTCCCCTCTCCTCTGCCGGCCTGGTTTAGCCACCGCTCACTTCGGCCCTGGTGCAGATCTTCCCCTAGCCTTTTGGATGAAGTCATTGACTTCCTGCCATCTGGGCTCCCCATCATCGAAGGAGATGGTTGGCTCTTCTGGGCAGCTCAGCCTTCCTCCCAGATCGAGTTCTTCCTCTCGCCTTGGGTTGCTGTGCACTTTGTGGAGGTGCTCCTCTACCTCTTCCTTTGAGGCCTTTAGCACTCCTGATCTTTTGACTCCCAGGAGCCCTGACAAGTACTTGAAGGGGTTTTTGGTGAATCTACCCTTCTCCTTTTCCTGTCTCCTTCTATCCCTTTGCTGGCACTCTGCTTGGTGTAAGGTCTTTATGCTCTCCCTCAAGTTATCTCGCATCTCTTTTAGGGCTGGTTTTTCATTTTCGGATGCCTGAAGAAAGGCCTTTAGCCTTCTTAAGTCGCCTCTAAGTTTTGCGATCTCCCTTGAGCGTCTGTTCTCTCCAGCGTGCTGCCGGCCTTTGATCTATCTCTGCTCTAACCCAAAGCGGTCTGCTCCCATGTTCCAGATGATAGTGGACATCGTTTTCATCTTCCTGCCAATGTCACCAGCGAGCACAGACTCCAGGACTTGATCTACTTCTCTGTCGAAAGACTCCCATTCTTTCTTGGCTGCTGCTGTTGGCCACCTCACTAGCTTTTTCCCCATCTCCCCTCCCTCACTGTCCTGCACCCTCTGACTTGTTTCCTGGCTGGCTTGTCTCCCTTGTTGCAGGTCGTCTGATACATTGTTGTTACTTGAGAGATCACTGACGCCTTCGTTGTGTGCCTGGAGATTCTGGGTACTGTGGTTGGACACCTGACCCTGCCTCTCCTCCGTCTCATCAGGTTGCCCTGTGCATTGCACACTACTGTGTCGTAAACAGCCCATCCTACTCTGGTGTATCTTCAGACCCCTTACGCCTTTGCAGACCTTTCCACATCTATGGACTCTAGTTGTTCCGTTGTTCTGAACCATTATCCTTTGGTCGTCATCTATGGTCATAACAGTTGTCTGTCCTGTAGGTCGCTCATTCTCCCCCGCTCTCGCACGACCTTGGGGATATCTTACGATGAATCTTTCCATAGTGATTTAAGATGGGTTCCTCCTCGCGGAGAAAGTGCTTTGGCTTGCCAACCTATGGCTCTCAGTTTCTGGTCTTCCCCAGATGTCAGAAGTCTCTCCCCGTTACCACCACTCTTCCGTGGTTGCCAACTAGTCTTTCCTAGTAGTCACTGGGTCACCAGATGTGGAATGTCTTTACACAATAAGGGTATATCGACTATTGCCAGACTACTACTATTGTTTGATATATGATCTCCTGTAATGTGAAATGGTTCTTAGTACTTCCAATCCTGCTGTGAAACAACAACCCATTCTGCTCAGCAGCAGAGGCAGAGGACAAAAATCAGAGAGAAACAAAGAGAGAGTATGGGTGGTATAGTGAGGTGTTTTACCTGAAATATGGATATCTGGCGGGCAGATGTCAGGAGAAGGTGAGGACACTGGGGCTGGCTCCTCTGTACAGATCTACAGGGAAAAACAGATATAAACTTGAGGACACACAAAATATGATTATATTAATATTGTGCAGTTATTAGATTCACCAAAGGTAAAGCTTTAAAACTGCCTAGATGGGACAGCTCTGATTTGCAGGATGACACAGAGAACTGTGAAGTGACAGTGACTTTTTCTGCTATCCTACTGGAAATTAAAAGACATTCATCATCTACTGCACAGAATGGAGATGACTGTGGAAGCTGAACTGTGCTAATGAAACCATTTTAGAATCTGACAGTGTAAAATCAAAGCTTCTTAATAAATTGGTAAATGTAATAAATCTCCTCTCAATGGATTAATTAAATTTGTATTTAAATGATGTTGTTCATAAACCTCAAGTACAATAAAACATATTATTGTCTAATAAACAAATGATCAATTCTATGTCCTTTACATCAAATTTTAAAATGCAATTACAAAATTTAAAGATAGGTCAAAATCAGTTTTGAAATTACATTTTAAAATTCTATGATTATAGCAAAGTACCCCCAGACCAGTGCAAAACATTTTCATATAAATAATTTGAAATATTTTAGCAATTATGTATGATTGATAGTTTTCAAACTGACATACAAAAAACATGTACCCATTCCAGTACTACATATTACCTTTATGGGTACACTGATTTAAATAATAATTTCATCATTTGATGCAAGAAAAACTATTGTTTTATATATTGGATTTATTAATGCATTTAAATGCATTAATCAGCCTATTACCATTTCTTAGGTTGATTAATGTATTAAAACATCATCATAAACGTAAACTCTGTAGAAAATTATTATTTCAGAGGCACACTCCAGGTTCCACAAATAAGAACACAGCCGATTAAAAGCACATCCAACCTAACGTTGACTATAGCTGAGAAAGACCCTGTTTCCCTTAACCCTCTTCTCAACTTTAATCTTCCACCCTGCTGTGAGGAAGCTGATATGGGAGCCTCAGAAGTGTTTTATAAACCCAAACCTAATTATATTTTGTTCACTTTTAGATCTTGCTCCTGTAGTTTCCTACTTGTTTTTGTTGCTAAAGTCATAAAATGTCAATATCTGGAAATCCACTGGCAGAATGTCTGAAACCTTGACCTAGTCTGGTATGTGCCTGATGCCTGAAACAAACTGCAGCTGACCTCAGGTGATCTGATGTGGACTTTTAAGCGTCCAGAGTTGTAGCTGTTGCCTGCGGCTCGCTGGACTCCGTTGTGGAGAGACGTGCTGCTTGGAAAAAGTCCTTTCCCTGGAATGAAGGCTATGTCCACAGCACTGTCTTGGCTGGAGAAACAAGACATAAAAATACAAACAAATGAGCTAGTACACAGTGATGTACATATAAGCAAGGGAAAATGGGTGGAGCGTGGCAGTGGCTGATCCCCACTGTGATCACAGTCTCCTCACTTAAAGTTACTGAATGAATTTAGAATTACAGGCAACACCCACCTGAATTTGACTTTGTTCAGCATGCTTTTGGCCTCCTCATGGGTCACACCTATCAAGGACTCCTTGTTAACGGCAATGAGCTGATCTCCAGGCCTCAGACGTCCATCCTGCACAACAAAGAGACAGAGTCACGCTAAGCTAAAAAACCACACAGATGTCCTCTTTTTCTCTGATGGCTCATTCAAAGTTCAAGTTCTGTTCAACAGGATTGCTTCATCTTCTTGACTTATGCCCATTGGCCTGGTATAACAGTATGGGCCAGTGTCAAGAATCTTTGTTGACCAACAATGGTCATCCTCAGCCCTCTTCCCCCACAGGAGCTGTGTAATTATTGACACGAATTATGCTTTCATTTCTCCTGTATTTGGGCTTTGCTCAGGAGGTGAACCCAAGTGGTAACCTCTGGGGCTGAAAATAAAGCCAATGCTGAAGTGCCAAAACTACAGTTTCTCTAGTGGTCACTTGAGGCTGGCTTCAAGAGTGAGTAATTCCCCATAGACCCCCATGTTAAAATGCCCAACTTTACAGTAGGAATAAACATGTTTACAGCCTGGTACAAAAAAACAGTTGTGGTCTCTTTAGGTTATTTCAACATTCATGACAACTGCACAGGGGGTGATTTTTTTATATAACTCACCCATTTAGATACTATTACAGCTTAAAGTTAGACACAATCAAAGGCTCAAGGTGTCATACTGTACATTGACGAGTTGCTACCACAGTGAAAATGTTGGTTAGGTAACGTAACCATGGCGTAACCTCAGATTCACAAAGTAGAGGCATAGCTGTTGCTGATGCTATTTTGGTGTAATGTTAGTTTATGAAAGTCATTTGCAATGTTTTGGTAGCCTAAAAAAATATTGTTCAACATTTGGTTGTAGGCTGCTAATAACCCTTTAAAATCGAATGTTCCATTTTTCCGGTATGTACATTTTGTTTTCATGAATTCAAGCCTGTTTTTGCTTGCAAAAAAATAGCATTAGCATTATCATAGTTAGCCATAGCTATAAATGTACCATGCTAACTAAGCTAGCAGCTAGTGTTAGACTTATCCCTCCCTCTTGTCCAAATACGGTCAAAATGCCAACTAGAAGTTTCAAAATGAAAGTCACAAACCAATAGGTGCTGTCGCGGTGGTTTCATCCATTATTTTATACAGTCTATAGGTGATACTAACAAAACATCTACAGAGACAATTCAGCCTGTAACTGTGGTGTGGGACATGGATCAGAAGCATAAGTGTTAACTCAACTGAAACACTTCATTCCAAGTGCTATCGTTGACATGGCAAAAACATTTTCTCAACTGATGAATAAACATGATGAAAAGGTGTTCTATATGTGGGGGCCAATAATGTTTACAGAGTGTTTACTAGTTGACCACTACAAAATGTCAACCAAGGGATCAACAGGCTTAGCTGACTCTAACTATTAAATATGTCTCAGCACAACCTGTGGCCTGAAAGGGATCAACTACATTGATAACCTTGGTCTGTTCTGAGAGCTTCTTTTTGGAGCAGATGACTACCACCTGCAGATCTGGACTGCCTGCCTGCCTCCCACTGACCAGGCCTAAGATGGCACACAGCCTCATTGCCACAAAGACAAAACACCACAGCCTCAGTGTCAACGTGTGAGCAATGTGCTCATGTCTCCTCCTCCCCTCACTCTCTCCTGCCTCACCCCTTTTGGGATTCACTGATAGAATGGATGGATAAAATGGTTAACCCTGGCATTAAAGTCACACCCCAGTCACTGCCATGTCTGTCTCCATCCCAACCAAGGTCAAGTACTGAAGAAGACAAAAAGAGAGCGCAGCTCTCTCCTTCAGAGAGCGAGAAGGCCAGTATGCTTCTTCTTTCTCCTGTTGATCAGAGACCTGCTGCCTTGTACTGCTCCCCCCCCCACCAATGCCTAGAAACAGGCTCTTCTTCTGGACGAAATAGTTCTTTAACTGTTTTGATAAGAAGTGCGCTATTGCAAACAAAATGTACCCTGCTGCACTACTTTCAATCTCTTGCCAGCCATAGTCTGTCTTTACAAAAAAATAAATAAATTAGCAATGAATGCTAATGTTTGTAAACTACTGAATGGTTTAGAGCCAAGATATACTTCTGATCTCCTGCTCTGTTATGAACCAGAGTGTTGCCACCTTATAGCTGCTCCAGTTCTGATAATGCATGGCTGCATAATTCCCCAGCTGACTCATCCCATACAGCAAATCACAGTGCATGCAATGCTAGCTGGCTTCCTATATGACACTGGGGATTACCAGTTGGGATTTGGAGGAAATGGACAACCTGCTGCCATAAGCAGAAGACTGAGCAGCTGAGAGTGAGTTTCAGTAGCTGTTGTAATAGGGCCAGGCATTGGTGTACAGTGTCAAGTGAAAAGTGTGGCCTGCTGGAAACCAAGTTGATGAGAGCAGTTTGTGGGCAAAAACCAAAACAATGAGTTGCTGTCAAAAGCTTCACAGATCAGAGGGTACCTCAGATGTGCATAAACCCTGAAAACTGTTGTTAACAGCAGCATTAAATATATCAGTACAAAATGCTAAAATAACTTCAATGATTTAATGAAAACACTGAGCCCAAAAATATTTCACATATATAACATAAAACATTATTCAACAATTTTAGACAAATACACACCATACATGCTGGGATCAGACTACATAATATTTTTGGCTTCTAAGATGGTCACTGTGTGACATAAGGGAATCATACAGACCATAATCAGAATCATGGTGCTACTTCTTTGTTCACCCTGACAGCACCAACATCACCCTTCTTTCTCTTCTTCATGTGCATGAACAGGCACTCTGTGATCCTATGTATCAACATTACAGAACACGCCATAGAAGTTTCTCAAACTCAGTGAGAAAATGCAAAAAAAAAAAAAAAAAACATGACAGACTTTCAGTCAGGACATTGTGATGCATCCTTGATGTTGTGTTGGTCATCCATGAACATATCCTACATGGAATAAAAATAGCAACTGAAAGCATGGTGCACAGGGTCATTATCAGGTTGATATCTTCTTCTTGGTGCAAGATTGCCCTATCTGTGCCTGTTAATGGTGAGTTAAGATTAACTGAGTTATGCTCATGATTCCGGGTTGACAAGCATCACAATTTGGCTACATGTTTCAAATAAGAGAAAGCTGTTTGATGATGGTGCTGATATGAGATTTGAAATGTAAATTGAAATCTAAGATGAGCCCCAAACTCAACATCAGAACTGACCAGAGTTGACGCATTACCAAACTTCTGTGATAGCATGCAAAATCTTGCAGTCAAGTAAAACAATTTCCATCATCACTTAACCTTAAAAATGTTATCGCTCATCCAAATATTAATGGTGGATGAGCAGGTTTTAAGCAAGGTCAAAGCCTGCAGATCATCATGCTAAACTAAAATGTAGAATTGAGTATCATCAACAAAAATGTCTTGTAAGGTTGCGCCAATGACATGAAATTCTCGGCCAATACTGATGTTTAACATAACAATTTGGCCAATAGCCAACAGCTGATACTTACACTGATGTTTTTGTTGTTGTTCATTTTGTTTTTATTATTTTTTATTCTTCCTTTTGTTTCCAGGGAAACAAAGATACCTTCATTATAAAAACCTAACTGAGCTGTTTTAAAGTCATTCAGCTCTTCATTACATCATCTCAGAAGAGCACATCTTTTTAAAAAGGTTCATAAGCCTATTACTCTATATATCATAATTCCCTGTCTAAAATCAATTTTATATTGTTGTGAAAACATAAACAGATTTCTCCCTCAAAGAACTGGATTTATTCAAGTTTCTCACCAAAAACTACACTTTCCAAGATTACATTTCAACACATCATGATAATGTTAGAATTTACCTCGCCCAATACTAATTTTTACTGAATACAGCTTCAGCGCATCATCATATCTCAATGCAACCTCTATTAGCTGTTAGTTTTGACCACTGGCTGCTAATAGCTAACAGCTAACTTTAACTAGCTCTCCTTTGCCAATTTCAACACAGATTTGTTGTTCACAATGTAGCAGTATCAGGGAAAGAACAGGGTTGATAGAGAGTTTACTGCGTCCGTTTGTCCTGAGGGCTTCCCTGGGAAAATCTCATTTTCTAATGTTAGTCTAGAGCCCTGCTTTTTAGCCATGCATATCAAGCTGATATGTTTAGTGGGAACATGACCTTGTTTTCTCTTAATACAGCATGTACTGTTAGAGGCTCTGCTTGTAATAAACAGGTCAATATCAGTGTGGAGGTTTTCACTCCAAGCAAAGCTTTCATCTCAGCCATGCAGAGATCCAAATGCATTCTGGAGGCTACATGTGCAGCATACAGGCCACAAATAATGCTGAGAATGATCATAAAAAGGCCAGTGAAACTGTATTAACAAACAAGTGTTGTTAATAAGATAAGACAGTGTAAGTGTTGCAGAGATGGGTGCTGATGTGACTGATAAGGAAATCTAAACATGTACCACAGCCTTTGTGTCTTAGTTACCAGAATTTTACTTTTCACAAGACTCATAGAAATCTTCCACCAAAATGTACAAACTAGTGCTCAAACAACTTTCCACAGGGATCATGGGAATTATTCTTAGCCCCGAAGTGCTCTTTTTGATTCACTGTCACTCAGTGGCATCTTCAATAAAAATGATGTAAAACTTTGCAGGACATGTGCAACATGAAACATCTGCTTAGTAACAGCTTTCTTCAAGCCTACAAACACCAGTGCATATTCCTGTATTCTGTTTCTCTCCCCTCCATTCTGCTCCTCTTCTTCTTTGTCATATTGCCCACAGTTGACAGTGAGTGGGCGGACAGAGAGGCGAGGATGATGGGATTGGGGAGAGAGCAGCAGAGAAAGCTGGAGAAAAGCACGAAGGCAGTGAAATGTGCAAACAGAGGTTTTGTAGGTTTCTGTCAGTGCACGTGCCCATTATTGTAAGGTTGTGATTGTTGGTGCTAATACATCATCATCATTCTAATACCTCTTCAATCTGTGAGGGGATAAGTGGCTTCCTCACAGATGGGAGGCGATCTAAGTGACTTCCTGCTTTCAAATAATATCATTTTTCAGACATTTCTTCTGTGTTACTCCCTGTGTGTATTTGTGTCAATTTCAAACATTCCAGCCTCGTCATTATCCTATACCATCTCTTTTGTCAGTTCCATTAAAACTATTTAGACTACTGCCCCCCTTAAATCCATCATAGAGGCAGAAAATGTTCCTATGATGGCCTAATTTAAAGGATGACTGCAGTTGATTACAACATATGGGTCTTATTTTTATAATTTTGAAGTGAATGCTACAATTTATTGGTTAAGATTACATTGTATTCACCAAAGTATCCTGGAAAACAGCAAACTAACAAAGCACCAGGAAAAACACTCTGCTAGGTGATTTCCTGCTGTGGCAAAAGTCAAAATTAAAGGTTATGTTACAGCCACTGGCCCCAAAACGTCTGTAAAGCTTGTTTTTCTATTCCATTCATCTATGTACGAATAGCTCAGCCAGAGAGGGACCTAATGCTCATGCTCTATGGGCTCAAAAATGCAGAGTGCCTGAGAGGAGTTTTCAGCATATGCACTGAGTGAGCCACCATCCTGGAAGCATCCAGCTGTCTTAATACACTCCTACAACAAACACAAACAGTCAGACAATCGGACAGGGTTTAAAACTGTGTGCATCACCTGCAGTATTGGGCAGTAACTGACTGTTGATAGCTGACTGCTGATTCTCATTCCCAGGTGGTCAAATACCATAAATTCCATGATACTGGGCTGAGTGAGTGCAATGGTATGGTAACAAGTGAGAATACAAATGTCAAAGTATTGACCAATTACAGTAAATTGTTATATTAGATTTGGCAGGAAAGGGACTGCTGTCTGAGAGAGCTCTGAATGGACAAATATGTATAGAAACATCTTAGTTAAATCAAAAATTCCAAAATCTTATCATCATGGTGAAGGGTAATGTAGAAGTAAACTGAGTTTGCATGAGCATGTGAGCAAAGTATTCAGAAGTGTCAGGCTATAAAGGAACCAATTTACATCCGCATATATCTGAACATTACTAGCCAGCTGGTTGCCCAGCAGCTGACGAACGCATTTAGGCAACAACAAGTTGCCTTTTTAGACTTCGTGGTAATTAAATATGAATAAACCAGTGACGTTGAAGCATGAATGAAACAGCTGCTGCCGATCAGCTAATGCAAGAGGAACTCCAGTGCTCTGTCAGAACCAGCATTATGCTCCATGATTGACAGCCAAAACAACAACAAAAACAAAGTCCAAGTTAACAATAAACAAGAATTATTCTCTAACAGTAGGACAGTAAACGATCTAATCTGGTGGTTGATGCCATTTCACAGACTGGAGTGTGCTGTACTGATGACACCTTCATGATAACCATACAGCATTCATCTGCTGCTCTCTCTCCTCCAGCAGACAAAGTGATTGTAGAGACCTCCTGTGAGGCTGTGAGGTTGCAGTACTCAGCACTTGTTGCCTTGTTTCTGTCAAGCACAAATTACTGTGTTCCGTACATTCCCTGAGACACTGTGGCCAGGGTCCAGGGCTCATCCATCATGCTTAACAGCAACTTCCTGTCAGGATAGATGGAACATTTACTTTATTTCTCTCTCACCTCAACACTGACATGCTTTCACCAGTGCAATCCTGTGAAAGGTCCTTCAGCCCCTGGCTCATAGCAAGTCTTCTGACAAAACCACATAGCTAACTGCTCTCAGGATGTAAAGACTGGATATGTCATGATGCCACAGATTAAAGGCTGATGACGCTGTACACTTTTCATTTTTGTCAACAAATTCCATGAAAAGAACAAAACCAACAAGAACTTGATCCTGCTAACAAGTATTGTGCTTAAATTAGAGATCACCGATTTATTATTACGTTTATTAATAAATTACATTTATTATTATCCTCGTCGTCACAGGGACAATAATAAATGTGGTTGGGATGAACAAAGATCTTTGGCAGGATGTCTTTAGGACGAAAGGATGGAGTACAATCCCCATCAACGCATCAGGTAATGCACCCTACTGATAAAGATACATTGTAAACAATAACTCTGTGTTGAAATCAGCAGGAGGAGAGGTAGTTAACTTTGGATATTAGGTGCCAGTGGCTGCAACTAACAGCTCACAGAGGTTGCATTGACTTACATTATGATGTGTTCAAGCTTTATTCAGTAAAAATGAGCATTGGTGAAGGTAAATTATAACATTATCAGGATGTCTTTAAATGTAATGTTGTGAAATTCCATTTTTGGTGAGAAACTTGAATACATGAAGCTCATAAATATGTATGATTGAATTGGTGCTCATTCAAAGGCAGTTCAATGACAGGCTTCATTACTAAAAAACAATTCAGTACTTTTTATATTGTAGATTTCTTTGTTTTCCTGGCACAACAGGGACAATAAATAACAAAACCAAAGTTAACAATTCAAAAACACTGGTATCAGTTTCGGTACAGAATTTTAAAAACTGGTGTATCCCCAGAGTATACCCAAAGCCTGTTGAAACATCTCATTGAGCTACACTGAACACACACACTGTAGCTTATTTGAACTTGATCTGACTCCCACAGTCTTGTTAACAGAAACACTCACTAGAGCACCAATTGTAGAAATTTAGATTAATCCACTGCTGAAAATAGTCCCAAACAAATGTACAATTTGCTCCTGGTTGAGAACTGTTTGACACAAACTACAGTGACCAGCTGTCTTAGGTTATTACTGAGCCCTTAAAAAAAAAAAATAGAAGAAGAAACAATATATTTCAGTGAGTCTGAGTGCCATACAAGATACAGACTGCAGATGCTGCTGCTGCTCCTGTAGCATGCACGGATCTACTAGTGTGCAAGACAAAATTCAAAATCCTCTGCATTGTAATTGTGCATGTGCGTGTTTGGTGGGGTGGGGGTGGGGTGATGCCCTAAGCAGTGTCCTGGCTTGATGGCTGACCTTCACACTTGGTGTAGTGTGTCTGTCTGTTCTGGGACTCTGGGACTCCTCTAACAGAGCAGAACTGACACTGAATCAACACAAACACTAACAAATACACAGCGTTTAATGTTCTTTAATCCAGCATGAATTCCTAATTATTCAGTAGGATTTAATGAACAGACAGGACGGCTGTGTTTGGAATGGTAATTTCTTCAGGAAGTCAAGGTGACACTACAGATAACAGAGAAATACTGTATGTATTTTTTGTTTTAGGAAAAGCAAGGAAGGAGTGCAGGCGCAGTGCACTTTGATATGTGACGTACTGTGATATTAATATTATTAATATTATGAGGTAAGTAGTAGTGGTAGATATTATGAATACAGCAGCATTATTAGAAAAATCAAGCTCTTGAATTGGGACACAGCTTGCAAGCTGTCTGCAAATCAACTGCTCAACTTTTACCAATTTATTAAGTTCAGCTTTTTTTGAAGATCATTCTTACTTTGAATAATAACACATTATTATCATGATTTTTTTCCTTATGTTTTTAATCCATATAGTACGTATGCATATACCACAATTTATTAGAAAATAACACAACACAGACAGCACATTTGCAAACTGCTCCACAGTAATTTGTTGCTGAGAGGATTCATTATTACCGCATACAGTTCTGCGTACTTCAACAGCTGTATACATCCCTGGGTACTGTATGAACTGTGCTACTTCTTGCTTGTTACTTTGAGAGTTTTGAGATTTTGCAATTTTCTCAGATGGCTACATGTATTCATTCGTCCCTTTGCCATTCAATGTACATGCTGATGACACACACAAGTGGCACATTTGCTTTGATGCAAAAATGAAACAACTGAGACAATAATACAAATTAAACTACACAGAAACTAATTTGAACCAGTGTGAAAATTCTTCTTCACTTAGAAGAATGAAGAACCTGCCTTGAAGAGTTCCCACCAGCCAGTAATTTTACACCACTGACCGCTACATCACAGAACATTCAAAACGACACAATCACATCACCCCCGATTGTTCCTAAAGCTCAGTTTAAGACATGGGCTACATCAGGCTCCAAAAAATTTGCACCCCAAATCTCAGCTACTTTACCTTGACAACTGCTTTTGTCTGTAAGATGTGTGTGTCTTCCTGGCATCAACTGATGCAAAGCTACAGTATATGTGCGTCGTTCCAAGTGTGTGTTGCACTAAAACTTGAACAGGTTATGCAGCCTAGGCTTTCAACTCAGGAACTTCCAGCCTGAGGACCTGAACCTCACAGAATCAGTGACAGCTTTAAAACATCTCCAAAACAGTGACATTTATAGTCCTGTAATGTTTAAATCCTGATTAAACCATGTAGAGCACTCTGTAACTTTTAAGTTTAGAGAGGTGCTGTTGAAATTAAGTTTATCATATTATCAAATGTCAGTTGCCAATTATTTACACTTATCCTGTAGGACTTCTAGCTTTGTTGACAACACAGTCTCAACCTCAGTGTCATTTATTCTCAAGCTTTCAACCATATCACATAATCATGCAGTTTCAACACCTACAGATCCATGACAACTGAGCAATGTCAATCTGCAGATGAAGACCATATAAAGCTCCACAACAACATCTTCTTGGCCTAATATTATTGATCTAAGAACAGCACTCATCCAACTTAATTCTCCAACAGCACCATATCAGCAGTGATTACAGATCCGTGAGATCCTGAGACATCTTACTTTCTATTTATTTGCACTTGAACAATCACTACCAAGTGGCATCACTTGACAGTCATTTCATTCTGAATACCAAAGCCCTGGTGTATGGGTGATATACACACACACACACACACACACACACACACACACATATATATATATATATATATATATATATATATATATATATATATATATATATATATATATATATATATATATATATATATATACATATACATATACATATATATATATATATATATATATATATATATATATATATGTATATACACACATATATATATATATGATATAATAATGAGTCACAAGTTAAAAAGAGTCACAGTTTAATCAGTCAGGTTTTTGACTAGATGTCTTCATTAACCCATTGGAACCAGAGCTTCAAAGTACACTGAAACTTGTTCCAGGTGTATGGTGCAAAGAATCTAAAAGCAATCTTTCCCAAATCAGTGTTAGTTCTGGGAACCTACAGTACTAACCAGTCCTGCGAACATGTGTTATGTGTTACAATGCGCCAGCCAATCAGTGAAGTCAAATATGAGGGCAATTTTAGTCCTTTATAAATAAATAAAAACAAATGCTGATCCCTTCTAATAGAAAAAGAAGGCCAACCCAGTTTTTGATAAAGAAAACAATGATGAGTGTCATAGCTGTCACCGATTATAAATCTAAGGGCTGAATAGTAGACAGCATTTAGGGGCATAAGAGTGGAGGATGGCACATAGCGATAAATTACATCAACATAGTCTAGCATTGACAGAAAGACTGCTTCTACAATCTTCCTTCTCAAAGATAAAGGAAAACAGGACTTGTTTCTATATAAAAAAAGCCAACCTGAATTCATATTTTTTTGTTAGTGCATCAATATGTGGCTTGAAGGAGAATTTGTCACCAATCCAGATGCCTAGATATTTCTTATGTGGAACTTGTTCACTGATCATATCATTTAAAGTGCAGATTTGGAGAGTACTGCGGTTAATGCTTTTGGCTCTGGAGAACTGGAGAACAGCATTTAATACAAGATTGAGATTTATAAGTGTATTTTGCAAAGCACTGAAAGAATGCTGTAGGTTTTTATTGGCTAAATTTACAGTTAGCCCAACAATATAAAATAGTATCATCAGCATAACAGTGGACATCACAGTTTTGCAAAGACAAAGCTATGTAATTTATATATGTATATATATAATATAGTAGTAAAATTCCTTAGAAGAAATGAGCAACTCAGTGGTCCTGCCCTCTGTGTCAGTGACATTCAGCAATTACCTTTCTGGCAAACAACAATGTGTAAAAGTGGGAATGTTAGATCAGAGTAATAACAGAAATATGTAAGTGCTTTTCAATATATATATATCGTAGGTATAAAAAGCCTATTATGAACCTTTAAACAGTTATATGCAAAATATAGAGCTGGACATAAGTTGTCTGGACACGTTTCCCAACATGTAGGTCACTGAGCCGATAATGGGCTACTAAGAGTTAACCTGGAGGGTGGGCGCTAAGCTTCCCTGATGACGCCATCCCCATATCAGCGGTAACCTCCATATGAGCACAGTGCAAAGCGACCAGTGGGATTCACACATAAACTAACATGCACGCATGGCTAGGAGAGGACTTCATTCTCTGCTAAGGATGCCATTACTCCACTTTAACTTTTTTCCTTCTTCCTTGAGATATCACGTTCACAAGAATGGGATGTACATACATACGGACAGCCCGGAAACATGATGCCTCCAGTCACGGCTACTGCTGGCGAAGAGTCATGAGTTACAGATTTGTGTACAAAATATAGCAACAACCCAATTATCAGTTGATATTGTTCTCAGTTATTACTACTTCATGTTGATGTTACACTCGACTATTGTTACTTTAAGTTAATGGTAACATAGTTAATGCTGTTAAAAATTTTCATTAAGACAAAGACTAAAACTCAAATGAGTTGCCAAAATAAACCGTGTCACCCAAACCCGATCATATCACTGCCATATAAAGGTCTGTCGTATGTTTGAATTCAGTTAGTGTGTGTCTGGATGGTCATACATATTGGTGACCATTATGTAGGTGTTGACATGCTGTTAGTGTATGTCCATTTTGGACAGCTAGTCACAGACACAGGATCAGCAGCTTATGACCTGAGGCGAAAGCTGCAGAGGTCTGCACATGCACTTTACTTCCCGCTTCGCCCCTCTTTCTCCTTTGCCTTCCTCCATCTTGTTCACTTCATCTTCCTGCAAGTATTCCCTCAGTGCTGCACTGCATCCATTTCTGTCATGTTTTATCCAGGTGTCCTCAAGGTCCACTGATACCATTGTTGCCATACTGTGGGAAATCTGTTATGTGTGATTGATTGTAGGCTACTGTCATCACTCTGATTTGAAAGAAGTTTGAAGCAATCATGTCTTAGTCCTGAATTATTGCTAAAGAACTACAATCTTCATGCACTTTATCCAATCAGAATGTATGTATTCAAAATACACACCTGATCTTGTTAAAGCCCCTAACAGCAGCACGAAGTCCCAACATTAATAAGACCTACTTGTGCCTTGTTTATCATTGAATTGTTTCCACAATAAAAATATCTCGCTATGGCTCAAAGCAACAACACTTCCTTCCTTATTGCCTTCATCTTCCCTTCATTATCTGCAGTTTTGGGGTTTAATATCACTCTGTGTATCTCAGGCTGGTGGCTTCATGTCTTACCCGGTGGCAGTCTCCTCCAGAGAGCACCTCCTGGATGAAGACAGCGGGACCGTCGGGCCTATTGGAGCCTCCTCCGATGGTGATGCCTAAACTGCTGGATCGTGCCACTGAGATGAGCTGAATCACTCCTTCACCTGGATGACTGAGAACATGTAGACACATCAAGACGTCAATCCTTGAAGTAAAGAAAAGGGGCTCTGTTTTTGTGAGTTAACATGTCACGAGAGTGTGTAAGCACACTTTTGGTATTTTTGATGCTAGGGGTGTGCCACAAGTTTTATTAGGCCTGGCATAACTGCAATACCTCGGCACAGTCAAATGCAGAGAGAAAGGTACAAATCTGCCAATATTTTGTATTTCTTATTATTAACGCTGCTATATCTATATTGGTCAGTCCCTCCAGGATTTTGTGGGCTGTTTTTGGGATTGTTGCGATCTGAAATGCCTAATTTCACAGCAGCTTTTCTAAAAAACTATGATGCATGATTTAATGTTTTTACCATTTTTTAATTTTTTTGCAAAGACATATTAGGGTCAACTGAAAATTGCAGAAAAAGCTGCTGTGTCAGATAGGTTGTAGATCATTACTATACAGTGAAAGAACAAAGCAGGCATGCAACACTGCACGATCTAAATCTTCATCAAGACTTGCCTTGAAGGTTGTTGTTGTTTCCCATCGCAAAGGGGATTTGGAAAACAGTAACACAGATAGGTGAAGGGAGGGAGAATGATGACCAGGGGGCTTATAGCCACAGTCTACATCCAGTGAGTCAGACTAACCTTCTCTGGTCAGGTGGGTGGTGGACAGTGTAAAATACAGTCATTTTTGGCACTAATTTTCCGAATTTGGATTGATCACCAGAGTCATCAAAACACCAAACTATACAAAATGCCACATGACCAGTGCTAGCTGTGCTTTGCACTCTATGCCTGCACAGAAGATAGAGCCCAAGACTGACAATGTTTTGAAGAGAGTGACCAGTTTTAATTTAAATGATATTACATTTCAAATAGAATATATATACATATATGATCTTTTTTCCCCACCTATTTTTAGAGATCATCAAGTCCCTTCTGTAGTGGAAGTAACATCATATTATGCTTTCATACTTGTATCATAATGACCCACCAGCAGATGGAGACATGAAATACAATGCTTTTCAATGTATGTAATATTCATTCATTGTGCAAATTAAGAAAAAGCATGTTGGCCTGATAGTTCATCATAAAGCCCATATCGGCTGATACCGATGACATGCCAATATTACTGTGCATCCGTAGTACAAATTAGTATGAATATAAAGTGATGGTTTAGAAAGGCTAAAGTTTCTGCTTCTGCTGACCTTAGCTTTCACTGTTGCTGTACTGAAATGAACAATCCAAATGCTTGATAAAGCACTTAAATTCTGTAACCACATGTCCTAGTTCAGCTAGGTAGAGCGTCAAGCTGTAGTTAATTATAAAGTCAGTGTCAACTGCCCACCTGCAAAGAGTACCAATGACATGCATGAATGCAGATCTATAAAACAGTTGGTCTGTATATCTGGGTTAAAAGCAAGTTTTTGCTAGCCATGTGTTCCGAACTCAGGGTCTTAACAACATGAGAGCATTGCTGTGGCTGAAGTGAATCCTGTACAAACCAATGTTACCTGAGAGAGCGCAGCATGGGCCCACCGTTGTTGTACATGTTTTGAGAGCCCGCTGGACTTAACAACAAAGGACTCTGGGAGCGAGATGAAGAACCAGATGATGTACTATCCAGGTAGCGGCCTCCTTTGAAACGGCAAGAAAGAACAAAAACACAAAATATACAGAGAGTATGTACAGTCATTTAACCTGTGCTTTGCAGGGAGGTGTAAGATCAACAATTAACAAAATGTTAAAAGAGATGGCTATAAATATTTCTATATAAATACTTAATTATACTGCACATGTAATTATTTAGATGATGGGTATTTTCTAAGCATGATGGTATCTTGATATGTGGTCTTTAAGGAGGTATAGTTTAGGGAACAACCTTTTACACATTTCAAAGATACTGTACCGAAACAGAAGCCTTCAAAAATTTGCTGCTGCTACAGATGGCTCCAGTGGCACTGAAGCTCTCCACTGACATATGTGTATATTCCTGTTAAACATTTTTTTTTTAAACCTGAGCGACTCTAAGCCACTGAATAATACCCAATATGCTGACCAAACCAACTGCCGGACAACCCAAATATGCCCCAGAATGTTTTTTTTAATCCACTGCCTGAGGTAAACATCTGCTTCTTTTCTGTCCTCAGATTCAGAGGTAAACCTCATGGTGAGGAGGTTATTCATGCTGAAATTCAGCAGTATATAAGGAGGGCATGGTTTCTTTGATAAAATGAGTTGAAAAGACCTCATTTTGTGAGCTATTACACACAGAGCTCTTGCTTCAAAGTGAGTAAATAAGGGGAAGCAAAGCACAACAACATGGAGAAAAAATACTATATACTGTTTGTTAAGATGAATAAGATCTGGTTGTTTAGATGTCCACACCAGGCATAAAACCAGCACCACATTTCTACAATCATTCTATGCTCGATAATCGAAGTGTTTCATACTCCATCATTTGCACTGTCATTTCTTAAGGCTTAAACTGTTGCTTTCTCTGTAGGTAAAGGAAACGGTAGCTTCCCCATGTGTCCTATGGCAGTTGAGCCAAGGACATAGACCTTTTCAGTTTGTAACATGTTACCTGACATATAATTCTACACACTTTCTCGTGCTGTTAAAGACACGGCTTATTTATGTCATGTGGCAGTTCTTGGCGAGAGTTGAGTCGGTACTGCAGCCTGTAAAACATGGTTTGGTTTTCTAAACATCAGTGTGACACAATTTTTTTCTAGTGACACGAGAGTGTTCTCGGTGGTGCCACCTACATTTTACAAGTCTCAAATAAGTCTCAAGCCTTGGCTTTGAATTAGTCAAGAAAAACTGAAGTCTCAACTCAAATCAAGACCAGCAAGTCCCAAGTCTCCACTCAAGTTAAGACCAACAAGTCCCAAGTCTCCACTCAAGTCAAGACCAACAAGTGTCATGTCTTGACTCAAGTAAAGACCAACAAGTCTCAAGTCTACCAACCAGCATCACGTCTTGACTCAAGTTAAGACCAAGAAGTCTCAAGTCGACCAACCAGTGTCATGTCTTGACTCAAGTCAAGAACAAGAAGTCTCATGTCAAACCAGTGTCATGTCTTGACTCAAGTTAAGACCAACAAGTCCCAAGACTAGACTCAAGTCAAGACCAACAAGTCTCGACTCAAGTCAAGACCAACAATTGTCATGTCTTGACTCAAATTAAGACCAACAAGTCCCAAGACTAGACTCAAGTCAAGACCAACCAGTGTCACGTCTTGACTCAAGGCCAACAAGTCCCAAGACTAAACTCAAGTCAAGACCAACAGGTCCCAGGTCTACTTCAAGGTCAAAAACATAAAGTCCTAGACTAGAAACAACTAGAAACAATTTTGATTTCTAACATGGTTGGACAACATGGTTTGACAACACATCAAACGAACCATGTACTTTTGTCATCTTTGTTATAGAGACCCAACCACAGTAACCGTGTCAGTCTCAGAGTTTAACCATATTGCAAACATAACAGATTTTAGTTTTACATCAACAGGATGGCCTTAAATCTGTAAATCCTAATTCTGGAGCTGGTGTACCCTGATGCATTAACACCATTCCCTGCACAGAGCAAACAAGACTCCTCACGTGCTGAAGCCATGTTTTCACAAATCTGTACCAGCTGGCTGCCTCCTTCCCGACTGAAACAGATGTTGGCAATTGTGTAATGGACAAGTGCACTTGTCATAAGCCATTTTTAAAGGCAGACTTACTCCATCTACCCTGAAGGCTTAGTACTATGTCAAATACAGGAAAGTCTTGTTTTGCACATGGAACTGTATGATAATGCCATTTAGCACTTTGTGACGTTAGAGAGAATATGTGGAGGAGTGTTAACATCAAAATTCAATGTCACATGCATTTACATCAGCAGGAGATCTGTCCACATTAAATTACATTTACTGCTTGTGGAAAAAAAAAACACAACCAGAATATGTAATGTGTCATACAAAGACCTAATCAGGGACTTTACCTTGCTGTATGGGAGAGTTGCGTGTTGATCCTGTGCTACCATTGGATCCATACTTCTCCAGTAACTCAGCAAATTCTCTCCTATTCAGGCAAAACAAAAGAAAAAAAATCGTGATTGAGATGAGAGCTTGTCAGTCGTGGACAAGACAGAAAGATATACACATAGGTAGTTATTGACTAAGACAGTGTCTGGACCAAAACTAACCTTGAGTTGATCCCTATCAATTAAATCTATTATCTTCCTAAGGTATACAGAGTTTTAAGTTGTACAGAAGTTACATTTCTAATAGGTTCAGCTGTTTAGCAGCAAGGTGTGTGTATAAAGGCCTAAATGAGCAAAAACCATGTTTTTATCCAATACAATGACTTAATAAGTGCATAAAACAAGTCAGTGGTAAGTTTCTCCGGTTATATGAGGATAAAACAGAAATATTTACTTTTGGTGCCAAAAAGGAACGATCGAATTACAGTGCTAATCTTGAAGCCCTCATGTAGTAATAGACCTCAAACAATGTCAAGAATTCTTGGTGTAGTTCTGGATTCTGACCTAAATATTAAAAGCCACATCAACAGAATTATAAAATAAGCCCACTATCATCTTAAAAATATTGCTAGACTTAAAAGACTCATGTACCAGCAAGACTTAGAGAAACATATTCATGTCTTTGTTCTCAATAGAATTTATTATTGTAACAATGTCTTCAGAGGCCTCTGTAAAAAATCAATAAGACAACTGCAGCGTATTCAGAACGCTGGTGCTCGAATCTCCAGTAAAACCATGAAAGTGAAAAACATCACCCCAGTCCTCAGAGCTTCACACTTCCTAATGACTCGAGATTTGCCTCTGCAACTCTTAGATACTGAAAATCTACTGTTTTTGTTTTGTCTCATTTTGTTTGTTTTTGCCTATCTATGCACTTTGAATTGTATAAATTGAATTGCCTTTTTGTCTGCAATGTGCTGCAGCCTATATATAAACTTGGATTGGATTAAAATAAAAAATGAGCCTGGCATAGGTATAGTCCTAGACATAGTCTAAATTCAGCCAAAATTCATAGACATGGTTTATTTAGATTTAAACCTTTAAGTGTGTTGGGACCCTTCATTAAGCCCTACCCCTTTGTGATGGTCCATCCATCAAGCTGTTGGAGTTAGCATGGAGGCCACACTGTAACTAACTGCACTCCCTGAAGAAATTTTGTCACATCTTTTGAAAAATGAAAAAAGCTATTTCAGAGAGAAGCAGACAGTGAGGTCTACAATATGTGTTTAAAAAAGATATATCCAGGATGTCAAACTCAATCAGCAGCAAAAACAGATTTAAAAATAAAGATAGGCAGAAGCTAAAGCCAAACTACAGACTACAGATGACAGTGTAAAAGTGATCAACTACATTACTGGCGCTGAGACAGAGGACAATGACCATAAAGTGAAACTTTGCCAATATTCAACCAGCTGTGTTTCATCACAGTGTGTGCAGATAAACCGTGTTTGGCTTCCCCCGGTGTCGCTGCCAGCGCCCGTACCTTCACTGCAAAATGGGCGGGGAGCTCTGGGGGAAGCCAAACGACATTCTGTACAAACTGTGATGACACACTGCTGGTTAAGTATTGGTTAAGTTCCTGTGCTTCCTTGCACTGGTTCCTAGAGCAGGGTAGGTCTTTATTCACTGTTATAATCATTAAAGAGCAAAAGCAGCATGTGTACACATTCAGTAGTGTCCCTTCTGTAGGTAACTAACTAACTAACTAACTAACACTTTTCGGGGTAAAATTTATGTTTTGGAATGAGTATCATTATTAAACGTGCCCCCGGCCACAACATTTAGCTCAAAATCCACAAAACCTGCCTGAAAATGACAGAAATCTTAAATGACTGCATGAGAGTCTATGGAGCACAGGTGTGTAGTTGTCAAACATTTTTTAGAGATGGCTGATGCTACGCTATAATTGGCCAGTCTGCGTTTAAAGGAACAGGACTTAGCTAATGGTCAGTTCGGAACAGTTGACTAGATTATGTGAGATACTGTGAATCCATTCAAAAACGGATATGAAAACAGTAACATAAGAAATGAAAAGAGTAGAAATGAGTGACTGTATTTAATATTTAATACATAACAAGCTGAAAAGCTTTGGTATGAGTTCAATGAAATGGACACTTGTAATAACATTGCTCATGTCAGCAACGCAGTTTGACAGGAAAACAACATATACCATGTAAAAATGGTGTAACTGCTTCCTGTCTTTTGCTATCGTGTTGTATTGTAGATTATCACTAACAATATCATATCCCCTCTGAATGATGATTTGAATGTGCAATACCTAAGCAGATTATGATAAGCAGCTGCATTGGCTCCATGGTGAGTAAGGACACAAATTGTTCTTGGACAGCATAAAAAGATGACCGCAGGATGCACCTCTTTCATAACCACCTAACAGATGACTGGGTGAAAGGTGGCAGCAGGGCCAGCATATTCATTTCACACTGAAGTGATTGGACATAATCATAACAGTGAAGCAGTCTGAGGAACTATCACATTTATTCTTTTGATAATTCTCATCCTGTGATGTGTAAGAATCTTTTTGATCTTTGTCATCTTGCACTTCAGGGTGTAATGGTGTATACATAATTCTATCCGATCAAATGTAACGTGGGGCATCTGGCTAACCCTGCATTCCACATAAAACTGATGTTGACCTCTTTAGCTCGAGTGTCGTTGCAGTTAGCAGAGCGATATCATAATTTATACCCCTTTTCAACCAACATGGAATAGGTTCCGTTTCAGTTCCCACACCTAATTTTGAATCTTTTATAGCATTTTGCCCAAAAATAATTTGTGCTAATTTGGGGAAAAAGGGGTATTGGGGTGCTTTCACACCTGAGCTGTTTGCTCCATTTTTTACCGATCCTGGAGTGTGTCATCACATAGCCTGGTTCATTGGGGCTGGTGTGAAAGCTGTCAATTGAACATTGGTATGGACCAAACAACTGAACAGAGACCTCCTGAAAAGGTGGCCTTTGGTCTGCTTACAAACAGACTCTGGTGAGGCTCATATGTGGTGTAAAAATAAAAATGTTATGATAGCAGATATTTAATTTTAGAATAATTTTTCATACCTTAACTACTTTGATGTCCATCTACTGATCTTGAAAATTTGTCCGCAATCTTTCAATTGATCTAGCCTATGTAAGGGCATCTATATATGTATGCAAACCATTTGGTAATGTTGGTCACATGTATGCATGTCAACATGGGTATTTTGACTGATAAATAGGTCAAAAGCTGTTAAAACTGCTGTGCTTATATCCAACTCTGTGTATATTTTATCAGTTCATTAAGTCCATTAAAAAGTGTTCAACAAGCCCTGAATCATTGGAGTACATGATGCCTTCTTTTTGTCTGTCTCCATCTGTCATTATTCATAACATGCAGTCAATTTGCATGCTAATAATACCAATAATGCTTCGAATCACTTATTTCTGCTTTGTGACACCAAAGAACATAAAAAATATACACCAGAAGTATTAAAGTACTGAATAAACTGCTGTCAGTCACCAGGTTGAATAACTTCATTATTACTCTTCTTGATTTGTTTGTCAAAAGTCAGTGTGAACAGGAGCTGGACCAGAACTAAATGCAACAATTTATCGTTTTGGTCCAGACCAAATGTAAAGTACACCTAGTGGTGGGTGTTACGAAACATGGTTTTTACCACCTGATGTCCTAAGAAAAAGCGGTTGAGATCTAATATATTTATTTGCTACTCATCCTCTGCCTCCTGATAATGTGGATAAGAGAGGGTGGGCGCCAACAGTCCTGCACAACTGTTTAAATGGTGGTATCCCACTACAAACTGCTGTGGTTCTCTGAGGACTCGCTAAGTTGCACATTTGAGAAATCAAATCATATCCCTAAACGATTTGATCAAATACCCATAATAGGCCAATTATACCCTGACCACATACTTAATTTCATTTCAGAAATAAATAACATTATAGAAGCTAAAGACGCTTTAATCTACCCAGCCCTGTCTCCTAGAAATTATGCTTATATTCAACCAATTTGAAACAGCCCTATGTTCTGAGGGTAACATCATGCTGAGCAAATTACCTTTTTCTTTTAACCTAATGACAAAATGCTGCTAACTAATGCAGCCTACCTGACAAATCGTAAAAATATTGATACAGATCATATTATCAAAATGTTCACTGACAACATATTTCAGTTGTCTTCCACCAAAATAGGCAATCTAGCCACACAGTACCCATTTATAGTCACTACAGCATTAAATAGTTTATTGCTGTTTTCAAAATTTAACCAAAATCACAATCTTTCCCTGACCTTAACCGAAGTGTTTTTGTTGCCTAAGCTCAAGACAAGAGTCTTTGTTAATACTTGTTAACCCTAACCCTAACTGAAATTACCATCTTTCCCTGACCTTAACCAAAGTGCTTTTGTTACCTAAACCCAAGACAAGAGTCTGGATTTGAAGTACTGGTGTTAAAGTCCTGGGCTTTGTATGTCCGCCATCCTCCCCAACCACGTTCCTACAGAAGCCCATGCGGTACGTGAATATAGAGATTTGTTACGTGAAATACACGTTGTCCCTGAACTGAATCCAGGCAGTAATTACATTGCTACAATAACATTATTAAGGAAGCAGCTTAGTAACATACAAATGTAATGTCTAGGAAACAGTGTTGAGCTAGTTACTAGAAAATCCATTTAATCTTGTTTCTGATTAATTTTGTTGTGGTTTCCGTGTGTTTACCCTTATGTTAAAGAGCAGGTTTTACTGAGGTTATGTTCATAGTAAAGTGATTTGATTTCTATATTTTTCCCTAATATTTAAAGAACGTCACAGCTGGGAAACATTAGCTAGTGCTGAAGTAGTTTTGACTTGTTTTTAAAAGAAATAGAGGAAATCTGTTGAGGGGGAGACACAGACAGACAGACAAACAGACAGACAGAGAGGCATAATCCTTCCCTGCCATCCACTCTCCTCCCCTCCAGCTCCTCTGCTTTGGGAGGGTAGTTAAAGCACAGAGCACAGATTAACACACAAGTCTCATCTCGTCAGGAGCACAGCCCCAGGTTAAGCTCTCTCCTTTCTATTAGTCTGCTGTCATCCCTATAGAGACAGAGGAGGGTTGGGGGGGCTACCTCACCACTGACACAGAATCCATCATTACATTAGAGGCTAATAAACGCTGAACAAGACATTCATGTTTTAACCTTCAGAAATCTTAAGATGTCAGTCATCAGCATTCACATTTATGCAGTTCTACATATTCATACTAGCATCTGCCTAATAAATCCACAGTCTGCTACTGACGGCTGTGTCACAGTGCTATTACCTCTATTAACTTCCAATTTCTGTCAGGTATCCTCTCCAACAGCTGAGGTGTAGATCATGTCTATATTAGAGTCTCTTCACTGAGAATTACTCTTAAACACACTTAAAATCCCACATATAGGAAATATAAGGATTGATTCACATTCATGTGCAACATAACACTGTCTGAAGTGGATTTAAGGGGAAGATGAGGCCTGTGATGCTGACAGCTGGCACTGACCTTGTTTCACCCAAACTGCATGTGGTCAGATTAGAAAGCTGCTTGAACACTAATAAAGCCTCTGCCACTGGTAAGATCAGTGTTGCCATGACAATACTACTTTTCATTTATTTTATGTATTGTCTACAAGTTATTGAGTGGACACATTGGTCTGGTTATTTACTGGTTATGTAAATAATCTCTCATCTATTATGGCTTGTGTTGCAGCACAGCTAAAAACAGAATTCCTTCAGTGTTAACTGTTCAGGAAGTTTTTATGGGGAGCCAAATCATCCAAAGAGGTCTCTTCTTCTTCAAAACAAACAAACCAGGCAATTAGAATCACTAAAAACACTAAATAACAGTTTCACATTTCAAATCCATGTATTTTCAATGTACTTTGGCATGTCGCTGTGGGCAGCTAGTCCAACACATGCTAGTGTGTGGTCACCTTTTTTTCTCCGATAACGTAAGATCCAGAGGTTCAGAGAAGGCAAATTATCCACAAAGGTCTCTTCCTCTCTAAACATCTGGACCAGGTGATTTAAACTGCTAGAAACACAGTACAAAGCAGTTTCACGTCACATATCAGTGTAACTCCAGCGCAGCACATTGCAGTTGGGATTCTTACTATGGTGGCCAACAAAAAAAAGTGACAGTGTGAATGGCCTGATGTGGAGCTAGTGTTTGGTTCGTTAGTTCTGGGCTACTGTAGAAACATGGTGGTGCAACATGGCGATCTCCATAAATTAAGATCTGCTCCCTACGTATATATAAACGGCTCATTCTAAGGTAAGGAGAACACAACAATTCATATTTTCATGTGATTATACACTTAATGTACATGTTATATTATATTCAGTTTCTGCCAGTATTTCCCCCTAAATCCTACACACTGGTTCTTTAATGACACCTGGCTGGAGAATTTGCACCACCAACTTTTTATCTTGTTGGGCCCACAACACAATAACACAACTCCCCTATGTTTGAACTGCTTTTGATTCAGCAGTAGTTTAGTTTTCAAAATCCTACTACAATTGCAAACCTACTACAAAATCCTGTGGCTGATCTACTGTGTTTGATTGCAAGAGTTTGCCTCACACTTAGTATGTCCATTTCAAGAAGTTGCAGAATTTGTGCCTAATCACCATGGGCTCATGATCTAGTTCATGAAAAATGTTTGAAAAATTAAAGGCAATCTTTTTACTAACTACACCAGAGTTTGTCACTTTACTTTATCAGTGTACCAGTATACATAGACATTTGCTTACTTTGCTTCCTCATCTCTGGCTATGAGAAGGCGCATGTGATTGGTTGCAGAAGCTGCTCTCAAGATGTCCACAGCTCTGTAAAACAAAGAACAGCACAAAAACATATTTACATTTTTGTTGAGGCTTCATCTCAGTCAGTCATGTGACTGAATGATTGACAAGAGCAGTGAAACTTTACTCGACTACCTTTCACTTGTGACTCCTACTAGACTGTCTCCATTCACCTCCAAGATCTGGTCCCCTGGCAGCAGGTTTCCTGTCAGAAGTCAGAGAAAGGTCAGGTGATTGTAAGTCCTTTAGTACACAGTGGAGGTGTCAGCTACAAGAACCTGTAATACAATAGGTAGTTCAGTATGGTGAGAAAACATTTCTATTTTTCGACAAGGATGATAATGAACAAACATAACAGAATGAGAAGATCCCTATGTGGGAATTAGAGCTCCGCAACATCAGAGACTAATCCCATTTCTTATTTTGACCTCTTCATATTTTTATTTATCAAGTGCAACTGTGCCCCTTGGAACAAAGTTACAAGGCGTAGTGTTGAAACCTTCCCCTATAAAATTAGACAACCCCTCAAAATCCTGATATGCCATCACATGAAACTATGGCAATAATAATATTATCACAAAGACATTTACATTCGCAATTCTTTACAACTTAGGTTTCACACAGTCAATCAATCAAACAAGTCATTAAGTAAACTAGAATTACTGCTCCGCAGATCTATGCCTCTGCTCACCAGTCAAGTTTCTCTTACAATTTACATCCATGTCTGTGAAAACATGGATGCTTCACACACTTTTACCCCCAGGAGCACAGAAGATCTATACAATCGGCAAAGTTCCAAGGTGGGCACCCAAGATTAGTGTCACCAATCAAGTATCTGACCAAATGTCTACCCTTCTGTTCCTGAGATACGTCAATGAATAATGGCCAGAGAAGTGTTTTATGCAGAATATTATCATCACAGTGAAGTTGACCTTTGACCTTTGGGATATAAAATGTCATGACTTTATAACTATATCCTGTTAGACACTGGTGTTAAGTTTTGTCATAATTAGCACAAGAATTACTGAGTTATGACCAAAAACATGTTTTGTGAGGTCACACTGACTTTGACCTTTGACCACCAAAATCTTATTAGTTCATTGAAGTAGATGTTTGTGAAAAATTTCAAGAAAATCCTTTGAGGTGTTTGTGAGATCGATATCTTGATCTTAGACTTTTGACCATCAAATTCTTATCATTCGTTCTTAATTCAAGTGGACATATGTGCCAAATTTGAGCTAAATTTGCCTTTCTGTAAACATTTCACAGCCTTTATGTGGGTTTTGCATTTGCCACAAGTGATCCTTACAGGCCATACAGCTTATTTTCTAAATTCTTACTCATAATAATACACATATTTTTATTCAAGTGAAGCAACCAAAAAGTAAGTAAAATTGGTTAGTATTAAATTTAAAATCAGGAACTTTCTGATAAAAAAAAAATAGGAGAACAATATCAGAGCCTGACTGGACATTTGTTGCCAGCTTTTGGTTATAGACTCAGAGGTAGAGTAACAAGCATGTTGTGCAGCAACAACAACTTTGTATGTAGTGAGGAAGTGGATTAGATGAATAATCACAGAATGTTAGTTTTCTCTTGTCGTTTAGTTTTTGCTGTGGTAGCAAAGAAAACCTTAGCAGAACACTGCAGGATCGAATTAAAACAATGTGAGGAAACACTTAAATCACGAAATGAACAACATCATTGTACACCAGATAGTGGCAATGAGAGAAAATAAACACCCAACGGGAGCCAAATATGTAAACCTGCACAAGCATCCCTCAAGCTTAGGGTTTGTGAGAGGAATGGCAGACACTGCTGTTTTGTGACTGTTTTGTGAACAGGAGGGGGTTACGATTATCTTTGTGCTGACATGGCGGTAGCTGGGTAAGAGAGTATGGAGGTTATAGCTACACAGCATAAGGACTGTTGGTTATTCTTGCTGATGATGCTACTAAATACTCTTTAAGATCCATGCTCTATTACTGCACATCCACCAAACCAGACAATCCTTGCCAGGGCCTCCATCCAAATACAGTCCACTGCTACAGTCTCCACACTGCCTCTAACACCAGCTGATACTTCCATTCTGAAAATATGAAATGCAGTCATGTGATGGAATTAAGTGTGGGAATTCTTCACAATAATACACTCAACTTTAAGATTGTGCTACAAGGCTAAAACCTCAAGGGTAACATGATGTACCAAATCTTACTGTGCCACTGCTACTCCCTCAGCTCAAAGCTCCCTCCAGCATCACTACACTGCTCGTGACTTTTTCTCTGTGATGGTGGGATGACCTTTCCTCCTCAGTCTGGCTTTAAGACACCTGAAAAATCATGTCTTTAAGAAACAAACATTCTACTACCTCCTGTCTAACTCCTCTACTTTCTGACCAATAGTATCAGACTTTGGAGAAAAGGATTAAACCTCTGTGTGACCCACCTCTGTTCACTGCAGATTTACTGAAAGTAGAGTGTAATATGGATCAGTGACTATGTGTCATCTATCTTCTCTTTACATGCTACAGGGCAAAGCTCAAATAATTTAAGGTACCTTCTCACACACTCCGTCTGTACTTGGTTTATCCTTCTGTTTAACTTAATTGATTCACACACATCTCCACCCTGGCAGCACAGACGGTCTATACAATCAGCACAGTTTCAAGATTAGTGTCACCAATTCAGTATCTGACCAAATGTCTCCCCTTCTGTTCCTAAATTACAATGTTGAGTAATGGTAAGAAAAGTGTTTTTGCAGAACATCATGATGTCACAGTGAAACTGACCTTTGACCTTTTGGATATAAAACATCATCACTTTATCATTTGTGTAAAATCTTGTCATAATTAGCATATAATATTTTGAGTTATGGCCAAACACATGTTTCATGAGGTCATACTGACATTGACCTTTGATCTTTGACCACCAAATTCTAATCAATTCATTCTTGAGTCCAAAAGAATGTCTGTGCCAAACTTGTAGAAATCCTCTCAAGGTATTCTTGAGATATCACGCTCACAAGATTCATAAAGATGAGGTGATATTGACCTTGACCTGTGACCACCAAAATCTAATCAGTTCATCCTTGAGTCCAAGAGCGCGTTTGTGCCAAATTTGAAGAAATTCCCTTAGATATTACATTCACAAAAATGAGACAGATGGACAGACAGATGGCTGGATGTACAGATGAATGAACAAACTGACAAACCAAAAACATAATGCCTCCAGCCTTTCTGCTTTTATAGGTGCAAAAAAAAAAGCACTGGTTGAAGTTGTTCTTTTTCACATATTGTAACCTGGTTTCATGGAGATAGACTTGATTCAGTAACATTTGTGAGAACAGATCGACAATTCTTGTTTAAATGTGTAATCTGTAATATAAAACGCCTTCAACAAATTGAAAAAAAGGATTTGTAAACTCACCAAGATATTTTACAAATAAATACAAAGCATATGTGAATATCTTTGTAACATTTACAACTTTACAACAGGCTGTTGTGAATCCAGTTTTTAAAACTGGATTTTATAAGGCATTTGTGGATCTCAATTCTATACTAATGTCATATATTTCTGTGCCAGAGGCAGAAGAATTATAGCAGAAAACAAAATTGCAACAAAAATAGCGACAAGCACTGAAGAGATCGACTAACCCTTCATTGTGTAGGATGTTGTAAGTGAGTTTACAAAAATGTAATAACTGTTTATAAGCATATGACATGACAAGCATTATGCTAACGTTTTGTGAGTGGTGTTAAAAGTTTTAACTTTTGCAACCACTGCCATAATACTGTGCAGATACATCAGTTATTAGTGACTGCTTAGTACAATAATCCCCCTCTACCGAACAGAAAACAGCTAACATGAACAGATGACACCTTTTCAGTGTGATTATCAGACCAGACAGAACACAGTGAAGCGTTTCATAAAGAAAATGCTCCTCAGTATAAGGTAGCCTTACTCAGGTTGTGAGTAGTCTTCAAGTGATGATGTAATTGGATTAATATTGGAATATTGCCAGGTCTTTTATATGTAGTCACTGAGAATTAATAGAAAATATGTAAAAAAAAACAAACAAACAAAAAAAACTGAATGTCACAGATAAAAGCCATGATGATTTTTTTGTACAAACAGTTCTCTGTTTTACCCTCAGATAAAGCCATATATCCATCATTTATGACATAGAAAAATTAGATTATGTCAATATTGTGGTGTGTTTCATTCATATTTTCATTCTCACAGGAAAAACGCTCCAAAAATACTTGTTCTGTCACTTCAGAGGTCATCAGTCTGACAAGAAGTCCACTGTGTCTAAGAGCCTGTTTAGACTTGGTATTTACATGCGTCTTGGGTGATGGGATCACAAGAGGACAACTTTCAGTTTGACTGTTTACACGTGGCTTTAGAATGATCCCACTTCCCCGCATTCAAGTCTGGGGTCCCTTCACCTCCTGGCAGTAGGAGGCTACTGCTGCTGAAGCGTGAGCACTGCACCAGGGTCAGAGTGAGTACCAGGGTGTGGTACATGTGCCACACACACACACACAGTGACAGGGCTAACCGTTAGCATCACACGGCTAACGTTATGGTTATTAACGAGTTGAGCCATATTTGGTGTCTGTGTGAGTTTGTCGTGACGGTTTAACAGCTGCTGCTGTATTAGCCCGTGCTAACCAGGCAGATGTTGGAATAACTGTTTACCAGGAGGAGGAGAGTGCTCTGGAGACAATCCTTCAGCACTGTGTCTAACCTGTGTAACAGCAGCAACAGACAGTTGTGAGTGGGATAAGGAAGGGTGTCAGCTGAGCAGGCGGTCCTTCAATGTGGCCCAGGACACACAAATGTACACACTGCTGAACGAAGGTGGTCTTATGCGGCCCAGAACACCCCTGAATGTGGTCTAAGCAAACAACTCCCAAGATGCATTGCAGGGTCTTCCACACATTCCTTTTTTGTTGTGGGCTGCCACGATTAAAACATCTGCCGCAACGTTTTCATTTCTATTTTTGGGGCTGTATTGTTCATTAGGAGCATTGTTGGGCTATATATACTGTTTGGTTATTCACTGCACCACACTCTCTGTACTCTGGGTGCAGAAAGTGAAACTTCATACACCATTCATTACACTGGGTCTAAAAGTTTGCCACTGCAGCAGCTGCTCCTCTCATACATCGATCTGATCAGATCAGCTCTGACTGGATCGAGTGATCAATTATCCACCCCGCAACTCAAAACTCCTTAAACTGCTGCTGAGAAGAAAAAAGAAGGACTCGTGAAGAGTTCTGCTTGTGCTGCATTCAGGGACCTGCTGAAACCTTGGAATTTAGAAAAGGGACACAGACTTTTGCACAAGGGAAAAGAAAAAAAAATAACAAAACAAAAAAAAAAACAAACAAACATAAAGTTACGCAATAGTCGTCCTTCGTCATCACTCTGTCTTTGATGTTGGTTTGGTGTGTTTGGGCCTTAAATAAATGATTCAATCACTGATTTTTGTATTGAGCTGATGACATCAGGCTACCAATTATTTCCTCACATATGGCCTGCCTCTTGAAGGGTGAATGTATGCTGCAGTCCCCAAAGTGTCCTCTCTTCAAACCAAGTTCCAAGCAGCAGAAAATGTTTTCTGTTTTTGCTCCAGTGCTCTTCAGACAGGCTCGACACACACAAAAACAGTCTGGCATCAGATTTTATTTAGCAACACTTTATGCAAATCTGATGAACTACAGCTGAACTCATTTACATCTGTAGACTTAGTTAATTAAACAAAAAAAACAACAAAAAAAAAACTTTGCACCTCTGATGGTAATTTGCAACAAGCTTATTAAATATTCTACAAGAGTGTGTGCACATTACACAGGATATAATGGAACCAGGAAACATCAATGGCACCTTTTCTCTGGATGATCTATGACACACTCTTTGACTGATATATGATTCTTCACTCTGAATTGACACCATTTAAGAAAGTATGTTCAGGTCTTAAATCTGAACTTGATCCCACACATGTAATCCATGTTGATTTCAAAGTTGTCAAATACGGACACCTTGATACACCGCGACGTGATGTGTGTGGTATTGATGCCTAAGGCACCCTTTTGTGTCTTTATGAGACACACCCAGCTTTTAACTAACTCAAGTGTAAACCCATTCACAATAACTGACACACGTAACCAAGTAGTTTTGTTGCCTAAAGCTAACCATGACTGTTTCACACATAGACTGTATAAATAATGGGAGTAGCTATCGTAACATCATCCACTGGTTTGTGGAATGTCGTATTGAAGCCTTGAAGTCAGCATTACAGTTGTCAACAGCTTGTTTTGAAGCCAATAGTTACAGAATCAGAAATACTTTATTGATCCCCAAGGGGAAAGTGTTGTGTTACAGGTGCTCCTTACAAGTGTAGAAAGAAGATATAGTGCAAAACAAGTGTATAAAGAAGATATAATGCAAATACAAAATATATATGTTTGTAGTAACTTAAACATAATTTACAAAATATATACAGGAACCCTAGATACAGATGACATATGAAAAATTGGGATTATGTACATTGTCTTTACAATATGCAATTATTTATTCTTGAGTTGGTGACAGAGGTGAAACAGTCCAAGGGCAACTCAGAGGGAGGAGTTGTACAGTTTGATGGCCACAGGCACTCCAGTGAGAAGCTGGAGCTGTGGAGGAGCGAGGGGGGATCTCTCTCATTGACTGTAGCGATACCTTGCAGACAGCCTGTCACTCAAGCAGCCTCGCCCTTAAATGCATAACTCTGGCCTTAATAAAATGCAAATGAGCGACTTGTAAAAAAAAAAAATCACCTGCTGTACAGTTGTCATAAGTGTTGAAATTAGCTATAAAGACCAAAACTGTTTTTTGTACCAGACTGTAAAGATGTTTATTTCTGCTGTAAAGTTGGGCATATTAACATGGAGGTCTATGGGATTGACTCTGTTTTGCAGCTGGATTCAAGTGGCCATTAGAGGAACTGCAGTTTTGGCACTTCCACATTGGCTTCATTTTTCAGTCTTGGAGGTTGCTGCTTGGTTTCACAACATTAATGTACATGTTACACATGTTTCAACTGTGTGTCACATAGATGTACTAAAGGGTGCCCTGTGGGTCACTATCAGACACCTGAGGGTGTGACAATATATCGGTATATGATGACCTGAGAATGACAAAGGGTTGGACACACCTAATCTCTGTACAAAAACAGTATCAAGTACCTATCGTGTAGCCAGTGACAGTGATCAACAAATGTCTATATGTGTAGTACATCTTCCAATAGAATGACTGCTATTGCAATGCTGGCTCAAGAAAGAACACAGGTAACTGTAGCCAGAGAAAACGGGTGTCCATCCAAACAACACCCTTCTCTGACTCTGAACAAAAACAAAAACCAATTCTCCGCTGGTACCCCTGAAAGACAGGAACCCCTCACTGAGTTGCAGCATTCAAATGGTCACAGTTTAAACTTCATATGACACCTTCTACACTCTCTGTCCTTGAGATCAAGTCTGTATGTTTGTGTTTGTGTGTGTTCAAGCAGGAGGAGAAGAAGAGGAGAGAAAGACTGTGTCTTTTTGGTCAAGGACAATAGACATCAGGTATCCGAAACCTGCACAGGCTCCTAATCAGTTACCCACAAAAAATCCATTTATGAATCACACCTCATCTGATTTGCAAATTAGCAAAAGTAAATTCCTCAGTGAGCTCATTGAGGGACAGGAGACTTCAACAACATATGCAGACCCTTTGCTGGGTAATATATGCACAATCACTTTAAGTGTGCAGAGGTTCTTCTTTTGTATTTACATTTAGATCAATAAACCATAATAAACCAGAACAGTCAACTGTCAAATTGTAAATCTGAATTTTCTGGTTCCATTAAGTGACAAGGAAAACAGCAAACCCAAATCAAGGCTTCAAAACCTCCCTACAAGAATGCACCTGGCTGACATCACACTATAGTCATGTTGTCAAAGGTCTACAGGCTTGTCCTCAGTCTTAGGCTCTACAATGCAAGTAAGAAAACTGTGCTTGTCGGCATCCCAGAAGATTATTATTTAGAGTATTTAATGGTGTTAAGGTAACTAATAAAAAGTGACATAGTGATCGATTGTAAATCTAGAAAGTCTGACTTACCCTTGACTCAGTGAAACAGCTTTAGGTTCTCAGGGCTTGAGAAGACAGTAAACTCAAATAAAGGTGAGCATCGTCCATCAGCGATGGCTGACAGTCATCAACCACTGAGCCCAATATTGTGATTTAAAAGCCCCCTGAAATCTCTTTCTGGCAGAAAGCCCTGAGGGCAAACTTCTTCCAACAGCCATCCATGCCAACACTGGGATGCTGATGGCATTCATTTTGTGCATGAAAAGTAACACTTCTGGTGAATCTGCCAGATGAACTGTCCTCATCTCAGTCCTGACAACTGTGCTTCTATTATCCACAAAGATGGTGGTTCGCAGGTCAGGTTCAGGTTGGTAGAGTAACAGATATCTTTGTGTTGTCGAACCCCAACAATAACAACAATATCATTGTCCTTCAGGATGTTTCACTGTTGACGTTGTACTGAGCCAATTCGATGGACATAACCAAACCCTAATCTCAAATGTACTGATAGTGAAGCTACTAAGGTTTAAAAAAGGTGAGACAACTAGAATTACCAGTGGGCACCCAAGATTAGAGTCATCAATTCAATATCCAACTAAATGTCTCCACTTCAGTTCCTCAATCACGGTGTTGAATAATGTCCAGAAACATTTTGATATCAGTATTAGACATTTGTGTGAAAATGTTGTCTTAATTAATGTATGAAGTCTTGAGTTATGGCCAAAAAGGTGTTTAATGAGGACACAGTAACCTTGACCTTTGGCTACAAAAATCTAATCACTTAATCTTTTCGTCCAAGTGAACATTTGTGCCAAATTTGAAGGAATTCCCTCCGGCCCTGACTGTCACATCCCAGAGGAATCAAAACTTTTCTTGTGTTAGTTAAGTTCTGAGTGGATCATTACGTGCTTTAACATTTTTTTTTAAGTTTAGAGTGTAATAACGTTTGGTTTAAACTCCTCTTGAGTACACCATACTTTATTCACCAAATGGGGTAATTAGGAAGAGAGATGATATAGGACACAGCACCCTGAGCTGATGATCAGCAGAATCACTGCTTCTGTGTATTTTTGCACTTTTGTCTTCTTTGAATAATAGGTATCTTTGAATTGAAGTAATAAAACTAAGCCTGGGACATGATGACAAGAAAAGGTACCCTTGGAGGATACAGTACTTACCATCACTTGATGCAAGGCCACCTGGTAAAATCCGTTTGACATAGACTCCAAACTCTTCTCCAGTTAGCTCTTTCACTCCGCCAATTACTTTGATTCCTGTTGGAAGAAGAAAAATTATGTTTTCTTTAAGTTTGTCCATTTTGGGTTTTCCTCTGTAAATTTGCAATCAATCGTAGATATGAATCACCGTGACTAGAGAGACTAATGATTATCTTCTGGCTTCGCTGCGTTTAGGACTTGCACCTGTGTAGTAGCTTTGTAGTCTTTGTACTACATGTCACATTCGTCCACTCACATACATTCATAAACTGGTGGCCAGGGCTACCAGAAGGTGCCACCTGCTACACACTTAAATCTTCACATACAATTTGAGGTTGAGTATCTTGCCCAAGGATATTTCAACACGTGGATTGGAGGAGCTGGGAAATAAAACCACAAATCTTCCGATAAGTGGAGGAACGACTCTACCTCCCGAGCCACAGCCAACCATATTTCAAATTTAGAAAATTCTGATTCAAGAGTTTCAAGATTTGATTTCCTAATACATCTCTCTGGCTCTTGTCTACATAGCAGAAAAAATACAATGGTTAACTTACTATCCACATGCCTTTTCAAGTTTTCCTGTCTCTGACAGCATGTACTTTATCATTGTACTACCAGTACAGAATAAAGTCCTCAGGACAAGAAAGTGTTTTCTTTAAATTTAGCTCACCATGGCATGGTATAATATTCACTAAGAGCTCAGGTAGATTCATTAGACCTGTGAGTCACTACTACATCACTGCATGTATGTCACTATTTAAGGTTCCAAAGTAAAAGGCTCCAAATGGAACAAATGCTAATACAGTACATAAATGAATAATAATAACTTGGTACAGATGGGATTTTAAATACTGTAATCTCAAGGGAGCGAGGGTAAGGTCATTTGTCAGCAGCTGCTATTTTTTATCAGCATGCTGCTGACAGAAGAGTAACGGCAGGGTCATTTAAGTCAGCTTTCCAGTCATTCTTTGATTTCAAGGAGCACAAATGTTTTCATTCACTGCAGAACTGGCAAAGGTCGGCCTATCCATTCTCAAGCTGTTCTCATTCACTGTTAGTATGTATAGCTATGAAAAGTAATGTACCAGAATTCGTAAATTACCCTCATAATCATGAGCCAGTAGTGAATGTATAAACCACATCATTGTGAAGGCTGCAATCACCTGACCAATGCCCTGACAGGAGTAAAGACGGAAGTAGTATTAAGAGTGAAAGTCTGTGTAAGGAGGTAAGTCGTGGTGGTGGACTGGTCAAACAACACAGGACTTTCCTCTGGGAGACAGATGTCCGTGTCCTGTTTGAAACCAGTTGATGTTGAGTTATTTTAAGGTAGGTTGTTATGTTGTCTCATTACATTAATTTTGTAACTTTACAGTAAAAAGTAAAGTACATGACGAGATGATGCCCTAACCATGCTTCTTTTCCCAAACCTAACCTACGTAACTTTACTTTACTAAACGAACATACCAAACTTTGCATTAAGTACATAACTTGATGTTAATTACGTAATGTGACGATACCCAAACATGCTTCTTTTCCTATATGTTACTTTACTAAAACTAACCAATTTAGCTTTACTTTACAAAACCTCGCCTACCAAACTTTATGCCAGGTACATAACTTTACGTCAGGTACTCAACGTGATGATGCCCAGCCATGCTTCTCTTCCTAAATCTAACCTATGTATCTTAACTTTACTACATCTAACCTACCAAACTTAACGTTTAGTACATAACTTTACATTAAGTACAAAACGTAACAATACTCAACCATGCTTCTTTTCCTAAACCTAACCTATGTAACTTCTATGTATGCACTTATTTTAACTTATTTTATTTTATGTCTATTTTAATACCACTGTGTTGTTGCTGATGAGGGGATGTGTGGTTGTTTCTGAACCTAACACGAAACTAACCTTGACATTAAGTACGCAACTTTATGTTAAGTACATAACGTGACAATGCCGAACCATGCCTCTTCTTCTTCTTCTTCTTCTTCTGCTTCTTCCAAGAAACTAACCTACCAAACTCTGCGTCAAGTATGTAACATGACGACACCGTACCATGATTCTTTACCTGAATCTAACCTAACTGGTAGGGGGCACTAATTCTTGAGGCAATAAATTGTAAGATATCATATAAATCATTGTATGAGGATACGTTGCCATGCTACTAACATGTTCCATCCTTGTGCTTGAAGTGACTTCAAGTGACTGAAGCTTAGCTGGAAAAGTCTTCCTTATTTAACCAGTAGATCAAGGCTTCTTTGGTGTAAGGCTGCTGTTACCACAGTGAACACAATGCTAACACTAATTGGGTCTGGAGCGAAGTGGCGCATGTTAATTATTGCCTGTTGGAGGAATGGGGTTATAAAGTTCTCTGTCTCAGTCCTTCCTCCCTTCTTCCTCTTCTCTGAGGAAAACACTCTCTTGTTCTTTTGTTCAGCCTCAAAGCAATCTCCTCCCCCCGCCTATCATCAGATAAGAAAAACATCATACTAATGCATAAGCAGCTGGAGCAAATATAAAAGACATGCCTCTCTCTCTCTCTCCAGTTCAGTTTCACATTTTGTTCCCAAATCATTATTTTTTACTGCTCAAGATGCATCAAGGGCATGTTTGCCTCCCAAGGAATAAATGTTCCAACACTTTAAGACCTTGTTAAGTTCACAAATTTTAATGTGATGAAAAGACACAGTTGCTTCTAAAAATGGTTTATAAAAACCAAAGATGACACAACAACATAAAAATAACATGTTTATTGAACCTCACAGTGCCACTGCTGCATTTTTCAGACTAAATATAAGACTGGAGTTCTCCTTTAAAGCCCACTCTTCAGACAAAATCAGCCATGACAGAAATGATGTTCACTTTGAACACTATGTCCCGTCCACACACTGAGGTGGTAGAGCTTTCAGTTGCATTAGCAAAGAGATTAGCATGTGCTGTCCTCGGTGTAGGACAGTATGACTGTTTGATACAGTGTGCACAGCAGCCACCCGCCCCCCTGCTGCAGAGGCTTCAGGTGATCAGTCAGGGGGTCTTTAGGCTTTATGTATTGAACAGCGTGTACACGTGAATGTGCTCAAGGTGGACAACTATAAGCTGCTTTGCTTCTCACCTGTGTGCTGCTTTAGGTTCAGTGGGTTCACACACACACACACACACACACACACACACACACACACACACACACACACACACACAACCTCAGCCTTTCCTCCATCTCTCTCCTCACATGCTATGTGTGTTTAACTGCTAACTGTATTATATTTTATTAAATCTTTATCTTTATATATATATGGAGCTCATGTGGTTGATACAGATGTAATTTCCACCACTGGTGCAAAGGTATGGTAGAAATATAAAAACATTGTCTTTAAAGACATTTCTGATGTGTATTTGCTCTGTTATGACAGAGACAACTGTGATATGTCAAACTGTGTAATTCTTGCTGATGGGTGCTATTGATGTCTTTTACTATTAACAACTGTCATATCTAATGACTTTTAAAAACATTCTCATTGACATCCATCGCATTTATATCGCAGCTGTTGGTGGCAATACAAACACCACTGATATACTTAGTATTGCACACTGATATAGTGAACAGAGGCTCATTATGATGACATGTTTGTGAGTTATTTGTAGTTTTCTAATGCATGAAAGTGCAGTACATGGAGGTTTGAGTTCCACTGTCCAAGCTCAGCATCTGTCTACAATATGACCTACATTTAAATTTGCAGATTAATTGCACATAAGCCTAATATGCTACCACATACAGTATATAATTTACATAATGTATTAATGTCAATGAAGCCAATGAACTACAAATATTAACCACGTATGAGCTATGAATAGTTATAAGTCTACTAGTGCAATGCCTGTGTAAACATGTCTCTTCAAAACAGATCAATTTCTTGACCTGTGGACTCACTGCTTGCAGCTTTCTCAAGAACCACCCGTCCAAACAACTAAACAATTGACACTGCTCCTCCTTGGCTCCTGGGCAATGGACCTGTGATGACATACTTACATCCCCTAGCAATGCTAGAGTGGATGTGTCAGTTGCTAATGGCTAGTTATATGGGACCAGGCTTTTTCTGGGAACAAAAGTGGTCACTCCAAAAGTTACACCACTGATGCTTGAAATGTTTGAGTTTGCTACAATGTAACATTTCCAGTGTCTTTCTTCATCTGTTCTTCAATGTACTGTAGCAAGCCATACAATATTATCACAATATTAAAGTCACGATACAATATTATTGCAAATTTAAATATGTTGTGATATGCTGGGTACTGCGATAAAATATATTGCAATATGTTGCGATTATTACCTTTTTTTAACCATAAATTATATCCCCTAAGGAAAACTTTGTCATCTGTTTTATCTAATAAGATAAAGTTTTCAGCCATTTTTATTGCAGCAGCAAAATGTATCTAGTGGACTGAAACAGTAGTTGATGATATCATTCTAGTAGGCTACCTAAAGTTTAATTTGTATTTGTAATATATTAATTTATATAGTAAAAAAATCGATTTTTGGCACTATGTGACGATAGGATATTACCCCATCTCTGGCTGTATTTTCTTAATGCAGAGCTGCTCAGCTGTCAAATGTATTTAAAATGCGAATTTGAATGTCATTCTAGTTTAATACGTGTTAAAAAGTAGTGCAGTGTAAGCAGTTGTATCACATGGCATTAATTAAAATATACATTATAAAGCTAAAAACTAAGTTTGATTCTGATCAGGGGCCCAAAAATGGCACATTCCTGAAATAATTCAGCTCAGATACAGTACATCAGTTGTTTTAAACAACACTCTTTGTTAAGCAGGATATCTTGCAGCCTGACTGTAATTGTATTCATGCATATAGAGTGTTCGTCTTTGCGTAGGCACAGGCTCCACCAGTGTGGTGTGGAAGTGCAGTAAGGAAAATAAACAACAGCAGCTCCCTGCATTCTTAACCCAGCTGAGTTAAGTGGGTTAGGGCTTTGCCACATGACCTACTTCCCCTCCCAGGCAAACACACTGATACTTAACAGGGATACGTACTCTGCGGAGAAAATCCTTTTAAAAGTAGGACTTCAATTATTGCAGCTATTCAAAATCACACTACATAGCCAGATAGGAGGATGACTGTGTCAGGCTATGTACGTTATGTTGTTAGTTTAAGCTGAGCAGTGAATGTACTGTGCTGCTAGCTATGACTGAATTGTACATGTTTACCTGGGGTGTAGAGGATCACTTTTGTCATGAGATACCATAGCGCTTACCCCCAGCAAGGGCTACTACAAACTTAAAAGCTAACAAAAGCAGAAGAATAAAAGAAAAAAAAAGGCCAGGAGGCCATAAGTATCTAGATATATTCTTGTTGCATCAGCAACAAGAGAAGCTCATGTTCCTCTGGCCCTCAGAATAAAGCAGAACAGTCAAAGAATGTGGATAGGATAAGGTCTGGAGTACACAGATCAGAGTCCTGTACTGGGTTGGGTGCCCACATGTGTAATGGGTATAAATATGTCAATATATATATATATATATATATATATATACACATATATACATATGTATATATACAGGCAGCAGGTGAGAACAAAATCTCAAAATCTTTATTTTTCAGAATAAATGAAAAAGACGTGTGGTATCTGTGACATACTGTAATATTTTGACATCTAAATCACTATTATCACACTGCAATTCATTTTATTTTTAAGTCAGTGACACAAGTTGAAACTTGAGAGGCGGCAGCCTACATCAGGTTCAAGACACCCAAGGAGCATCGTTTTGAGGTTTTATGGTAGTTAAAGGGGCATGCTAAAATGTTACATAACCTGGCAGTAATGGCCCAGAATGTTTTTGCCATTCCGGCAACGAGCGCAGCCAGTGAAAGAGACTTCTCCGCTAGATTTGTCACTCAAAAAACAGAGAACCCAGCTTAATGTGAGTGACTATAGCCTGTGTGTTTAATCAAGGGTGTGGGTCCGGTCACAGGACTTTTATTGACAGGTGTGGTTGGGTGCGGTTTTGACTTAGACATAATGACAGGTAACGGGTCGGTTCTGGTACTGAGCTTTATGGGTATGGGCAGATGTGGGTTTTCAAAAACAGACCCATGCAGGACTCTGACACAGATAGTTAAAGCTGCACTAAATAATACTTATGCAATAACAGTGGATTACATGTCTGACTGATCACATGAGTACAGGCAATGTGTGTCACTCATAGTAATGAAGTCAAAGATGTTTTAACCTCTTTCAACTCATTGTTTTGGTTTTATCAAGCACAACTTTGTTTTGGTTGAGTCTTACAGCTCTCATTAAGCTGCAGCAGCAGTAGGCAGCTCTCTGTTGTCAGTGAAAAAGCTCCAAAATCCCTGCAGACAGATACAGTTAGAGCCAAGCTGGTGAAAACATTGTGGCATTTAGTAGGTAATGAGACAGATATTTCTCTCAAGAGTTGGACTGACATCCATCAGGCGGACACAAACACAACTTCAAATGAATGATACTGTTGCTCTGCACCTGCTGGATGTTTAAATAGGCAACTGTTTGCTAATCCTCTTGCCATAACAGCTTTGTTATAACTTGTTCTGCTGCCCCCAAGTGGACAAAAAAATATTAATATTGCTCTAAAATATTTAATCAAATCAAATAATTAATGTTTTAACAAAAAAAAATCCATCTCTGTTCCTCTGCTGTAGACATTTTAGTTTATTGAAACATTAGTTGCCGCACCTTACTGAAGTGTTAAACACTAGAGTGCAGAACTTCGCATATAAATTAATGTCCATTACATTCAAGTCCTTGCAAAAAAAGTTCACACAATGCAAATTAATACTTCTGCCACCAGGGACAGCACTCTCTATTTTAAAGTATACCACAGTTTTGGTGTCAGGTGTCTGTGTCGATTTTCACACACAGGTGTATTGGGAGTAACCAGCCAGAGCAAAAGGGTGGGGAACTCATTTTTTTATTTTACATTAGACTTGTTTTGCTTTTGTTATCTCAATGCATCATCTGTATGTGTGGTATTCAGATTCTTTTCCACTGATACCATGTGGGCTGACAGTTTGAAAAGAAGATTATTAAAAAAGAAAGGCAGAAGAGACTGCAGTGATGGAGCAGCAGCTACGAGTATGGCAGAAAATCCTAAGAAGCATCCGAAGCACCCAAGAAAAGTTTTTGTAGTGTAGCTTTAATCTCGTCCCTCCAGACCCTGTCACAGTGTCATGTCTAATCTTGCAACTTTTACAGTAAATAATAAGACCTGTATCTGTTAGCGTTTGTATTGGACAGACATGTTTAACTAGCTCCTGTTACTATCTGAAACCACTACCGATTATTTTTATTGTGAGGATGACATGTAGGCCAACAGGAGTATTTTGTCATATAATCTGTTCAGTTTTGATGCCAAAGGTAAGATGTGTTAATTGTACAATGTATGGAGATTCATGGATTTCCATGATTTACAGTGTGGGTTAAATGTTTTTTTTTTCTTTTTTTCTGTGTGGATATATATGTTCTCCCCGCATCATTGTGGGTTTCCTCGGGGTGCTCCATCTTTCTCCCACTGTCCTAAGAAATGCAGCACAAGCGACTTGAAGTAAGTTTTGTCTATGTATGTGTTAGTTGTGTGATAGACTGGAAACCTGTGCAAGGTGTACCCTGTCTCATCCTGTAATTGCCGTCAGAGGCCCACAACCACAAGGGGTGAAAGAGATGGAGAGGAAACAGTTTCTACATGTTTACTGTGATACGTATTTCTTTCTATCCATGGCTGCTGAAGAGTCAGAATCTACTTACCCAGGCCATTCTCACAGTCTGTAAACTCCATGGAATGAACAGCTCTATCGACTCCGTATGGACCCATTAGTGTCCTGTTAAAGATGGAGGGATGAGGAGGATGGAAAAAGGGGAAGCAAGAGACAGAAGACAAGAAAAATAAGTACATCAGAAACTTTAGTTTGAGAGCTAAATCTACTTTCTACTTGTTTTTCCTTCACAGATTAGCCCCTTGAAAGCTACGTAGTCACACTGTGACTACTCAATAAGAGCGAGTGCTTGAGAGGAATGTGACTTTGTGATGAATACAGAGTGTCTGTCTCAGAGAGTTTCTTCTACAGCCTTGCAGCAGGAGACTGGAAACATGGCTCTTAGCTCTGGAGCAGTAGAGGGATAGGCTGTCAGTGTTTTATGTTTCAGCAACTGCCTAATCTACAGTATGCTGGAGAAGTGAAACAAGCACTGTCTACGAAATGCAGATTTCATACTAATTCTGACCAAGATATACTCAAAATTATTAGAATGCATACTTAAAAATGCAACAGACAAAATGCAGTGCACAGAGAAAATGGAGGAGCAGCTCACAGCTGTGAAAAATTTAAAGTGATTGTGGAGAAACAGCTCCAGGAACTACTCGAAAAAGAAAAAAAAGAGCTATTGTGCCAAGTACTGAATCACTTCCAGTTAGTGTTAAACATTTAGTATGTTGAATTCTTGTTCACGAACTGCAACAGGACAGTCCAAACCCTAGTCTATGGCTGGACTGTGTATGGTCAAAATGGTGGCATAAATATACCCTCTTCCTATTATGATCTTTGGCTGTGCCAAGTCAAACAATGCCGCACCGATTTGCATTTCCTTTAGCAGTACTAACACACTGACCCACACTGAGCAGTTCCAGAGATGGACCTTCTCTGTAGTAAGGCCAAAAGTGCACTCGACTGCCTCCAAGTGGATAGCAGTGATGTCTTGCCGACCGCAGCCAGTCCTATAGTTTTGATAGCTGTTTCAGACAAAAAGCATAATGATAGTAGTCTACATGGGGAAAGCCTTGGTCTCCTTTACGGTCACATAAAGTTTTGTCTGATTTATATATGGTTTTTACCAGCCCATGAAAAGTTGTATACAGCTTAATCATATTTTGATAATACATTGCGTGGTAAGCGTGATGATACCATATAACTCAGATGGTTTATTTTAGGAACTATTACCATGTCTAAAATATGAATTTTTCTATAAAGGAACAAAACCAATTTGGTCGAGATTAGTAAAATAGGGCTCTATTTTCTGCACTACTGGGAGAAGATTGTATGTTACAATGTCATCCAGCTGTGGAGTGAGCTTGAGCCCGGATATGTTAGACCAAATGGTTGCCGTGTAAATTGCCATCCCTGCCTAACACTAGATGGGCAGGAGCACTGCCTCAAAATTCAAAGTTTATTCTGAATCCTGATATGCTTAAAAAGTATTCATCAAGGTGAGGATGTGAGGCACAGTTTTTGCAGGGATTCTAATCAGCCTTAATGCCAACTATGTTGTCATTTTGCCTTATAGCAATTGCTAATGGTTCAAGTACCAGTCCAAAGATTAAGAGAGATAAAGGGCAGCCCTGCCTCGTCCTTCTGTGAAGCTGAAATAGAGGGGATTTCCTGCCATTTGTTAGCAAAGATGCTTTAGGATTGTGCTATAATAATATGACCCATTTAATAAAACAGGGATCAAGGCCAAAGTCTGCCAGGTTTAGGAAAAGATACATCCACTCCATCCTATTAAATGCTTCGTCACATAAAGTTAGAAAGCTACAGCAATCCCCATTTCCAACTTGCCACATGAGATGCAACAACCTGCAAAGATTATCAGATGATGTCCTATTTTTAATGAAACCCACTTGTTCTAGATGAATAAGTTTCAGTCATATTTGTTCTTAAAGTGCACTAAAGTAGCATACTTTTCCTTATTGAAAATATATGTAATTTTATATGTGACATTTCAACTTGGCACATTTAAAGTGGGGACACCTGCTGTTCATCTGAGGTTTGGAGTAAGAGTTTTCAAATAAAACAGTTTAATTGTTCACAACAGGGAAAAAAAGTGAGGAATGTTTAGAATAAACAAGAAAAAAAATATTGATAAGTATTCAACGTTATTAACATGAGAATATGAAATAACAGAAACAGAGTTAAGTGATAAGTAGTGTTGGAATCAATTGATTGAATTGTGGTGTAATAAAGTGAAGACATTGTATTGACTGAATCTAATTTTAATACCTTTGTATCAACACAAAGTACTTGTGTTGATTGAACAAACAGTTTGTGTTGATCTAACACAATTCTGTAGGTTGCTGCTAAAGGACAAAATCTGGTTGCAACCAATGTCCACTATTGAACTGAGTAAATTAAATGTTTGGGTTTTTTTTTGTTTGTTTGTTTTGTTTTCAGTGTACAACATGGTGAAGCTTAGGTAGAATCAAATAATTGAGAAGTGTTTCCCCAATTCATTTTGAAAGAGGAACTGCCTATGGGGAAACTCGTCAATACTCATTTGACCACTGGTCAAACTTCATCACTCACTCAGTATGTCAGGGACTTTCTCATGTATTAGGCTGGCCCCACTTTGCTGCAGTCCTGCCAAAAACAATGTGCTATAAAAATACATTTAGGATATACTATATACAGTTAGTATGTAGTACGGAACTGGAACAAAGCTACTGACTTGTCATATTGCAGCTGAGGGACCCAAGTAGTAAAGAGTCCCTTTAATTCCTGGACAGCTCCAGCAAGTCTCTCTGGTGAGTTTACTGTTTTGTTGAAACTATTTGCCATCACTTGCTGAGAGCTGCAAATATACACTTCTGGATGGATGAATTGAAAGAATGTGTGTCCTCTACGTTCATTTTTAACATAAAAGCACCCCCACACTGACGGCTGGCTGGAAAAACTATATTCAGTTTGCAGCGATTTTGAAAAAGAAGGGTTGGTGTGTGCCTGCTGCTGCCACCTCAGACACCTATCCATCAAAGCATGAGGCATCTATCTATAGTCTTAACAACAGAGTAATGGCAGTCTTCCTTCTGACAGGTCTCATCCCTGCATACATTCATGTAACCAATCTGAAAATATGCTCACCTTTAAATGTTTCACTAACTGAACAGAACCCAGAGATACAGTATCTTGGCTTGAATTTTTTTATTTTATTCTTGGAAGAATATAGATGGTATGGAGTAAGTCTGTGCCAGTATTGAGCCAGCACTGACCTTGTAGCAATACGTGTGCAATATTTGCAATGTGTCTTGCTCCACACTTCAGATATAATGTCTGTATATGACCTCAATGTATATTAAAAATAAATATGGCGCAACACTGAAATCAACTTAGGGTGTTCAAAATATTGATGTTGGTGTTTTACTTCTATTCATTAATGTACAGTACCATGGATGGATAATAGAACAATGGACTCCTGGACACAGAATGTAAGGGCCCCATCTCTCCTACATAAGGGCAACACCCCAGATTGAAAGAGGAACAAAACAACAGCATTTTGTGTCTCTTTGTTACAATTTTTGGGTGTCTGTAGTCAAATTGTGTCTCTTTGAAGACATTCTTTGTAGCCATTTGCATCTCTTTGTGGATGTTTTATGTCTCTTTGAAGTAGTTTTGCATGTCTTTGTCATTTTTTTGCATCTCTTTGTAGTTATCAGGGGTTTAAGCCTAAAGTGCTGAAACACTACTGTTTTGCTTTGATTTATTTTTCGTCAGAAATGTTTTCACAAATTCCTGTGACATTTTATATCCTAAACATGTGAAATTTTCACCAATGATTGAAAACTGTGTGCAAATGCTGCTCAAGAAATATGACGCCAGTTGGCCAGATGAGGGTGCCATAATTAAGGCGCAAAAATTCTATTACTGAAAGGACATGCCCCTCACACCTTCAGTCTCTAAGATGACTTGAGTCTGACCTTAAATTTGACACACAAGTGCAACTCAATGTGCTCTACAAAAAAGCCTCATAAACCATGATGGGACTGCTGTAGATTTTTCCACCATTTTGAATAGTTTGACATCTCCTAAACCAGTGGTTCCCAACCTTTTTCTTGAGGGAACCATATCTATACCATTGTAGACTTTGGTCACGTTGCACAAGCCCGTATCCTCACGATACATATTTTAAATTTTTTCTATACTAATTTAAATGAATAAGTTTTTAATATAGCCCTTAAATTTATTTGTATTTGACACATAAATGAATTTAAGTTTGACACAGAACACATTAAAATGATTATACTCCTTAAAATCAAGAGGGCTTTGCGACCCTCCGAGGCTCTTTGGCGCCCCCCTAAGGAGGTCGTGCCCCCCTGGTTGGGAACCACTGTTCTAAACCATTGGTACTAGTCATTGCAATCTTTCTGTGGATTTTTACTGGACCAAGCTCATCAAAAGTTATCAAAAGCTTGTTGATCATCATGAAACTTGCAGGAAATGTCCACAGAAGTACCTGAATCATACCCTGTAAGTTTCATTCAAATTAACAACTAGGGTGTGCTTTAAATGCAAAAAGTTTATATCACATAATCTCTACAGAGACAGGGAATTTGGTTCGCACCCTTCAGGGTCATGTCTCAGTCGATGCACAAAAATTGGACATGACTGCTTAGAGAGGGCGAATTACAATAAATCTAAATTTCAAGACATTTCACATTCCAAACTTCAAATATATCATTATAAATCACCAGTACCTCAGCACATCCACTGAATTATGAATTACTCAATATTTTTAAGAATATGCTAAATTAATTCATATCTTAATCTCGAAAGTCTTCATTCAAATGCAACAAAAATTGTCATAGACATTCTTTGAATACTAGATATCACACGTTTTAAATGGTGTTCAGATTGTTTCATGGTTAGTCCACAGTGATTTTCACTATCTTGCTGTAATTTGTACTGTATGCCCAACATTTTCTATTCAATCTCATTTTTAACCAAATGTCAAGTATACCTGAAAACAGCAGAATGTTTTTTTCTGTTTGTTTTTTTTAGAATTTCATCACCAGTGCTTTAACTGTTATTGATAGCTCATTGCATTTTGAAGATACTGACCAATGAACTTTAGAGGGGGCGTGGCTCAGTACGTAAACAGACCCAACTCCACAACCTTTCGGCCAATCTCCACAAAACTTGCAAACTATGTCATAAGAGGTACCAGGAACACATCCTTAAAGTCTCATTCAAATCGCCCACAAGGGGGCGCCACAAAGTCAAAGAATGGGCAAGGAATGACACAAATCAGACTATGAATCAGAAATTGATTGTCCAATTCTGTCAAAACTTGCAGCAGGATATGTTAAATAATCATAATGAACCATGTATGTTGAACCATTTTGAAATCGGTCGATGGGGGGCACCACCAGTTCCAAACAAGTGAAATGGCCTCTTGCAAAATTTGGCCAAAAAAAATGAGGATTTCTTCAAACATCACCAAACTCGGTGGAGTTTTTTTTTTTAACTGAGCCATTAAAGCATGTCTCAAAAATGTTTCTGCAGTTGACCAACTGAAGAGAAGAGCGTGGCCCAGTTGAGATTTGGACATCTGTCCAATAGGCATAAAACCTGTTGGTAATCTCAAATGCAGGCGTCATGTCTTGTCATGTCTTGTTCCTACCCAGCTTTCAAGTTGTAGGGTCCATGCTGGCTTGAGGTCTGGAAAAGCCTTGGTGGCCATTTTATGTCTCTGGGGGCTATTTTGTACTTGTCTCTTTGTACTTGTATTGTAGTTGTTTTGCGTCTCTTAGTAGTCTCACTGACTTTCCAGCAAGAAATATTAACTGTCACTAAACTATGACTCTGGCCCAGGGGACTCTTGACCTCTTGGATACCTGGGCTTGTGCCCAGTAGGCCCAATCAGGCAGACATCCATGATGCTACAGATCATTAGTGCCAAAGTTCTATTGATATCGATGGTGTCCAAACTACTAGTTACTATACAGATATTAGTATGATTTAAGTGGCACAGAATATCAGAGATTTAATTGTCTCTGTAGGCCTACTGTACTGACTGATATTTCATGTGAGTAGGCAAAGGTGATATATATATAACCAATCATACACATGTAAATATGTCTCTACTACTTTTCAATTTATCCAAACAGAGAAAAGATGAAAAAACATGTTGCAGCTAAGGTAAATTAAAAAGGTAAATTGATAACAGAACCTCATTACAAAACCATATCAAATTATTCAGGATGAAAAGAAGCAAACAAAACAACCACTATCCTCCTTTTGAGGACAAAATAATAAAGGCCACTGTGTGTAAATGACCATCAACATTCTTAACAAACAAATCACAAGATTAACCAGTGCACACTTGTATCTGTTGTTTACTAGTAAATACTGTTAGCTACACTGTTGGTAAAATTTAGACATTATTGTGTTTATATTTTGGAAATCTAGAACAATGTCTTCTCAGCAATGGAGTTTACACTTCCCTGTCTGGTTGCCACCCGAACAACAACGAGGAATATCAATATTTCAGATGCAGAGGGTTCACCAGAAACAACCTGAGACTGCTGTCAGTGAAACAAAGAGGCTTATTGAGGACACACTAACATCAAATGCAAACACCGTCCTTACGACTGAAAGCAGCAGCACAATGTCGGTGAAGATTTTCAGTCATCCAGGTCATGGTAATCATAAGTGCTATATCATAGGCAACTGGACTTGCTTGCACTTCTTGAAAACGTTTTGCCTCTCATCCAAGAATCTTCTTCAGCTCTGAGAACTGAAGAAGCTTGGACTCCCAGAACTGAAGAAGCTTCTTGGATAAGAGGCGAAATGTCTTCAAGAAACGCAAGCAAGTCCAGTTGCCCACGATATAGCGCTTATGACAGCAGCACAATGTGCTATTTATTAAGAAGACAGGAAGAAGTGTGGGGTATAAATTACACTAATGATGACTTGAAAGATGACTTGTAATCATGATTGAAGACTCTTTCAAGAGTGATACTTTAACACTAAGCATTGATTCATGTGCATCTGCAATTTCAACAGAATCTGTGTGCAAACCAAGTGGCAACCTCTGAGGCTGAAAAACAAAGCTAACACGGGAAGTGCCAAAAACTGCAGTTCTTTGAATGGCTACTTGAGGCTGGCTTCAGATGCCATTCAATCCCCACAGACTCCCACTGTACAATGTCCAACCTCATGGAAAACTGCATGGTTTAGGCCTACATCATCTTGCAGACATCTTGTTCTCCTTTGGTACTGATACATTATTGTTTATTTTTATGGGTCAGTAATGTCACCATCAACAGCAGAAATATACAGTATGGACTACCTCAATCCTGTGCTGGTGACATGGATGTGCAATCATGTGTAGTAAAGCACACAATTTCATCTAAAAACAGCTTTAAAGCGCCACAATATAGTCAAAATTTCTTTGTAGGTAAACATAAAATTCATTGATTTTTAATGACTTTTCTTATATTTTACAATTATATTTAAGACTACTCTTAAAACGTATATGTTTTCAATGGCCTTTGGTTGTTTGTAGTGATTTTAATATTTTAGTATTTTATAATCTTTTCAAGTGTGTAATTGTTTCCACCGATTTTATTCTGTTTAATATTTGTGTATATTTTATATTGCTATATATTTGTGTGTCATTCTTTTATTCTGTACAGAACTTTGGTCAACTGGGGTTGTTTTTAAATGTGCTATATAAATAAACTTGATATGATTTGGTCTGATTTGAAAAAGCAGCTACCAACATGCACAGAGCCATACGTACGAGTAAATATCTTCTACTGCAGTAAACATAAGTCTCATGTTTGAGCCTCAAAACTCTTTCAAAAGCTAAAATACACCATTTTAATCACCAAAACAATTTCTTTTAGCCAAATGAGAGGCCCTAGGCCCTCATCCAGTGGTTCCAGGCCTTTCTAAAGACATCATCTACTTTATTAATTCCATTTAATCATGTTGATTTGGCACCAGAGTAGTAACCACAAAGAAGAGCCAAGACATCCTCCTTAATTCTTTTTAAAAGTTTGTGGTCTGGCTAGTCCTAAAAGCCTGATTTCCTCAAGTTCCAGTCACAAGTTGTTCTGTATTATCATTACATAATAGTGCCCACAACTTATCTACTACATGTTGGCCAAGAATATTGCCATGGTCTCAAGATTACAAATGCCTACATCAGGGAACCCAAAACCACAAAAGAAAATTTGTGACACACAAAAATTTCACTTTAAATGACTGAGTAAAGTTTTTGTATATAATTCCATAGGTAATGTGTCTCTGGTAAAGGGCTGGGTGATATGGACAAAATTATAATATTTTTGACTAAATACCCTGATACAGATATTATGAGGATATTGTAGTATTGATTGTTGGTACTTTCACAAAATATTTACACAATGAAATTTTTGATAAATTATTATCAGTAATGTGGATATAATAACTATGGGTGAAGGAAGTTAATAGAACAGCTGGAACAGTTTTGTAAGTTCAGAAAATGACATCACTTCTACTCTAAGACGGTATCTAGTCTCATCTATATAATATGGATATATTGCCCAGCCCTAGCCTGGCAGCTTGTTGTACTGGCCCTGGTAGATCTGACGTGGCATTACCATAATTCTTAGTGGTGCAACAATTACTCAATTAATAGATAGGCTGATCAACTGAGAATGTATAGGCAGCTGTTACGATAATTCATTAACTGATTAATTGATAAAATCAAATTTCAAGCAAATTTGCCAAACATTTGATGGTTCGAGCTTCTCAGATGTGAGAAGCAGCTGTTTTTACTCATCTTCAGGTTGACAGTATTTTAAAGGTCTCACAATGCTGTGTGGATGTTAACATTATGATGCTTTACAGATGTTAGGTTTTGTTCTTAATACCTTACAACTAAATGTTGGTACGCTACGTCAAGATGACATTGGTTTGAGACATTTGGAGGATGTTGGATTGTGGTTACTCAACAACACAACTTAAAACCAACAAAATATTGACGTCATCTGTCTTCAGTATTCTTCATTATTTTAAGCTGGCATTAGATGTCCTAACAATAAGTTTTGGTCACCTGGCGCCACAACCTAAATTCAGCTAAATCTCAACATTAGCACTGCTGGCCAACTGTGGTCTTGCATTATGTCATCAACTTTTGGGTTTTTGGTCAGACAAAACGTGATGTTGGATCACCATGAGCCCTGCAAATTGAACATTTTTCACTGTTTTCTAAGGATTAAAAGACCAAATGATTAATCAAGAGAATAAATGGCAGGCTGATTGAAAATGAAAATAACCATTCATTGCAGCCCAGGTAATTATTAAGTCTGACTACAAGAAGAATATTGATTTATATAGTTTTATACTAATTTTCAGTTGGTTTAACCTTAAATAATACATTTAAAAGCACAATTGAGTATCAGAAATAAACTTCATAGGTTTACCACTAAAAATGAAACTTGTAATAGGTGATTAAGCAGGAGAGATGTTAGGAAAAAGAGATTACAGTTCATTAGCCTCGCTGCATTTGATCAATAGGAGACTATTGACACTAATTATTTGGAAAGCTTGCTGTTACCCTAACTGATTCATGTGTTGAGTGCATCCATTTTTTTCCCAACATTATAACCTTTCACCTGTAAAGGTACATTGCTACACCAACTTTTAGAAGACCATCATAAATCAAAGGTAGTTTGCATTTGAAGCCACAGAATGGCTGTTATTACAACGGCACAGCAAACACAGCCGCCTCTCGTTGCGCGCGGCGCACGAGCGGCACAGACGACAGATGGAGAGCGCTATCTTTTCCTGTGGAATTGATACCAAAATAACACCAGAAAAAAAAACACGCTCGAAAGCTTTCGCCAGGTTGGTTTACCAACGTGTTGATATGCAATTTGTTTCTCTTAACAACCACGAGAAATATATCTCGACACAAAGCACGTCCATTTTCAAACCCTATAAAAGCAGCAGCATGTTACTGGTTTACCGAATGACAGAGTTAACTGCTGAGCACGCGAGCGCCGCACGAGACCCGCTTTTGTTAAAAGCTGTTTTTCCCCCCTATACACTGACCTCTACGTTTCACTTACTGTTCCACAAACACCAGCCGTAAACACACTCCAGCACCGCTACTACCACACACACTCTACACTTAACAAAAGTAAAAACACAGCAGCAGCGTCAGCCGGTGTTTCCCCCCACCTACACACACACACACGCAAACACACACCTTCACCGACACCTCCCGTTTGTTTTGTTCCCTTACCTGCTAATGATGACAGCTCCTTTGTACATGACGGAAAAGGTTGGCATTTTGACATTGGAGCCAGCTGCCCCGGTAACACGCTCGGTCTGTCGGAGCTTCCCCAGCCTTCAGCCTGCAGCCAGCAGCCACATGATGCTCTGTCTGTCTACACAGGCTGCCTCTAATTCCAGTTAACCAGACTGTCCGCTCCAAACATCTCCACCTTCACCCACACATTTAATCTCTTACATAACTAAAGTCGGCGAAAAATTAAAAGGCCACAGAAAGCACTGAGGGGGGAAATTATTTTGGCGAGGCTTATCTCTCACACATTCTACCTGTGGGTTCTCTCTGCCTGTTGGACCACAGCAAGTATTTATTGTTGTTTGAAACAAGAGCTGAAGTTTCATTAGCAGGACAGGACATCCTTAGCACAGCCTGTCCACTGTACAAGATTACTGCTATAGGTTACTGATGATTACACTATTCATACTTCCCTCAGTTACTGTAAAATATGTATTTTACCATTTTGTAAAAATATATTTAGCTGGGATTATTAGACATTGTTACAGGCGTCTTTTTTTTTAATTAAGCACATATACATTTAAACATATAATAATAATATTCATAATAATAATAATATTGTTATTATAACAAAAATAGAATTTTTAGACTAATAATAATATTGAATCATAAAGATTAGTGGCATTCATAATACACCATAGAAAATGTTTTTCAGCCAAAGAGAATTCAAACAGCACGAGGGCTTTAGATGCCTTCAAACACATTAATACATAAGTGCCTCGCTCTCCATTTAGAAACAGCAATTTTAATCCTTAACTGACATCCATTACTCTGCATTGTCATTTCTCATTCAAACCTCTGAGCAGCTGTTTTTTTTTTTTTTTTTTTTTTTTGCTGCTTGTCCAAGCTGCATTTATTTAAATAGTCACGTTTAGTTAGTAAGTAAGTAAGTGTAATTTGAAAAATGAAGGTTACCTTAATAGTAGATAGTAAATACTGTGTTTACTATGCAGTATTAGGCTCAGTCTTGCATTCATGTTCCTGTCTTGAGTTATAGGGGATACAGGGGTTCCACAATACCATAAAATAATTCCATGCAACCACTTGCAAGGGATCAGGGGGTCATTACAAAACAAATCTGAGGAGTTGTGACATTTTAAAGGACAGCAGAGAGAGAAAAGAACTGTTCTGCCACTCACAACCTTTTAAAGACCTCCTATTTCCTTTAAAATATTCAGGCCTCAAAATGAAAATACTACTACTACTGATAATAATAATAAAATGACTAATGTCATAACCCATGAACATGGTAAATGCAACCAGTGATGAGGGGTAACGAGTAGACATTATCCAGCTCGGCACTAATGTTGTTTGACATTGATATTTGCTTGAATTTAGGTTGTGAAATTGCATGACCAAAATTTTATGTCAGGACAACGTCTAACGGCAACGTCAATTTTACATAGAATACTGACGACAGATGATGTTGAAATGCTATTGGTTTTAAGTTGTGTAGTTAAGTGAGTAAAATCCAATGTTTTCCAAACATCTCATGCAAATTTCATCTTGATGTAGATTAATGTCATTTAGTAATGGAGAACAAAACTCAATATCTGCAAAATGTTATAATGTCATAGTCATCACAGCATGAAATTCTAATGACATTAGACATTTAAAATATGGTCAACCTGATTTTTATTCCAACCAAAATTTCCCATCGGTCAGACCAACCAGAAGGGTCCAACATCTTTCTGATGTCATATTGACGTCCAGTGCCAGATGGGTACCTTTCTTTGAGGAGTTTCAAGCCAAGAAGGTTGGGAACCACTGATTTAGAGATGGTGGGCACAGAATGTGTTAAACTTACATGCTGGCAACACAAAAAAAATGTCAATGCAAAGCCAATAGGATCACTGTCATGGTGGACACCCAGGTTATGTATAAAGGGCGAGAAAGTCTGCATAGAGCGGATGGGAGGGGTGACGGATTTGTTAAACAATAATGGACTTTCAACCAGGAGGCTGTGTTTGTTCCATGTGAAATCAAAAGTTAACATGGTTACATGACTTTACGGACTTAACTACTCAAAGAACTTGATGTTGGTACTTCACATTACTACTTGAAGTAAGTCAGTTCATGTCACTTATCTCCCATACACAGTTATTTTAACTGAAACCACAATCTTCATAAACGTAACCATGTACTTTCTTGTTCTCTAAATCTAACCAAGGACCAAACTAAGACCGTTTCATGACAAAACTGCTACCGTTCCTCATGCTAATTTGCATTAGCACTGTTTTCACATTGCCACAACACATTCTCAACCCAGCTAGTCAAATACCACTGCTTGGTCCATCTATGGTTGATGTTGCGGGATGCTCTGTCAGTTTACGCCTGTTACATGCATTATGTCTTTTTAAAATACACTTTAGTTTTTACAGGAAATGTGCAGTTTCTGCTTGTTAGATTCACACAGTCTTTTTCAATGCCAGTAAAACACCTGATATTAGCATTGATTTCCTTGTGCAACAAAAGCACAGTTTAGAAAGTTTAGCAGGTTTAGAAAAAACATCATGGTTTGGCTCAACATTCACACAGGAAGCGAACAGCAGGCTCCAGGGTGAATGTCCAGGGTTTGTTGGACCCATCCACCTCCCCTCCAGCCCACCCTGTAGAGACCCTCCAGCTCCTTGTATTACATTACTGATGCTGACCAGCAGTGTGTCATACCACCATGAAGAGTGCCTTTCTGTGTACTGTAAGTGTCTGAAAAATCTATGACAAAGTGGTAGTATATGATGGGAATGAGAATGGGCTGGTTGTTAAGAGCTCATGCCCATTTCACATACATCAAGTTGACAAATTCCTCCCATTGCTACAGAAAGACGATCTTAGGGACTTGACCTCTGTCTTTCTTTTCTTCTTTTTTTCCCCCACATTTATCAACTAATTCTAACTTCCCATCAATCCATTTTCTGTACCCACTTATTGCTATAGGGCACGCAGCATTTGGTGGCATTGGCTCAGGAGGTAGAGAGAATTGTCCTCTAATTACAGGATTGGTGGTCACTGTGGTCCTGAAGACAAAGAATTGGCAGCATTGGGGTTCAGTCACACCTTGCATGGCGGCTCTGTCACCATCCCTGTGGGAGTGTGTGTTTATAGGCATATATGGCAGGGAATAACCAATCCAATACAACTATCTAATCCAACAAAATGAAGTCCGCACATACTTTTAGTAAATATGAGAAACACAGAAAAATAAAGACTTTCATAGTTACTTAATGTTGATATAAAGTATCAGCAACTGGCAGCTTTGATGCAAAAAACAGTATCAGGCCAAGTTCACATACAACACCTCTGGATGTGCAGTGCTGGTCCACACAGACTAAACATTACTCAAAATGAAGACGATTAACCAACATTTTCACTACCAAGCTAAATACAGTGAAATGTTCCTAGAATACCACATCAGCTCAGCGTAGTCTCATAATCCCTGGCATGCAGGCACAAGAACTGTCTGCCAGTAAATTTGGCTTAGCTGTGAAACAGTTGACAACATACCTGGCAAAACTTAGAGGCACTTTCAACCTTTGGAACATGTCTCTGTTTTTGTGGAAAAGCCTGGATATCTGACTCTTGTTGTTAACATTGGCTCTGTATATTCCCGCTCATGATGCACTGCAGCTGCCAAGCAGCTATAAAGAGTGCCAATAGATGGGGAGATGATAAGCTTATGCAAAAGGATAATACACACAAATCCATATGGCACAACAATGCGCTAAATACAGGCCTTCATAAGAGAGCTACTCAATTACTCCAAACAGTAAGCACAGATTAAACCACACTTCTCCCAACTATACAAACATTCATATTTTAAACTATATATTTTTTACTTGCTCTGTATTTTTACAGAGACAGAGTTTGTGGTTTGCTCTGGATACAAGAACTAACAGAAATGTAATGTAATTCATACCTCCTTACATTTTGTTTTTGGCCACTTGGGGGCAGTAGAACAGCCTTTAGACTTGACATTGAAGACCCTTCATAAATTTCTTATGGTGAAAGCGTTGCCACTGGGCAAGAAACCCACCACACCCACCCACATCTGGCATTTGTATTTAATGAAAAACGTTACAGCCTGCATTAATTCCAGGAACAAATGACTGCAGTAGTCCCGGGTATTTATCGGCTCCAGCTCTGACTGGTTTCGATTGGCAGTGATGGAAATTCAACACCTGGGTGGATGTGCCAATTTTTGCCCCTTTTCTGACATGGTTCAATGACGCACTGCCACACAATAATGTTTATTTCTTTCCAAGCAGCACTGAAAGATCATTCAAAATTAAGTCGGCACAGAGTTTGGAAGATAGACTGAATAAGTAACATATATATAAAAAAGAAGTAATTACCATAACATTTTCACCGGCCCCCATGCTGCTTTCTACTGCTTACTAGCCCTGTATTTCAAGTGGGTTTGTGATGCCAAAAGTAACACACCAGTTAAAAAACAAAACAGAAGGCATACTCGTCTACTGCAGAGCTGCGTACACGACTCTTATCTTATGGATGTGGGGAAATAATCTGTTTTTAGCAGGTTTTCCTGTATTTAAAAAAGCTGCATATACATGTAATTTTGGTAAAAAGAGGGAATATTTACACATCCAGTATACATGGAACAACACTAGCAGTCTGTCTATCCAGAGAGCTGAGGGGAACTGCAGGGTTGGTGATAATTCTCTGTGGGTTCATCTTGAGTGACAGCCATCAATCCACACAGTCATTTGATCCATTGTCAATATAACATATTGAATGAATTGTGAATGTCCAGGGTTTGTTGGACCCATCCACCTCCCCTCCAGCCCACCCTGTAGAGACCCTCTAGCTCCTTGTATTACATTACTGATGCTGTGGGTTCATCTTGAGTGGCAGCCATCAATCCACAGTCCTTTGATCCATTGTCAATATAAAATATTGATAAGTGCAGCCCTAAGACAGAATAAAACAATCCATGGACTTTTCCTTAGATGTTTGGATGAATAAATAAATCTGAATCCAATATAGGAGGATTTTTTTTACATTAACTGACCCTTTAAACAACAGATGGACAAACTTAAGAGACTAGCGTCTAACTGTGCGTTCAGACCAAAAGAGGCAAAAGAGGCAAGGACGCCCGAGGCTGCGCGAGAAACAGGACAGCTTCCAAAGCGGCAAAATATTGTAGCCGCCTTGGTCGCTCTTCACGTGACTGACATCAAAGTTAAATCGCGCTAGTCATTTAAAGGAGCCACAAAGCAGACTTCTTGACAGCAGCATAGTGCTGCTTGCTGTTGTTCACCTTCAGTTTAAAGCATGCCTAGTTGCATAGGAGGTTTTGTGTGTCATTAAATACAGAAAAAAAAAATCTCAGAGCATGAACATAAATCAAAATCACCATCTAGTCACGAGCGGATTAACTGTTGAGGAGGAAGCAATTAACAAAGGGCATTGTGATTTACCCACCACAACATCAAACTTTTACAACTTTGAAATATTCTAAAATTCTGTGGCAAAGACGTACCCTGGGCATGCAGGTGAAAGGTGGTGCTGGTGCCATGCATATCGAGACATTTACTTTCAAATCCCCTGACACTAAACGAGATTTAATCGCACCGATGATCTGTAAATAGACGTTTTCGGCGGCAAATTAAAGCGCGAAAAAAAACTGCACTTTTCACTTCACACATCAAGATATTTTTGCTCTATTTAAATGGCAGTTCGTTTTCAAATATGCTGATAAAATGCTTTGTTGTGCAATGTGTCATCTCATTCAGATGAAGCAAGAAAGGCTTGCATGCCCAGGCTACGTCTTTGCCACAGACTGCACTTCACTCCGCTATTTATACATTTTTTTAAACTCACCAGACCAACCAACCACCTCCGCGACACGATCCCAGGCAACATTTTTTTTATTTTGGTCTCGGTAGCCAAAAAGGCTGACATTGTAGAGGATGGGATGAGCCCGCACACAAGTGATCAATTTCTCGGCATCCATGACGGAACTAGGAACCAAAGTTACATGCGTTGTGTTTTGGGGCCCGCTCGAGCGAAGGACACCTCTACTCTGATTGGTTGCCGGCGGTTGCCGCTGAACCGCGTCATAGCTAATTACCATAAGGTTAACCGAGGTTCAACTTTTCATCTGGTGCCGCTTTGGACGCTTTAGCCGCTTTGGACGCTCTGGAGGCGCGGCTGACGCTTTGGCCGCTCAGGACGCCGGGCTCTCATTGAAAATGTATTAACTTCCGGCGTCCTTGCCTCTTTTGCCTCTTTTGGTCTGAACATACAGTAAGGGTCAGGCATCTCCCTCAGGTGTTGATGGAGACCAAACCAGTACAAAAAGGAGAGTGAACATCAGATTTACTTTCATCAGGCAGACACAAACTCGATTACAAAGGAATGCTAATGTTTGTCTGTGTCTTCTGGATGCGTACATAGGCAACTGTTTGCTCATGTTTGCCAAAATAAGGTAGATAATATGTGTCTGTTGTGTTTCCAGCTTGCTCTGCTGCCCCAAGTGGCCAAAAATTCAGTGACTACAGCTTTAATCTTTGGTTAATTTTCTTTAGTGTAAATGTGGTGATAAGCTTTGATCAAATTTTTAATTGCTTTATCCAGGATTTTAAAAAGCCAATTACAAACAAAACATGGCATGTAAAAAACGTCACTGTTTCCATCTACACACCAACGCTTCCTCTAAAGCCAGGCCAAGGTTTCTGATGTTTACCCAGTTGTTGAGATCACAAGAAGCTGGAGGTGTTCCAGCCTCTTACCTAACCCGGCAATCTTGTACCGACTCCAGACACAGGCTTTGGGAGCACAGATGTAAGCTTGGCTAACACTTCTATGGCAGCCAACTTGTTGTCACTGCTGCCATCTGATTTGGTAATACTGGCCTGAAGGGCTACATACTGTACAGGAGAAAAAAAAGTCTCTACATGTACCACAACAAGGAAGTTATTGGTGGGATTGGATGAAAATCTTTGGAACAAAAGTTTAAGAACCATGAATGAAAATCATGTCCATTCAGCAAATGCAGCTTAATTCCAGATCCTCAGCTCTTGTACAGCGCCACTAGTGATTACTGTCTGACTCTTCAAAGGAACAAAGGAGTTTATAAATAACCAACTAGTCATGCATGTGTGATTGGAATAATTTTACAACCAAATTTGATGATCCTGGTGATGTAACACTGAGGGCTCTTACACACCTGCCTCATTTGGCCTGGACTTTTGGGCTTTTCAGTTTGATTTGAACCAAAATCATAGATGTGCCAAACCTTAGTCCGACAAAAGGTTTGTTAGTTGGTTGGTTGATGTGCTGATCCAGTGGAACACAGATTTAAAGCTCCTCAATGTAACTCTAGCAGGTGATCTACTCTGTTGTAGGGGAAATACAATACCCTGAAATACAATGCTATCTTTTAACTTTAGCTTTAAAAAATAAATGATTAAACAAAGAACCGAAGAAAATGCTGTCACTCATTTAGAGGTCTTGAACCAATGTTTCCTGCAGCTGTGATCAGGGGAACACTTGTATTACATCATAGATAAATGTATTTATTGCTTATGATCAAAACCTGAACTTCCTAAATAGAACAACACATTCATACTCAATGTGAAGATTATTCAAGAGCTCATTTTGTGAGAAAATGAAGAAAGATATGCGGTTGTATACAGGGCAGTGTGTTGTTCCTTTCATCATGATGACAGCCAATCAGAGGGACACGACTCTCTCGCTCTGGACCTTAAGCCTGACATTCATCAGCTGCTTCTTTTCTTTGCTGTTGCAATGGTTTGGTTGCATGTTTTTCAAATGGCAAGCCAATGTTTGGGGTAAGCCACCTAAATTCATTCAATGAGCATTTGATTTGGGTGACTTGTGTTTACTTTGATCAGCCGCTGGATTACATAACATATGAAATCCTGCATTTTTTAAATCTAATACCTCGAGAAGCTTAGCAGTTCTTCAAAGCATCTTTGTGGGGCTTTAAAGAACTGAAGGGTGCTTTAAACATGAACCAAAGAAACTGAAGGCTGCAAAGTGCTGCCATGTATGCACAGACTTCACTGTTGAGGTTGAGCATTCTGTTTTGGGGTCATGTGAGTTGGAGTGCCAGGGTCTTATAATACTTTATTCCTTTTTTATTTTGAGGCACATGTGCACAATACCTGAGTATTTATTATTCTTGTTAATTAGGTGTCACATTTGTGTGACAAATTCCAATAAAAAAATAAATACTTAAAACTGAAATTATTTTATTGCTTTTTTCAGGGCAGTATAGCAAGATGAAAACACAACATTCATATTTATCACTTATAATGTTATGGTAAATCTGTTGCTCAAAACAGATCATGTCTTCATGTCTGATTACATTTCCAGCTGAAACAGCAACAGCATCATTCATTCGTATTTCTAGGACAATATTAATTCTCCTTTTTGCTCTGGTTTGGTCTAAGCCCATTCACCAGAAGAAAAATATTATCAATGTATATTTCTGCAAACCACAGATATTTTACTTTTGCACATTTAACACATATTATATCAACATTTAAAAAGTGACATGGTTCAGATTAAATATATATAAGCTAAGTTCCTCATCAGGAAGGAGGAGGGGATCTGAGACCTACAAACAACAAAAGCAGGTATCTTTAACAACACATCAGGACATTTCCTGCCAGGTTTTTTGCAACAAAACTGGGTATTTTAAGTCAGAACATGATCTTTTCCATCTAAGTTGCAAGAAAAATTAAAGCTGCAAGCAGCGTTGAACGGGCCCTCGCACCCCACGCAACTCGGGGCCTGGCGCGGCCGCCACCGTCTCGCCAGAGGTCGACCGGCAGACGAGGTGCTGAATGTTCGCCTCCTTCGGACAGTGTAGGAACCAATGCGTTGCGACTTCCCGTCTCCACTGGGTGGCGCGATGACTCTGACTCCTGAGCGTCGTGTGGGTGTGTTCATGCCAGGACTATTATCATACATGTGAAGTTTGGAGCAGATTCGACCATTAGATCCCATGTTATAGCAATATCGTGTTTCATGGTGAGACATCAAGTGTCGACGCCATGTCACAGCCACACCGTTCCATGCTGAGCAATTCTCTTAATATGTTTTGATCACACACTTGTGTAGATGGTACACACCAGTTTTGGAGTTAATTGATTCATTTCTGGAGGAGGAGATCATTAAAATACAACACGTGGAAAACGCCAAAAATGACTGTACATTTCAAAATGGCCGACTTCCTGTCGGGTGTGGCCTATATGTGCAAGAGGCTTTTTTGTGCGTCTGGACACGATACATGTCAATACTGATTTTCGTGCACGTCGGTGAAAGTTGTTATGGGGGACGCTGCACTTTAAGGGGCGTGGTCAAGCCATACGGCCACGCTTATTGATGAAAGTCATACTATACATTCAGGTCTGGACTGTTAACAAACATGTGAAGTTTGGTGAAGAATGGACAATGTATGCCAAAGTTATACTAATTTCGTGTTTCATGGCGAGACATCAAACTTCGCCGCCACCTGACGGCCAAACCGTTTAACTGTGGAAAAATCTTTTAATAACTTTTGATCACAACCTTGTCTAGATCACACACAGTGATTTTGAAGTCATTCTGATTAATCCTGTAGGAGGAGTTCGTTAAAATACAACATGTGGAAAACGCCAAAAATAGCATCAAAATTCAAAATGGCCGACTTCCTGTTGGGTATGGCCAGTGGGTCCAAGAGACTTTTTTGTGCGTCTCGGTGTGATACATGCGTGTACCAATTTTCGTGCATGTCGGTGACACGTGCGGCAGGGGCTGATGTTTAAAGGGCGTGGTCAAGTCATTTGGCCACGCCCATCAGCGAAACTCATATCACATGTTCAAGCCTGGACTGTTAACACACATGTGAAGTTTCAGGCAGATATGACCAAGGACACAGAAGTTAATGTCATTAAAGCCATTTTCAACGCGTTTTGGCGAATTTTCGACTTCGCCGCCCTCTGGGCGGAACACCGTTTGACGCCTAGTCACAATCTTCATAATGTAGCATTACCAACGTCTTGAGGTCTGTCTGACCAAATTTGAGTTGCATATGGTGAACGTGGTCAGAGCTGCACGTCAAAGTCTAAAAACATCGCTTTTCCTGTCGCCAGCAGGGGGCGCTAGGGTAATTACAAAATGTCTGCATGTAGACGTGTTCAGGGCGGGAATATTATGAATCATGTGAAGTTTGGTGCAGATCGGACGATTAATGCCAAAGTTATAGCAATTTCGTTTTTCATGGCGAGACAAACTTCAAACTTTGCCGCCAAAAAGCCAATTCCGTGTTCGACGGGTAGCGGATCTTTGAATAACTTTTGATCACAAACTTATCTAGTTGGTACACGGCGATTTTGAAGCCGTTTTGATTAATCGTGTAGGAGGAGTTCGTCAAAATATGACACGTGGTAAAACGCCAAAAATGGCCGCTAAATTCAAAATAGCCAACTTCCTGTTGGGCGTGGCCTATGGCTCCAAGAGACTTTTTTGTGCGGCTCGGCATGATCTACATGTGTACCAATTTTCGTGCAGATCCGTGAAAATTGATGAGGAGGGCGCTGTTTATAAGGAGATTGCTCTTTAATGGGCGTGGCCTATCCATTTTGACCCGTCCATTGCCGCGAACCCTAAAATACGTAAATTTACACCGCGACTGATGCGACCGCCAAATTTCAGGAGTTTTTGAGCATGTTAAAACCTCCAAATAAGCGATTTACTTTTGTCGTAATAATAATAATAATAATTCCTTCAATTTCAATAGGGTCCTCGCACGGTACGTGCTCGGGCCCTAAAATATTGACATTGTACATTTTTGCAAACCATACGTTATATTTGTATGTTATTATGTAGTGCATACATTAAAACTTAACATTACAACACCTGATTACGGTTGGGAAAGGATCAAATTTTGGCTCAAAATACCGTGTTTTGGTGGCACTATCCTTGCAGGAGACACAGCAACCTCTCAGTAAAAAACAACCACTTTCCATGGAACTATCCTCAGTGGAAACACAGTGACAAGTTGCTAAAACACAAGTGGTTTTGTTTGTTGGTCTTGAATAGCAGCCCACAGTGGTGCTGAATCACCCAGGTGCCCAGGTGACACACCATTCTCCATCCCCTTCACCTCCAGATGAAGTCAGCTCATATACTACATCACTTTATAAACACTGATATGATACATATGAAATGTGTAAATATAACATACTTGTGGAATATTTCCTTCAGTCAATCAGGCTGTCTTTTCCTAACTGTAACAATGTGCTTTTTGTGATGAAATCTAACCACATGTTAAGCACAGCACTGACACATTAACTTTAAAAATGAAACATGTAGAAAAGTTAAGTTTCAACATAACAGCCACTTATGACACATACATATTTAACATATACATGGTACCAATGTTAAACATCTGTAGTTTGCAGAAACTTTTATTTTTGGCTACTTTGTTGTTTGTTTCCACTGAGAAAAAAAATACCTCTTTAGCTACTAAACACTTCACTATGTGCACCAGCTAGTATCCACCTGTGTCTGACTGCTGTTTTGGTGCTGAGCAAAGTGTAAGAGAGTTTATCATCAGTTTGCCTGTAGCTGTAACTAGAGCTGATGAGAGCTTTGTTTGCAGGCCAGAAACCAAAATGATGAGTGAAAAGAAGCTAAAAAGCTCTGGAGAGCAGAGGTGGTGATAATTTTCTTTGGGTTTGTGACTACACTATGATGCTGTGTTAGATGGTTTGCTTCTTAAATATAGAAAGCATTTATAATTGAACATTTAGTGGAGGAGTTTGATTAAATGTGATTTATTAACATCTTTAGATGCAGACACCTGGTGAACACAGTAATATCGTCTAACACTTGCTACAATACAAAAAAACAATTCTAAGAATTGAGCTTGACATTAGTTCAGGCAGCACACGATATCATGATTCCTTTCTATGCAGCCAATTAGCAAATCTAATTCAGGGCACCTGATTTAATCTGCTCTGACCTGCCTACTGTTGCTGCTTCCTCTGCAAGCTGCTTTGCAACCTGCCTCCACCCCAACTCCTCCTTTTCATGTTGTGTCTGACTTATCAATGTCAATTCTGTTTGTCATTGATGCTGCTCTGTTCTGTTGCTGGGGGGGTTGCTGCTGCTTTCTCTGCCTTAGGCTTTCCATGTAGGCGCATGGAAGGGCAGAGAGGTTTGCTCTCTCTGCCTCAGGTTTCCCTTGTTTGCAAGTGGAAGGGCAGAGATGTGTGCTCTCTCCGCCTTTCCTCAGGCCTAGGAAATGCAGGGAGGCCCCAGAACAGAGCCATAGCGCCAAATATAATATTGCAAATGGGAATAAAGTTTTCTTTGACTAAAGTGGTCCTGACTGAACTTAAAATATTCAGTATGTAAATATGCAGTATTGTTAAACCTGTGTTTGTAACCCTTTTCAAACAGGGTACATGTAACGTGAACAAGACCTGAGGATAAGGACATAGGTGTCTTTTACCTAAATGTTCCTTACAGATTTATTCAGACAGCACAGGACATTTATAGAGCCTATAATGTTGACGGGAAATTGGCCAAGCATGTCACTGCTAGAAGACAATGATAACTTATAACATTTAATGACCAGATGGAAGTGGTCTCAGTTCACTCACAGGCTGCATCACTGCTTTTAGAAATTATTATGCTGTTGAGGCCTGTACTGATGATCACCAAATAATTTGATAAATTCCATTATTTATAATATAGAAGAGAGACTTCTGCTGCCTACGTTATACAGTCAACAGTGCCCAAGAAAACAATGTAAAGACGTTACATTTGGGACTCACGTACAGTGATTCCATTGCTCACATGCCAGACCTAAAGTGTAGTTGGATATTCATTTATTTGTCCATGCAGTTGGCATGAATGAAAGTAGAAAATCTAAGGAGGAAGACAGCTGGTCTAATTATTACTGCTGCTGTGGTTGCATTTTGACCTCCAATGCCCAAGTTGCACCGCAAGGGATAAACTGTAAAATCAGCATTCCTGCAAATGCAAAAGAGAGCATGGGCTCTTAGTGAAACTTCCCTGAATAGATAAAGGCCCAGGACCTTTTATATTTCATATTGTGAACAATTGCACATTCTGTAGTCATTATTTTGCACATTCCATTCAGTTCGTTTTAAACACTGTAGGGCTCTTTACATTTTAACATATACCTATTTTACATGTTTCTTACATTTTAGATTTATGATCCATGACTTTAGCAGTATGCACCATAATACCAAGGCAAAGCCTGTGTATGTGAAAACACATTTCAGCACTATTTTAGCATACAGTATGTCTTCCCCCAGTACACACACACACACACACACACACACACACGCACGCACGCGCACACACACACACACACACACACACACACACACACACACACACACACACACACAGAGAAACACACACATTATCATCACACACAGATTTATTCTTTTCTCCTATTTGGCAGCCATGGCAACGACCATTTGCCTCAGAACTTTAATCACTAAATCTGCACAGTGGGTCGTTATCAGATTATGGGATTATCCAATCCACACGAAGAAATCAAACAAGGCTGGACCCAATCACAGAGAGACACATGCACACACACACGCACACGCACACACACACACACACACACGCACACACACACACACACACACACAGTCGTGCTCAAACAAGAGTTACAAGGCTGTGCGTGTGTGTGTGTGTGTGTGTGTGTGTGTGTGTGTGTGTGTGATAGAGAGCAATACAAAAAAGACTAAACCTAAAGGGAAGGGTGATCATTGTCAAGTGATTGCAGTAACAAGGCTGCCCTCTATAGATGTGGAAGAGAGGCTGCAGGTTCAGTGAGCAGCAGACTTTCTTTCGGGTCCAGGAAGATGCTGTAAGAATATTAAGGGACTCTATGAGCTGTCTACTAAACAAACACTTTACACAACAGTGAGTTTTTCTTACTAAAATGCAGTTTTTGCAAAAGAGGTGCTGAGCTAAGCCGTGAGCAGATCAGTTGCCCACAGGTCAGCAAAATGGTTGCCATATTGGCACAGTGTTAGTGTTTTCTGAGGCAAAGGAAACAGTGTTGTATACTTCAAGGAAGTGTTGGAGGTGGGTTGGCTCACATTTCATCCAACAGTTCACTGTGACTGTCTTGACTTGTACTGTTTCTCTGTGCTGAAAACTGATCCATTGTCCAGGTAGTGTAAAGTATATCTGTATCTGGTTGTGTAAACCAGTCTTTCCTGAAGAATAGCACCGCTGAACTGGACTGCATTGAAATAGCCCCTTTCTACTTTACTGGACAAAGCCCTTTACAATTTGCCTCTCATTAGCCCAGTCACAGGAGGAGCACTTCCACTGTTTTTTGCTGTACATACTTCACAAAAAAAAGCCTCCCACTAGCTTGCCAGTGGAAAACTTTTAATGTGAAATAGTGACATCAAAAAACGTGATTGCATCAGCAGGAACTTAACAAAACTCCGATACACCTGAAAGCTAGGCAGGGGGGACACATCTGCCCAAAGTACACTCAGAGTCAACAAGTACCTCCACCTTCAGAATAACTTCCCTGGGACAAAATCTGATCACATAGAGGTGTGAGGGGCTATAGCACTGAAGCTTGATGTGCAGCCCATGGACCAGTGGCGGCCCTCAGAAACATTTTGTGCTGCGCCTGAACATGACATAAAATGCATGCATTGAAATTTAATCATCTGAGGTCCATTTCAAAGCTTTCAGTTTCAGTAGCTTACAATTAATACACTACTAAGAGACTGCATCAAACTGTGCCCCCCTAAAGGTCTGTAAGGTTAGGGATGACAACTTGTTGGAAGCTATTGGTTGCATGGCAACTAGTGGAATCTAGTGTTTTGTGGAATTACATTCTGTCATAAATGCTAGTGTTGTTAGCCATTCCTGTAGACAGCTACCAACTGCACTTTTCTTGTGCTGCCCTTAGTCATTTGCTGGCTCCCTTAATTGGCCCTCAGTTATCAAAACTTTGAGCAGCCCTTGTTTAGAGGGACTATTTGACAATAACTCTAGAAAAGCCAGGAAAATGTTTTCAACCCCCATGATGCTACTAGCCTTGACAATATGTTACAAGGACCTGATGTACATGCAGACTGCATGAGAGGACAAACAGATGGTTCTCTAGATAATTTAATGGGGACCAATTATGCTTTTCCTTATTTTCTGTCATTCTTATATATTTATATTACAATGCCGGTGTTCCCATTAAGCAGCAAAAACCTCATGCTTCAGACCGTTCTGAATACTCTTTCCGACAGTATTTAGCTCACTTCAGCTCATTACAATTTTCTTGTGATTTCTTTTGTGTTTAAATGATGTAGCCTATACTGCTACGCGCAGCTACATGCTAATGTCAGGGAAACGTGTAATCGTGGTTGCTGATGTTGTTAATGTCTCCCTTAAACCAAAAATACAAGTAGGTTATAAACCTAAAACTGAGCATAATAATAGGTCCTATTTAAAGGATCTAAAGGAGCAGCAGCTGGTGGACAGAGGAGGTGTCTGCATATGGGATAATAGCAGTGCTCATCAAACACTTTGGTTAAGAGTAAAATATCTTCATAAATGTCAAATGGATGGTTACCTAGTTATGTTCCAGGCTGGAATTGTATTCATTTGTAATATTACAAATACCAAATTAATTCTGAATGAGGTTTTCCACAAGAACCCTGCAATAATGCATGAAATCAAGACTGAAGTCGAGTCTTTCATGATGTGGAAATCAGTCTTAATCAGCATGTCAGCCTTTTTGGTCTTTATAGGCTATATTGAAAACTAACTGTTAATAATTACACACACACTGTGGGTTTCTATAGGAATATTATTGGATATTACATATTTTTTTCTGTATGGGTTGCAGCTGGCTAAAATAATGATGCAGACACCATAAAATAATTATTCTGTGGTTGTGGGAAACAAAACTAATTAAACCTGTGGCCTCTTTGGCCCTCTGTAGGAAAGCAAGGAAAAACAAGACAAAAAATATCAAAGGCTTCTCCCTCCTCTAAAATATTAATAACAAAATATTTATAAGTCTCTTTTCAGATTTGCATACTTCAAGGATAAAAATGCACCATAGCTGTGTGACTACAGAGCTGATTATGATAGGTTCGCCTGGGATTATTTTACCAATGTTTTCCTTTCCTCTCTTCATTTTCCAAGTAGACTTATTTTGTTTTAGGTTGTGAATATGCTGACTTTTAAATCAGAGCTCTCTAAAGACAGGTCAGGAAGTATAAGAACACTGCATTCCATGTATTTTTGACAATTTAACAGTAATTAAAGACCAACATATTATATAATAATAATAATAATAATACATTTTATTTGTATTGCACTTTACATTTCCACAATCTCAAAGTGCTACAGAGCAAAAAAATAACACAATAAATTTTTTAAGATTTAGTTAAAAGGAGAACCTATAAAAGACATTTAGCAAAATGCTTTTGTAATGAATCTCCTACAAAAGGATTATCACACACAGTGGCATGCAAACGTTTGGGCACCCCTGGTCAAAATGCTTTTATTGTGAATAGTTAAGTAAGTAGAAGATGACCTGATTTCCAAAAGACAAAAAGTTAAAGATGACACATCCTTTCAATATTTTAAGCAAGAGAACTTTTTAATTTAAATCTTTTACAGTTTCAAAATAACAAAAAAGGAAGAGGTCCTTGAGTCTTTCAATTATTGTTTGGGGGATTTTCACCCATTCTTCTTATAGTCTTCTTCTGCTTTGTGGGCATCAGTTATTTTAGTTTTCAGAGTGCTAGGCAGCTGTCTAAAGGAGACTGTAGCTGCTGATTGTTGGGACAAGGTTTCATGAGTCAGAATATTTATAAAGCTTTGAATCATTTGCATCACCTGGCTCTTCCTAATGGTGATTGTGAACAAGCCAGAGCCCTCACGAGCTAATTATGGTCTGAGACTCTGGTAAAAGTTGTCTGAGAGCTCAGAGCTCGATTGTCTTGGGGTGCTCAAACTTTTGCATGGTGCTCCTTTTCTTTTTTTCACTCTAAAATTGTACAAAACAAAAATAATACACATATCTTGCTTAAAATGTTGAAAAGCAGGTTTCATCTTTAACTTCATGCCTTTTGGAAATCAGTTCATCTTCTACCTACTTAACTATTCACAGTAAGCGAAATTGTGACCAGGGGTGCCCAAACTTTTGAATATGAAATAAATATGAAAACAAAACAAAGCAAGGGCAAATATATATACACACACGCATATACACACACACATGAACATACGTAGACACCACATACATTCACATGTAAATACTCACACACACACACAAACGAGAGAATCAAACACACAATTCAGACAATCAAACAACAGAACAGTTAAAAACAGTTACATTCAAGAGTGGAGTAGTTTGCAATCATGGTTTTATACTGGCCTATAGATAGAAGTGCATCAAGTTTTAGCGTTTGCTGTAAGGTGTTCCAAGTATGTGCAGCACAAAAACTAAAGGCAGTTTTCCCAAGCTCAGTATTTGCATGGGGGACTTCAAGTGTCAGCCAATCACTTGAGTGAGTGGAATAATGACTATTTGACCAGATTAATAAGTAGGAGATGTAAGTTTCCATTTAGGGCTTTGTAGATGAATAGAAACCAATGTCTGTTACGTCTAACTGTTAAAGATGTCCACCCAACCTTTTCATATAGGATGCAATGATGAGTAAAGTAACTGTCACCAGTAATAAATCTCAGGGCAGAGTGATAAACTGAATCAAGGGGTTTAAGAATGGAGGTAGAGGCGTGTCTATGGAAGATGTCACCATAATCCAGGACAGACATGAAGACGGCCTCAATTATCCACTTCCTACTGAAACATGGGAAAACTCGCTATGTTTCTGTACAAATATCCAATTTTTTTGTCGTAACTTCCTGACAAGTGTGTCTATGTGAAATTTAAAAGTAACTTTTTGATCCAAGCAGATACCAAGATATTTATACTGTGATACCCTTTCAATACTGTGACCATTTAGAGTGGCAATATGTAAGCCGTTATCAGCAGTATCAACTATATCTCTGGCTCTGGAGAACAGCATGTATTTGGTTTTGTTTGCATTCAGTACTAGTTTTAAGTTACAGAGTGCATTTTGCAAGTTGTCAAAGGCTTGTTGTAGGATTTGGGTGGCAGAGTGTGCAGTGTTAGAAAAACAATACAGAACTGTATCATCCGCGTACAGATGCGCATTACAATTTGTTATGGAGGATGTGATATTGTTAATATAAATAGTGAAGGAGATAGGACCCAATATTGAACCTTGCGGTAGCCCTTTTAACAGGGGTAAAAAAGAGGAACGGTCACTTCCCAAAATCACACACTGCTGCCTGTGAGAAAGATAGTCCTGAAACTATTTACAGGAAATACAATCAAAACCAATATCATGTAGTCTCTGAAGGAGTAGAGCATGATCAACAGTATCAAATGCTTTGGAAAGATCAACAAAAAGTGCAGCACAGTATTTACCTTTATCGACAGCAGCTATGATATCATTTATAACTAAAGTGGTAGCAGTGACAGTACTGTGTTTTGCTGTGAAACCAGGTTGATGTGGGTTTAACACAGAATTACTTGAGAGGAATGATTTGAGCTGATTGTTAACTAATGATTCTAGGATTTTAGCAAGACAGGGGAGTTTGGAAATTGGCCGATAGTTGTTGAGATCATTTTTATCACCACCCTTATAGAGTGGGACTACATGTGCAGATTTACAGACCTGAGGGATAACTCCAGTAGAAATGGAGAGATTTAACAGATGTGTAATATGGTTAGTAATAATCAGGGCAGAGAGCTTTATCCTCCCCAGTTGCTTTCCTGCAATCAATAGTTTGCAGCGCTCCCTTAACAACAGACGAAGTGACAGTCTGAAGGGTGAACTGAGAGGTATGATATGAGGGGAGCACATGATCCAAGTATTCCAAGGCTAATACTATGGCCAGTATGTCAGAGGTGTGATATTTCTGTAAGGTAATTGAGGAAAGCCTGTTCATTGAAAGTTTTTAAGTTTCTTTTGATAACACTTCTGGAGCTTGATCTTTCCTGTTTAGATCTTCTAATACAAGCTAGCGGACAGTGGTTACTGAAGCCAAGTGTAAAAACTCCAGAAGCTGTAAAGTTGTCACTTCTATTGGAGAGAATAAAATCAATTAGTGTTGATTTTGAAGGGTCCTTCATATTGGGTCTGGTCGGTTCCTCGATGAGCTGTGACATATTGAGATCATCACACATTTCCTTTAAAGTATTTGAGTCATTAGAGAACCAATTTAGGTTGAAATCACCTAGAACTACCATCTCTGACTGACTGTACTGAACAAGAAGGTCTGCTAATTTATTAACAGCACCAAGAACAGTTGAAGGTGGCCTATAAATGCCCACCACATTAATTACATTGTTACTTGATAAGTGTACCTTCAGAGCAATAAGTTCAAAGGAATGAGGAATTGTGACAGCATTTAAAACTGTAACGGACAGACATGACTTCACATACACAGCCACACCACCCCCTCTTCCCACTCTGTCTATTCTGCACAAGTTATAGTCATTTAAGGAAACTTCAGAACTGTGTATACTCTCTGTTTTAGCCAGGTTTCTGTCAAAACCAGGATATCGGGGTCCGTTTGTGATATGAGAATTTCTAGCTGATCCAGTTTAAACTGATTGCACAGACTTCTGATGTTTAGATGCATTAACCCCAGGCCATTTCTGGATTTGAACATGTGTGGGCTCCATGATATTTGCCCAGCATCACAGGAGGGCTTACTTGCAAATGGCAACCTAGAGCTTGTTTGAGGTGTGGGGTTTATGGTGATTAAATTTTCAGGGTTATAACAACTTGTACAGGAATTAGGCCGGTGGTGCTTACGAGGGCCATTAGTAATCAGAACGGGGATGTTAAACACAGGGTCAGAGGGTGAGAGTGGAGGATGGAGTGTGTTGTAAGGTCATGGAGTAAAAGCTTAAAGCTTAAAGCTTAACACAGCATTACATGGTTTTGGCACATAATCTGCCAACATCACGGAAACAATGCCAACAAAAAGTCAATTAGGACCCTTTGAGGTGGTGGACACACAGATTCCTTGGTTCAATGATGTCACACAATGGATAGTGGTTAATGATACAACCTCATAGGTAGTATACAGAGTAAAAAAGTTTTTGTAGGAAGGTGATCAGGGTTGTGGACAACTCAAACAAAAACAGGACTTTCACACAAGGGACTGCTGTTTATGTACTGTGTGAAACCAAAAGTCAACCTAAATCAATCAATCAATATCTTTTATTGGTCACATGACATCATTCAAGGTAAAGATCCAGTAAAATGTGATCCTGTCAGCTCCCTCAACTTGTGCATTGTAATTTAGTCATTGTTTTCTCTTCTTACATTGTAGGCTGCTGCTTTCTAATCTTCCATGTTTCCAGACTGCCTGCAGTGATGTGTTTAAGGCAGCCCAGATAGTTCTAGTAATCAATGATCTCTGTTTGTGGAATGATTGAACTTTAGTTCTGGTACAGATGCTTCTGTTGTTTTAAATCAAATCCACCACAGACTCAGTGTATTCACTGATGTAATTGGTGATGTCGATGGCGACACTGGTCCTTATTTACAGTAAAGCACATCTCCTCTACTTTTCTTGGCAAAGCTCTCTGCTGTCAGATCAAAAGAAAGAGAGCCTCCTAGTTGAATGGTGCCAAGTAGCATTGGTGCCTAAACCAAACCAATCTGTGACAGTTGCACAATGTTAGCCACGTGCTTTAAACTATGACTGTTCCAGCATGTAATTTTAACACATCGCATGCCATTATGTCATGTGGAGTTAAGAGGTTGTGGTCATTTCATGTATCACTGTGAGATCAGGTTGTATCTAAATACTTAAGCTTTGAAAATAACAAGGAGTATTTTTAATTTAAATAAGGTTAAGAATAAACACTTTTGTAAAACATAAATAAAAGCAAGCAGGACAGATACAGGTTGAGAAGAGACAACATGCATCAGAGATTATGTCTGCTCTATTTAATTTCCTGTGAGTACCTGCACATTGTTTGAAATCGCCACATAAGCGGATCAGAGGGAGAGTGAAGTAGGAGCAGTGTGACAGACAGGTAAACTACACTGTGAAGAGTTCTGTTGAGAATTAGTGATAGACAACTATTTTGGGTCAAAACATACATATACACATACGTGTATGTGTGTCTGCATGAGATGGACCCACACTACAATGTAACAGGGTAAACTAAAAGCCGTCCCTCAGATCCTCATGCTCTGCTAGATATCATATACCTTCATACACTCTCACAGCTCTCATAGTGTTGCTCAAACAGCTCTGAGACAAACAAATCTGAAAGTCCAGCTAAAATAACACAGCTTTTTCAAAATTCTGTTTATTTACTTATCCTACTTTTATCAGGTAGGGCACAAATTTACCCCAGAATCCTGTGTTTTCCTTAGAGACACATTTAAAACCGTGAGGGAGATTAATGGTTATATATATATATATTTTTTTGCTTTCATGATGGTGTCTCCTATTTTTGCATTAATTCGACAGAACTCTGTTGGCACACCATTTATGTACAATTAATGGAAACTACCGATCAAATAGTTTTTACTCCCATTTTTCACAGGTTTAAATCAAAGATCCAAAACTTTTTTATACACCCACTAGATGTATTTCACTCAGATTTTGCTACAAATCTGTCTAAATCTGTGTTAGTGAGCACTACTCCTTTCCCAAGATAATTCATCCACCTGACAGGTGTGGGATATCAAGTTGCTGATTAAACAGCATCATTACTACACAGGTGTGCCTTGGGATGGTCATAATAAAAGGACACTCTAAAATGTGCAGTTTGATCACACATCACAATACTACAGACGTCCCGAGTTTTAAATGAAGCATATCATTGGCATGCTGACTGCAGGAATGTTCACCAGAGCTGTTGCCCAAGAACTGAATGTTCTTTTCGTGGCCATAAGCTGTCTCTAATGCCGTTTCCATGAATTTGTACAGTACATCCAACAGACCATATGTCGTAAAACCAATTCTGCACCTCCATATACAGCGTCTTCACCTGCAAGATCGCCTGAAACCAACCACCAGAACAGCTGATGCAACAATTGGTTTGTACAACCATGGAATTTCTGCACAAACCATCAGAAGCCGTCTCAAGAAAGCTCATCTGCATGCTCATCGTCCTCACCAGGGTCTTGACCTGACAGCAGTTTGTCACTGTAACCCATTTGTGCAGTTGTGAGGTTGGTTGGATATACTGCCGAATTCACAAAAGCAACACTGGATACATCTTATGTTAGTGAAATGAATATTCAGTTCAGGGGCAACAGCTCTGGTGGACATTCCTGCAGTCAGCATGCCAATGGCAAGCTCCCTCAAAACCTGGAACGTTTGTGGCCTCCTGTTGTGTGATAAAACTGCACATTTTAGAGTAGCCTTTCATTGTGACCATCCCAAGGCACACCTGTGTAGTAATGATGCTGTTTAGTCAGCATCTTGACATGTCACACCTGTCAGGTGGATGGATTATCTTGGAAAAGGAAAAGTGCTGACTAACACGGATTTTATCAAATCTGTGATGAAAACATGAGTGAAATACATCTATTGAGTGCATAAAAAGTCTTAGATCTTTAACTTAAACCCCTGAAAAATAGAAGGAAAAGCAAAAGTGTTATGTTTAAATTTTTGTTCAGTATGTAAAGTTGTAACGTCAGCTTTTTTTGCAGGCAAATGATCACACTGATTCACGGTAGAGGTGGAAATCAGGAATCACTTTGCTTATTGGAAGCACATAGTTCCCTTTTTTTCTTACATTAAAGCTGTAGTCGGTAACTTTTATAAAAGTAACTTTTTGTGATATTTGCTGAAACTGTCACTATATTCAAACAATAGTACACGAGACATAATCTGTGAAAAAAATCATATTGCTCTTCCTCCTTGTGGTGCTTCTAATGGCTTTACCACACATGAAGGGAAACAACTTGTAAGAGCTAAGGAGTCTCTAACACAGCTGTCAATCATGTCAATCACTTCATGAACTGCGGTAAAACTGTCACACCTGGCAGCGCTGATTGAATATGAATAAAGATACTGTTACTGCATTGCCGATTACTGTCCTCACATGATCAAAAAATATATTTTAGTGTACTGTTTAGCTGCAAAATAAGAAGGTTTGTCACCATGCTGCTATGTGTGAAACAGTCAAGCCGAAGACTGAGCTCCAACCATCAGCCAGAGCAAACTGTCTGATTTTTCAACTATACAGTACGCGTTACATCTGTAACCTACATCATGTTCTTACTTTAACCCAAACAACGAACGTTTTCTAAAGTTAGCCAAGTAGTTTTGTTGCCTTAACCTAACCAAATTGCAACCATTTCACAACATTAACCACGTATTAGAAAAGCTTTCTGGCAGAAAGGCTGTCATGGTAAAGGAGTTTAGAAACTGTATGAGACACAGAGGGGCGTGACAAAATGCAGGTTTCAGATGTCCTCGGAATGAGAACAGGTTGTAATGTTCCCTCTCACTCTCTCGCTTAATGGTTGAAGTGTTGCAGGTATTATCTATAATTTGAGTCAGCTGAGTTTTTAGAGTGAGCTTTTTGGGGAAACATTACATTAGGGTGTAACAGATATTTTGTAATAGATTATATCAGCCTATATTTTATTACCTCAGTTAGAGCACCCACTCAAGTAACTTATATTTACATTATAATGCATTATAAAAGTGGGTATAAAACATGATGAAAGGATTATAATGTATTATCACTATGAGAATTGTAATACACTATTATCCTTGCAAAAAGTATGTATGCCTCTGCAAACCAGTCAAGTTGCACTTACTTCTACGTTTGTGAAAACATGGATGTTTCACACACATCTACCCCCCATCAGCACAGAAGATCTATTCAATCAACACAGTTTCAAGGTGACCACCCACGATTAGTGTCAGCATCTGACCAAATGTCTCCCATTCTGTTACTTACGTAACGTTATGACGTTGAGTAATGGCCCGGAAAGTGTTTAATACAGAACATTATGATGTCACAGTGAAGTTGACCTTTGACCTTTTGGATATAAAATGTCATCACATCATCATTTTATCTTATTAGACATTGAATCATATGCATTCTTGAGTTATGGCAAGTTATGGCCAGCATGTTTTGTGAGGTTTCAGTGGCCTTGACCATCACAATCTAATCAGTTCATCATTGAGTTCAAGTAAACGTTTGTGCCAAATTTGAAGAAATGACCTCAAGGTGTTCTTGAGATACAGCTTTTACGAGAATGAGACAGATGCAAGGTCTCACTGACCTTGACCTTTGACCATCAAAATCAAACCAGTTCCATCATTGAGTCCATGTGGATGTTTTTGCCAAATTTGAGAAAATTCGCTTAAGGTGTTCTTCCGATAAAGCATTCACAAGAATGAGACAGACCGATGGACGGACAACCCCAAAAATTAATGCCACTAGACAAGGTTGTTGCCAGTGCAGACGCATGTCAGTGAGTTACCACCATTATGAAGTATAATGACACTTAACCTTATAGTTTATTGTAAAATGCTTTATAATGTGTTATGATTATTGTTATATACAACGGTGGAAAAAAGTTTTCAGACACCCTTAAAATTTTACACAATCTCAAATATTATCATGAAATATTTGTGGAAAAATCTTTTTTGTGTTTCAAAAGGTGTGGCTGCATTAGACAGACACAGACAAATACAAATGATATTTTTTTTGTTTATTGTTTACGAGAAAAACTAACAAAACTAAATTCTTGACAGTTTCAATATGTCAGTTCTCAACATTGTCGGTATCAAAGTCAACAAATAACAGAGGATGTGTTCAAAACTGAACAAAAAAATAAATAAAACATCCCATCATCAAATGAATATTTAGTAGTCCTGCCATTAGCACGCAGTAGAGCTCTAATCCTGGCTGGCATGTTCCCCACGAGCCTTTCACACTGTTGAGGGGTAATCTTGTCCCATTCTTCTTGAATTACTGCTTTTAATTCTTCTAAATTCTTTGGTGAAACAGACCTTTTGATAATCCACCACAGATTTTCAATGGGGCTCATGTCCGGGGATTGAGCTGGCCACTCTCAGACCTGGATACTGTGCTCCTGCAGCCAAGTTCTACTGTCCCTGAATGTGTGGCAAGGGGCATTATCTTGTTGAAACATGCAGTTTTGACCTCGACGGAACACTGCATGTGCAGAAGGGAGCATGTGGGTTTCGAGAATGGCACAATACTTGGGAGAGTTCAATGTGCCATCACAGACAGTGAGATGACCAACACCAGCAGCACTCATGCATCCCCAAACCATGATACTGCCTCCACCATGCTTGACAGTGGGTACTGTACATGCTGGAGATAATGCTTTGCCTGGCCTTCTGCGTACCCTCACATTAGCAGGAGGAAGATAAAGCTGGAAACTGGACTCATCTGACCACAGAATCTTCTTCCAATTCCTTGCTGTCCAGTTCTTGTGTGCTTGGGCCCAACGACGCCAGGCTAACCTCTGTCTCTCATTGATCAGGGGCTTCTTGACAGCCTTGAAGGACCTTAAGCCATGATCTAAAAGTCGGCCACGTACAGTGCGGGTGGAACACTGGACACCAGTTTGGTTTGACCACTGCTGCTGAAGCTCCTGTGATGTCATTCGGCGGTTTTCCCTGAACATGCAGATCAGGATGCGGTCATTTCTTGCTGAAGAAACTCTTGGATGCCCAGATCTTGGTTTGTCTTCCAAGCTGTTGGTTCGTCTGTGTTTCTGCAGAGTGTATCCAACTGCTGAAGGACTGCATCTGCACTTCCTGGCTATCTGGCGGCAGCTGTACCCTTCCTGGCTGAGAATCTGTATCTTCAGGCGTGTTTCCTGCGTTAGGTTCCTTGTTTTAGCCATTTTTGTCTCTGACGAACTTTCAAATGTGCTGGCTTTATATAGACACGAAGCACGGCAACAAAAATTGTGTCTTTTAATAAAAAGCACAACCTTCATTAGTGGATCACTGGTACCAAAATGACACAATACTCAAAATTTGTTATGTATTTTTATGGAACCAATCAATTTTAAGTTTTTAATGGCTTTTTTAGGATTTGTTTAGTAATTTGGCTGTGACTGTACTAAAAGAAATTGCACTTGAAGACCTAAGAGTGATTCTTAATGCAATATTTCACAAATGCATGGGGTGTCCGAAAACTTTTTTCCACCACTGTATTATCATGATTACAATTATAAGTGCTGATAACTGTAATCATACAGAGTAGTAAGTAGAGTAGAGAAGTAAGTATGTTTAAAATGCATTACAGACACAGGTGTCATAGAAAGTGTTACCTGGATATTTTCCTAAGAAAGGTAACATTAAAGGGGTTAGTCTTGAGACCTGGTTTTATAAAATATTTTTACCCTGTGAACACTTTATAATTACAAAACTGTCTTGGTTCAGTAATTTTATTTTGAGTAAAAAGAAGTATCATATAACTTAAAGCTAAAGAAGTGAATTCTGAACTGTAATATCCCAGGGGAAAGAATGGACGTTGAATTGGATGAGTGAGGGCTTCCCTAATTACTTAATTTGCCTTCAGCTGAATGAAAGGCAGTGAGCTCGTCTCAGCTAATTACAACTGTAAGGTCACATACCGGCAGCCCACTTACATCCTCTCACTTGAAATAGAGAAGGAGATAATAGACACAACAGACCACTCAGCTGAAGAAGGTAACATCAATAGGTGGAGGGGGAGTAAGAAAAAATCAGCAACAAGCAAACTTCCCTCAAGGCAAATCCAGTCAGCATTTTTGCATCAGGATCCACATCTTCTGTGGAGAGAAAATCAAAGCCAAAGAAGTCATTCCCAGCAAATCGATCATCACCAGAGGGAATGGGGACGAGAGGAGTCGATAAGAGGTGAATTGGAATCCCATTACTTCAAATTGATTTTACCTGACAAGGAAGAATGGAGCTAATTCTCACAGTGTCTGTTAGGAGTCTGCAAAATGTAAGAGACAACTACAGAGCGAGATAATAATGCAGGAGTTTACAGGGATACAGTGCAGCACTGAAGAGCATTGTAATACATGACATGGGAACCATGTTTGTAGAGGTGACACATTTTTCCTTGTAGGTTCACTTTTAAGATGAAAACACTAACATTAAAGGCACGGATAAACTGAAATACATACCTGGATGGAGACATTGCATCCAGATATTGGACAGTGCAAGCAGATGTATTCATTCATGTACAGTCTACAGTTCATGCACAGACTGTACAAATGGTCATACATTTTGGACTGCAGGCATATGTCACACAGAACCCACTTTTGATTTAAACTCCACCCACTTCTGGCATAAACTTTGTCCATTCCGAGTACAGGTACAGATACTTTAGTTGGTTGAACAAATACAGACAATGGTGTTTTTGCTTATCACCACTCAGAAACATATTTACTACACTGTTTAACTTTTATACGAGATCATTTGTTACCAGCCAGCTGCCGTATTTATTTTGGATGGGCAACTCACACTATGTCATCAACATTTATTGGTCCAATGTGGCGCAGTGCAATCTGGTAACTGCAGGTTTTCTTCCTACAGTTCCACAGCCCTGTTTCTCTATTTTCTCTGGTTGCGTAGCACCAATTTCAAAAGTGCTTAGGACAGCCCTGTTTTATGAAAAGAACGTCCTTCCAGCAGTCAAACACATCTTTTATTGTACTACACATTAGGCATTTTCATAAGGATGAGGGACAATTATTTTAGCACTAAGCACACCTACCAAATGCATCTTTCAACATCATGGACGCCACGAACGTAGCATTTTGATGGCAGGTACTTTACGAAGAAAGGAATAAGCCTCAAGTAGCTCTCTGAAAGAGACTGTCTTTCTCTTTGACATGACAGCTAACCGTTAGCATACTGACATGTTCTGTTTTTATATTTAGTTAGGTAATAACAAATGTGACAGCATTAACAACCCCTGTGTAAGTAACAAGAAAACAAAAACTGAAAACAAGTTTAATCTTGTTATCATTATTTCAATTGTAGTGAAAACCAGGATAATTTAGAAATGAATGTTGAAAACTGGGCCATTTTAGTGTTTTATAGACATCTCTTGGGACTTGGGACACTCAGCTTGAAACCAGGACAATGTTGGACAAACCGGGACATTTGGTCACCATACAACAGGGACAAAATGAGGCAGAAGACAATATTTTATCTAAATAACTGAATCTATAAAGCACACGAAGTGCCTCTTATTCACACCAGCAGCAGAAAGCTACCACAAAGTGCTGATCTATAGCAACTCAAACAACCTGCACAAGGACACTTTGACATGTGGACAGGAGGAGGCAGGGACCCCGCCTTACTTCCTAAGCCACAGTCACTTTTTGGCCTGACTGCAGAGCAATCCTGGCCAGGCAAACTGGGTACTGCTGATCACTTGGATCATACCATTGTAGCGTTATGCTAAATGGATGTTCCCAGCAGCAAGGAGGGTGGTCGAAGCAAAAATGAATGAAGCCGAATACAGAGACATCCCTAAAGAGATAAAGGATTTGCAGCACACCACTCAAAACTAGAACAATAATTCACCTTTCAGCGTCCAAAACACCAAGCCAAGCAGCTTTAGGACAGGTACCTGCATGTCCTCAAGTGGCCCCGGCCAAAGCTCATTTGAACCCCAGAGACAATCTGGACAGACCTGAAGATAACAGTTCATCAATGATCGTAACCCAGTCTGACAGAGGATAGGAGGAGCTGAATTGAGACTGAATATTTCCAGGTGTGCAACGCTGGTAGAGGCATAACCACAATGACTGGAAGCTATAATCACTGCATGAATACAAGGAACTGAATATACAGTATATGTACTATACATAATATCAAGATTCATTTACAGACATTTCTGGGCATATTTTCAATAAAAGGTTGTTTAAGACACTGTATTCATCATTTGCCACTGAAAAGTCTGGTGAAATTATTGCCTGTATTTAAGGTCCAGTATGGGTATTCAGTCACTCTGGTGGTATGGTTGTGGGGATGGCAACATGAAATGTTTTTTTTTTGGTCTAGGCCAAACTGATGGGTAACAGTCCAAATGTGGGTTGCGGGTCCATTCTAGATAGACTGCAAGTGGCTCACAAACATGTCAGATTTGTAAAACACACACTTTACTTTTAAGTACAGTGAATTTCACACAGCCCAGCACAGAGCTTTTATTCTGAAGTCCAGTGGGGTGACTTGCACGTCAGGTGATTCAGGTAAGCTTGTTATGAAATATCGCAGGTTTCTGGCAGGCAGATCATTACTGGGGGTGTAAATCAACAGATTCATCACGATAAGATATCATATCAATACAATTCAGGGGTCTGCGATCGATATTAGGCGATATTAAATGCCCATTTAACACAGTCTGTTACAGAAGAAGCTGACACCCCTTTCTTTTTTATTTTTGGCCATAAACCACCTAAACACATAAATAATAAGTACAGTAAAGTGCACTTTAAACTGACTCCACTGACACAAATAAAAAAGCAAATGGGATAAGTTAACCTTCAGGGCTTTCTGACAGAGAGAGCTTTCTGGAAGAAAAAAAACATAATCTTTTTCATAAAACTTCAGGAATATCTGGCTTAAAGCCCTGAAGGAAAACTTCTCCCAACAGCCATAAAACAGATTAACGACAGGACCATTCAACAAAAGTGTAACATTCAGCTCAGTAATAACTGTCAAGGGTCAAGGACAAGTCAGTTGTTTTTTGCTAATCACCCATTATTAGCTTTGGCATGTTTCCATTGCATTAATTAGCCTAGCGGCTAGCGGACATTTTTCTCCTCTCTATAGCTTAACAAATGACATGCAGCAGTAATATTTATCTTACTCACCGCTGGTTTAAGTCACTGTATCTCCCGACAGAACAGCTCGGTTGAATTTCAGCCTGCATGCACGGTTTTTCAGACGAACATTGTTAAAACAGAGCGGCTAATGTTGCTAAAGCCAGAAGCTAGCGGAGTGAGATACTCGTCCAGGCAGGTAACGTCACGTTGTGTTCTGTCTCGTAACGTCATTGTTTACATGCGCCATGTGCTGTCTGTTGATCCTTATTTTCTCCGAAATCCATAATATTTCCACTATGCTGATTTATTCCTGAGTAAATAACGTTATCCTCATCGTCTTTCTCTTGGCTGCTAACCATCTGCCTGCCGCTGTTTGACCGTGACACAAACCTTCAAAATAAAAGGCTATGTTAAGATGACTATATGATCGATGTTTTTACTTTGCATCGATGTGATTGGATTGTTGATCATTAAATCGATGTATCAATCCAGATCGATGGATCGTTACACCCCTAATCATTATGTGATGAAGCAGGGTTTTCAGTTAATCATAACTTACCAAAACATTGTGCAATAGTCCACCTTCCACCTTCTCTTCTCCTCTCTCTGTCTCTCTCAAACACACACAGAAAGCAGCTTTATCCACAGTGCCGCTGTCCTTAGGGTTTCCCTTATTCAGGTTTGAAAATCTGCAGGAGTCCTGCATATTCAAATCTCTCTGATCATAATGTCCAGGGAAAATATTTTCCCTCTGTCCACACCAAATCCATTAAATATGCAATTCTTTTACATCATGTAAAAAAACCTTTCAGCTGCTGACTTCTGTAAACAAACCACATACCTGTCAGCTGTGCCCTTGACATCATACTGGAGATATAACCACTTAAAGATGGGTCAGTACTTGCTATCTTCCTACATTTGTACTTTTTAAACATAAAACACAGAAGTTATATTGCAATATTGGAAATGACATACAATAGAGCCAAAAGAGAGGTTTCCATTAGTGATAGTCATTTACCAGAAACGTTCTGCTCCCTGGCAGTCTCCCTTGAATGAGCTGCCTTATTAAGGTTTTTGTAGTGAAACAAGGAGATAATGCTTAATTTTCATGAATGAAAACTTCATGAATTAGCCATATCTCATGCGTTATGAAGTGTTCAAAGTGGGTGTCAAGAATAAACAGAATCAGGGTGCCACACAAAAGTTCATCTCAAAACAGTGTGCTGCGCAGTGCTGCATGGCTCAGGCCAGTTCAGACACTCCAATAGCTGTAGCAATATAACTGTCCTTGTCTCAGTCCTCAGTCCTGACAACTGTTGTAGTGTAGTAAATGAAGTTGGCAGTTTGCAGGTCAGGCTCGGGTGGTTAATTAACATATATTTGCAGGATGGGCAGTGCAGCCAGGCTGTTGTAACGGGCCATGTTGGTGGGGTTTTTATTAAACCCTGACCTGTGCACACAGACTGTAAAAATAAAGCACATAGCTATTGTTACGCCATCCATTGGTTTGTGGACTCCAGTTTCTAAGTCTCAAGTTCAATGTTATGGCCGTTGCCATCTTGGTTTTTTGTAGCCACAAGTGACCATATTTAGGCGAGAGGCTGGAGCTGTGGAGGAGCCAGGGGTGGATCTGACTGAGAGGCTATCAGGAGACAGCCTGTAACTCAAAGAAGCCTGCCCTAAATTATGTGTAATTTTAGGCCTTAATAAAATGTAAACAGGTGAGTTATATAAAATCACCCCCCATACAGTTGCCATGAATGTTGAAATTAGCTTTAGAGACCAAAACCATTTTTTGCACCAAGCTGTAAACACGTTTATTTCTGCTGTAAAGTTAGGCGTTTTAACATGGGTGTTTCTGGGATTGACTCACTCTTGAAGCCAGCCTCAAGTGGCCACTTGAGGAACTGCCATTTTTGGCACTTTCTGTTGGCTTAATTTTTTGGCCCTGGAGGTTGCTGCTTGCAAGCACATTACAAGTGAACATGCTAAACACAACATCAGCATATCTACATTGACAGTGTGAGCGTGCTAGCATGCTGACATTAGCATTTAGGTCAAAGTGCCGCTGTGTCGAAGTACAGCCTCACAGAGCACTACCATAGCTGTAGACTCTTAGTCTTGTTATTGCAAGTACCACTAACATAATAAGGACCACTTCTCAGTGTTTTTAACTTGGACCATTCCTTGCCAAAAAATTATGTTTGTCATTAAGAAGAAGAAATCAAAGTGTGTTTCAGTGTGAGCAGTAGTGGGTGCTGTCAGTTACAAGCAAGAGAGTTTGAGACAGGATTTTTCTGAAGAACTGTTAGGCTAGGAGAAGTGGCAGGGTTGACCTAGTTGCTATGGATGATGACATCATGTTTCATGAGTTAACTTACACACAATGTCCAAAGTGAATGGTGTTTCACAGGTAAGCGGTTTGTGTCAGTGAATGTGAAATTGTGAAATGAACTATTCATCAATGTATGGGTGCATGAGGAACAAATGAAATACAGTTTAGGTCAGTATATGGTGTGGTAGTTCTATATATAGTACCCATTTTACTGAATAATCCAGCAAAGGTCAAGAAATTACTTTTAAATATTTATTGTAGTTGATCATGTAATTCACTTATAGAACTGTTGAACTCATGGCAGCCTGAAACAGATTTTTGTTTTAAAGAATAATTCTATCAGACAGCTAAAACTGAAATTATCAGGAGTGTCCAAGTAGCATTAAGTTGCGCAAACTGTAACCCTTAGTGTTACTGTATTGTTTCACTTTGTTTGCAACCTGACTGAATTCATGTGAACTGGTTGATTAAATTATCAATTTATCAATCATTTCTATTTTTTGCAAAACACAGGACACACTACCTGCAGCACATTACTGACCGTGGCTGAGACTTAATTACTTACTTGTCCTCAGAACCTAAAACTCTCTCTCAGACCTTGATGCTACTTTTTGCACTAAAATGCCTTGTAAACTGCTGCTGGACCACAACATTAGGAGTGAGACTGACACATTCATTATTTTTAGCAGTTTCTCCTATCTCGGTCACTTAGGAACTACAACTCCAATTCCAAAAAGTTAGGGCACTGTGCAAAATGCAAATAAAAACAGAATGCAATGATTTGCAAATGCACTTTGACCTACATTCAATCGCGTAAAGTAAAAAACACATGATATTTAATCTTTAAAATGGAAAAACTTTATTGTGTTTTTTTTTTTTTTTTATGCCTGCAGCATGTCCTAAAAAAGTTGGGGCAGGGACAACAACAAACTGGTGTAGAAAGATGTACCTGAACATTCCACATATAAACAGGTTTATTGTTAGCAGGTGATAGTGCTATGTCTGAAAGGGGCATCCTGGAAAGGCTCTGTCATTCACATGCAAGAACAGCACAAGGTTAACCCTTTTGTGAAAAACTCCATGGGCAAATAGTTCCACAAGGGAGCAATGTTTCTCAATGCATAACTGCAAAAAATACTCATGGCATCATGGGAAACTTGCACATCTGTGAAGGCACCAAGAATGCTAAACAGTACATACAGGTTTTGGAGCAACACATGCTGCCATCCAGACGATATCTTTTTTAGGGACATCTCTGCTTATTCCAGGAAGTCAGTGAGACACATTCTGCACGTGTTACAACAGTGTGGCTTCATAAAAAAAGTGTATGTACTAGACTGACCTGCCTGCAGTCCAGACCTGTCTCCTATTGAACATGTGTTGAGCATTATGAAGCACAAAATACAACAACAGAGACCTGACTATTAAGCAACTTAAGTTGTATATCAAGCAAGAATGGAGAAGAATTTCAAAACCTCAAAAATTAGCATCTTTAACTCACAATTCACCTACTGGGTGTTGTTAAAGAAAGGTGATGCGACATAGAGGTAAACATGCCTCTGTCAAAAAGGATTTGCAAATCATTGCTCTCTGTTTTTATTTACATTTTACACAGCGTTCTAAGTTATTTGGAATCAGGGTTGTACTCAGATGTTTTATGAATACTACCCCTAGTCTCTTCAGGTCCAACATTTTAGAACAATGAAGGCCAGTGCTCTAAGATACGTTTTAATTTGTTCTGAAGTGTTATTATTTACAATTTCCCTCAGCCTGTCTTATCCACTTCTTCAGTGATTTCTTAAGTCACCAGAATGCCTTTCAACAGTCCCTTTAGAATTTGTCTGTTCACATTATGTGGAGACACAAAAAGCAGCAGTGACAGCAACATCAGTGACGTTTCCTCAGTTAATTCTGAAGTTTTGTACTTTACTGGACTGCCAGCCTGTATATTACACTTACATACACATCTATGCAATAATGACCTTGAATAAACAAAGGAACAAAGGACATACGTATGTACATCATAACAATGTGTCCCAGATAGGGAGGTGAGAGACGCTAAGGCCAGGTGACTTAATGAGAGCATGTTGTTTTCCTCTGTCACGGCAGAACTAAAGTGATGTTAGTTGCCACCAGAGGCCTGAATACCACAGGACAGGAGTCGAGTAAATAACTGTCAAAGTGCATCCAGTCACACCTGCCACCACTATCAGAGCCTGTGGTCACTTTCACAATGAAAACCAAGTCAAGGACACCAGGTCAAATAAACAAAATGAAGTAAATATTACATAAAAAGTGCATCTGTGAGGTTTTATTTCATACTGCAGATCTACAATATTAGTGGAATATTTGAATTCCAATAAAGCAGCTTCCAAAACCACATTTATACTAACAAGGAATGCAACACCTCTGTAATGAAACTTCCGCAAAAAACTTGATTAACTCAGTTAGTGACAATCATTGATGCAAATTCTTTGCATAAAAGCTCTGTTTGGTGTTTAAAACTACATGGTAATGGTAAATGGACCTGCATTTATATAGCGCCTTTCTAGTCATCTGATCACTCAATGCGCTTTTTTTTTACACTACGAGTCACATTCACCCATTCACACACACATTCACACACTGGTGGCCGGGGCTACCATACAAGGTGCCACCTGCTACTCAGTTTTTAACACACTCACACACCGATGGAAGCATCATTGGGAGCAATTGGGGTTCAGTATCTTGCTCAAGGATACTTCGACATGCAGGCTGGAGGAACTGCTGATCTCCCGATTGGTGGACGACCCGCTCTACCTCTGAGCCACAGCCTGCTCCATGCAACACTGCTGATTTTCAATGTGGCATAATGCGCTTAACGATGTGGACAAGTGTTGTGATTTGCAAAATGAAGGGGGATGGAAAATGGCAAAGGGTAAAGACAGGAGACAGGCCAGAGAAAACAACACAAAGTGAAGAAGGTTTCCAGTCCTTTCAAGCTGAAACAAGACAAATACTCTCAGCAGAAAGCATCCAGTCCACAGAGTGGAACCTACATGAGGTAACATTAACGTTAGCGTTTAATGTAAATAAATATGATTGCAAGTTTAGATGAAAGCTCGTACAGAATGCACGTTAGTTATGGCTAATTATGCTGATTTTCAACTAAATAATGCAAATGAACAATGCTCAGCCTCCCTTCAGGCTGCCAGCACTTAAGACTCCTCACTCATCTGCCTGGCAAAAGTGTGCTGGAAGACGTGAGACACGGGGACTCCTACTGGTCGATGAGCGGGGGGTTCTGGACCGCTTGGGGCGGTAGCCAAACACGGTTCATCTGCACACACTGCGCACACTGTGGTGACACGGAGCTGGCTGAAATCGGCAAAGTTTCAATGTTAATAGCATAAATTAATATGGTGGCTAGTTTGACTTTCACAAACTGCAGCATTTTATTTTCTGTGTTTATTTTCTTAAGCAAAACTGAGTTACCTTAGGGACATAAATATAGAGAATAAAATGCTGCAGTCAAAAAAGCCTGAGCTTCATGGTAAACTGATACAAGAACAAACACATATACCTACTCCTCTCACAGCGATGCATAAAATACACCAAAAGCAAAATATCAGGTAGTGTAAGTAGCAGTTGAAGCCTAATTATTGTTGCAATTTAAGCAATAAAAATGTAGATTTTTCTAAAAAGTAAATCAAGTAGTTCTTCATTTAAAACATATGCCTAATCTTTTCTTTTGTATAATTACTATTACTCTCTAATAAAGCAAGATTACTGAATAAATTGATGGATTAATCAGTAGAATTCTCTATTACTATAATAAGGTTTCAGTGATAATGCACTAATAATAATACATAGAACCATATTTGTATTACTTAACTCTGAAGACTGGACTGGGCCAAATAGATCAAATCCTGTATCAAGGGTTATGTACTTTTATAGCTTCTTGCAATATCAATAAAGCTTGGGATCAACCATCAGCTTTCTATTAATGAACTGCCTGCTCGTATAGCAACAGCCACTCAAATATAGTAAAAGATGTGGATGCAGATTGAAGCAAAATTGTGAGTTTAAAAAGAAAAAAGACAGGAGCTGATCACAAAAAAAATATCTGAAATGAATTAAACACTGTTTAGCCCCGCCCCCTGCTCCACACAGCTTCTGAAATACCTGGATTGTAACCAGGGTTGCAAAGGGCCAGATCATGTCTAAGCAAAATTATGCTTGGCAATTTTTTGAAAGTTTGAAAATTTCAACATACAAATCATACCCTTTTCAAAGGAGCTTTGAGGACATTGAGTGTCATCTAGTGATGGGGAGGATTACTTACTGCAACTAGCTGAAACTAGAATTCATTCAGTGTTCTTATTTAGGAGGTTTTATTGTGAGCCGAATTATCCAGAAAGGTCTCCTCCTCTCCAAACAAATAAAATAGGTGAAAAAAACTGTAGAAATACTGAATAAAGCAGTTTTGTGTTACAAATTAAAGTTTCACTGTTTTTTTTCTGGGCTGTTTAGCATGTCACAGACAGGTCGCTCATCCAGCGCCTGCTTTGTGTGTCTTTTTTTTTTGATAACTGAAAATGGGCACACCTTATTTCTGATCCAGACATTCATGACGTTTTTACTGTGAACCAAATTACTCACAGAGGTCTCTTCTTCTTTACAACCAACAGACTTACTGGTAAAAACACTGAATAAAGCAGTTTTTAGGGCTCCATTTCACTAACTGTGACACTGCTGACATCAACTAGGTGGACCTCTGTTGAATTAGGTCAGTCACTTTAAAGTGGGTGAATATTTATGCAAAGACTTATTTTACACTATATATTTTTAATTAATTGACATTAGTTTGTAAAAATCTGTTTTCACTTTGACATGAAAGAAGCTTTTTTTTTTTTTCAAATTCTGTCAAAAAAAACAAAACAAAACAAATTATATTGACCATGATTTCACGTGTAAAAGCAACAAAGGGGGAAAACATTCAAGGGCAGTGAATGCTTTTTATAAGTGTTGTATATTTTATATAACTAGCAGATAGTAGCCACATTTCACATAGTATGTATTTGACAAATTAATAGATTTTGTTAGCAAATCAATAATGCTGTTCCTTTTTGTTATGGTAAGTGTTTGTTTCTATAAGGCATGGTAAATACAGCCTAAGCAAATAACCTCCATATTTCCATTTTATTTCTGTTATTTCTAGTTAATTCCCATTGTAAGTTTCCACCTTGAATATCTGCGGAATTTTGCAACCCTAGTCTAAACCCCACCTGCCCCATGTTGGTGTGAATACTTTCCCTCTGGCACTCCTTGTGGGTTCATCAGGTGATTCATCATTGTGAGTTCTCCTGACTTTCCGGCTGAGCTTCTAATAAGCAGCCTGTAACCTGCTCCTGACCTTTAGTTTTGAATTCCTGCCACAGTTCTGCCCTCTTATCCACCATCTCCTCCTTCCAATGACTATTCAGTCCATTCTCCTTCACACCTTCTACACTACAGTTCTCCATCCCGTCGATCCCACTGTCAAATACTACTAAAGCTAGACTAAAACATGCCCAGTTTCTGGGTCTGTTCCAGAAAACCTTTTTTAATCTGAGCCAGGGTGTGCTGAGTTTTTTACTGATTGCTGAGCAAAATCCTCCCACAACACACAATCAGTGTAACCAAAAACCTGATAAAAACTGATACAAATGAAATGTGCAAGTCACAGAAGGGACCTGCTTCCATCATATCAGAGGGGAACAAATACGACAGGCTGATATCTGAAATGGAACAAAAGGCCCGTATTGGCCTGATGGTTCTGTCTAACCAGAGCATCCAGTGCCAAAAGCAAAACATGAAATCGAAGTGGAAGAGACAGACAAAAAGAAAAGAACAGTGTTTGTACTGAACAGCGCACCATCTGTCTCACTGTCTCAACATCCTGTTTGATCTGTGTTGGCAGCTGCAGTGCATGATTCATGCTCCATGTATCTCTGTTCAAATGTTTCTGAACACTTGATGAATTTTAGTATCTGCATGAACAGGACAGACATGTAAAATCTGCTTAACGTCAAGAGGAACCTTTTTCCAATAATGTGCAGTCCTTATGTCACAAATAAAGAATTCAACATGGTACCAAAAACTGATAAAGAATTCAACATGGTACCTGAGAGTTGACCAGTGACACACTGGGCCACATCCAAGAAGTGATATCGATATGATTCTCTTATTTATGTTCATATTATTATTATTTGTTAACTTTCATGTAGGGAGTTGTTGTCATGTTTTGTAGGAAAATGTGTAATGTTCATAATGCACAGTGCAAAGTGCCACACATTTCAGCTGCATTTAAAATATGATTTAGTGATGAAAAATGTGATTAGCTATTTCAAATGGTTTTATGGTATATGTTACATTATTTCAGACTATGTTTAACCTTATATACCAACTGTGTTTTCTTACCTTTATTGTCAAATAGATTAAGTTTAAATTTCCATTTAAACGTTAGTGAAGTTAGTTCTTCGGAAGATTCCTGTTAAATGATCTTCCTTATAACCATATATTTTACTCAATTGACAAAATGGGACAAAAACCTTCTTTTTTAACATTTTTATTTATTTATTTTTTTAATATCTTTAATCTTGAATATTAAACCTTGTAATAGGCAGACCTCTAAGTGATTATATTTTTTCTTAGATAGGGTACCTGATGGATATCAGAGGTAAGATCTGACAGAGTTCACATCTTGTGGAGTTGACAAAAAGTTTTATATATTTATTAATTTCACAGCAGTCATGGTAAGAAATCATTTTATTTTTCAGGGTTGCTCAGAGTTGTCTTAGTGCTAATCAAAATACTAGTTTTAAAAACCATAATTCTTCTTTAGTTTGGATTTCAAACGGCTTTGGAGTTGACCTGTAATTGTTGAGACACACTGGATAGCAATATTATTTAATGACTTTTATCATAAAATAGAAAGTTGACCAGCACTTGAGCAGCATTCCTGCGTTTCTGGAAACCAATCTGGAACACGTCTTTAAAGGGCCAACATTTTCATCAAGCATATATTTTAAATCAAAGATGATTCTAACAGCACATTTTTACAACAATGTTCTCAGTATGTACTGTTAGTTTTACATTCTGAAGCCTTTTAACACATTTTTTCATTGAACTTGGAATTCTTTTCTGGGACAAGGGTGATTTCTATTAATTATAATTTAAAACATTAAAGCAGACCAAACATTTTTATAATGATATCTTACATAAATAAAACCTTTATTTTCTTTGTAGGACATGATTTGTCCCAGTATTTAAGAATGGGTAATATACAGTGCTTAAAACCACTTTGATACTCAAGGTACTTTGAAACAAGTTCAGCTAAGCTTACTGTGTTTTGTTCCGAGTCAAATTAGGAGCGGTTCACTTGTGTGAAATCAAAGTAGACCAACTGCAGGACTGTGTGATAGTAGGTATGTGACTTTAGCATGAATTAAAAAACTATCATTATTCACAGAACATATCTCCCAAGCAAAATATAAATCTGATCTATATAATCATGCAAGATCAGTTGTTGTTGTCCTAATGGACACAGCTGATGGTGTATTTTTTTAAAGATATTTTTTTTGGCCTTTATGCCTTTAATGGACAGGACAGAGAGAGTGTGGGGGATTGACATGCAGCAAAGGGCTCAAACCCGCGACCACTGCGGCAAGGCAGCACCTCTACACATGGGGCGTCAGCACTATCCACTAAGCTACCGACGCCCCAGCTGATGGTGTATTGAGCTTTAACAGTTCCTCATTAAAGTGAGTAAAACAAGTGAAATGTAGTGGCTGCAGAGACACTGCCATCCCTGGTTTATTACAGCGCCAACGCCTCAGTTTCGCTCCCTTTCTACCAATTCAGCCCGAGGACAGATGAGGTCCAGTCTCAAATAATGCTTGTAATCAGTTTTCTTCATGAGCTCTTGTGACACTGAACACATCAGGTTCAGTATCAGTCACAGCCATTTAATGTATGTAGCACTGATGATGCAGGATGACATCACCAAAACTGTCCATTAAATGAGTTACCTGTCAGTCCATACGACTGTGCGTTTATATCGCTTGGTTAATTTACAATAAGTCAGTGTGAACAAGAAACAAAGCCAAAAAGGCAACAATGGACCAAATTGCAGGTGTAAATGCTTTTTCTGATTATCAAACCTCAAACAGGATCACACACACATCACACCACACACCCAACAGAATGGTCACTGTGTCACATTATATATGACTTCAGTACCAGATGATGTACCCCCATGATGTCTCACTTCAGACCTTGCCATAATGACTGTAGAAAGGGTAACGTCAGTATTTTTTTTTTCATCTGGAACCTGCATTTTTTGTGTCGAAGTGACTACTGAGAACAACAATTTCTGAAACTGGTCCATATTGAGAGAGACCACTGCAGCCAGCAGCCACGAAACAGGCAGTGTTATCCCTGTGGGCAAGAGAGCACCGTCAATGTACATCTACTGAAAATGTTTGTTTTTGCCACTGACAGGCTCAGATTGTTTTTATGCTTACAGAGGTTGACCTCTTTGTCAAAGAGTAAGATCCCCAAAATTACCATCCCCAAACACACCAGACTTCATTTAAAGCAACAGGATTTCATCATCGTAAAACACACTTCATTCAAACAATCAAAATAAAACTCACAAAAGCTGTCTTGGTTCATGTCTCCACTGTTCCAACAATCACTGATTCTGCTTTGATTGAAATAAACTCTTAATTCACCCAGTTAGAAGTGAAAATATGACGGCTCCATACATGCTAAAATGACTGTTTATCTAAATGGAGCCTGGTTGGTTTGGTGATGTTTTTTCTGAGGCTGTTTCTGGCTGAACAAAATAGATCTTTAACAAAGAGGTCAACCTCTCCACAGAACCTTTCCATAATGTTGTCAGACACTTAGGATAACAATCTGAGTCTGTCTGTAGCAAAAACAAACACTTTTAGTAGACGTAAATTTACCAGTGTCAAACTGTTGTTCCCATCAGTCACTTACACTCAAAAACATGGGAAATAGGATCCAGGTTGGAAAATACTGCAGGTACCCTTTAAGAAAGCCCCAAACCTTCATTATTGAACAGTCCAATGCTCTTCATTTCATATTTGTCTCTTGTGTTGTTTGAGTCATTATGGTTTTATATAACCATGACTGCTGCCAAACAACCTCACAAAATCTGTTCAACTATGGCTTTCACTTTGATTGACATATTACCCAACCACAGGTCAGACACTGTATTTTTATGCAGCACATTAATAAAAAATCATTCTCATTCCACGCAGTCACTTCTTTCTGCCAACATCTGAGTTACCAAAGTCACGTTTACATATGTGAAATGGAGTTTGCCAACCTTTGACACACATGTTAATCAAGAACACATAATTTAAAGTATCATCAGAGTATTGCACAATAACTTTCTGTGTATAAAGTTTATGTTAAGAGTAAGTCATAAATAACGCCAGTCTTTTTATGTACTACGAGATTACTAAATACAAAGCACAAATGTATATATTGTCAATGGGACAAATTTAACAAACCAGGTTCTGATATTCCTGCAAAACAGCACAACTTTAAAGAGCATACAATCTCACGTCACTCCGGTTTTCTCAATATTACAGAACTTCAGCAATGAAGTCCATCAATTTCATGTATAAGTGCAGGTTTAAGTTTATTTCTAAACTCCTCACTGCCTTTTTTCAAGCAACCCAGACAAACTGACCTCAGTCCTGGCAGCCGTTTAAAGCAGCACTTTCTCAGCAGATTATTAAGCATCCCTCCTCAGCGCTGCTCCTGACCCTCCCTGTGTCACACCTACCTGGTCTTTATGGTGGGATTCATCCTGAGAGGAAACAGTCCCAGGTCTATGTCTTTGCTGTCAGGATTAAACTCTAGGGCTCCTGAGACGTAAATCAGAAAGTAGTCCCAGAGTTCGGGTAACTTCTGGGAGGAGAGAATCATGAGGGAAACTTTAGGAGGGGTTCTGTTTGTGGGAGAGACAGCTGGCAAAATGTGGGTGTCATTCAGAAAGAGGGGCACCCAACAGTGTCACATCACCTCCCTTCAGCTTGCCTTTAAGCGCTCCCGGCTGACCCAGTATCAACAGTCCACTCAGCACCTACATTTAGCTGACTGACTCCTCCCCCCAGGGCAAATCACAGGAACAAAATGAGCTCCCCTCAAACTGCCCTACTTTCCCATGACATCATTCACATTTCATCTTTTTTAATCTATTTTTATTTGGAAAACTCCTATTGTTCTTCTGGGACAGAACTGATTTGACTGTTGCTTTACAGATGCCATGTGTGTTTCCTATTTGGCTCTAAACATTATGTTTACATATGGTGTTTCAGTGGTGTGACAAACTGTATAATAGCCCAAATCAGTCATTGCTGGTGCTTTATGTTGCTTTATTTTGACAATGCTCTTTAAAAATGCCACAGAGAGTTACATTAAAGAGTCCTTAAATATTTTAACTGCACTTGTGATGCCATTGTGTGCTAATTATGAATTTGCTTAATCTACAGGGTTTTGAATTATGTAGTTATTTAAGCAGGTAAAAAAAAAAAAACTACAGTGTTTTGCCAAAATTAGTTTTCCTTTAACTTTGAAATATTTGTATTTTTATATTTTGTAGTTAAAAAAATTAAAAGAAGTTTAAAATTAAACAAAAAAAAAAGTAAATTACACCTTAAAACCATTTTTGTACGCCATCCCCACTAACAGCAACACACACAGTGCTCAAACACACACACACACACACACACACACACACACATACACACACCGCACATTCCCTATCAGATGAAAATAACATTTTAAAAATGCCAATTTTCAAAAACGTGAAGTACAGTCAATATCATCTCATTTTTATCGCTTGGAGTTTACACTGGTGGTGGGAGGAACAAGTAAGACACATTTTCTTAAAAAGAACTTGTTGGTTTTGTGTGCCCAATCTATCAGGGGAGTGATATTGATCCGGATGTTTCTTGAGGTATGTTTAAGGACACATAGAATTTGCCAGATTGTAAATTTTGTATCGCAGCCTCTCTTCCCCTGAGCGACTTGAACCAAAACTTGTGCGCTGTTCACGTACCAGTAAATGAGCGACAGTCCATCGAAACGCTCAAGCTCTCTCCCCCGCTGTTTCAGCAGAGACATATTATCCAAATGTGGTCCAGGTGTTGAGCCCCCACGCTGCTGGTACGGAGTTTCACAGCAGAAACTAAGTGCCCCCGTCCCACAAACGCATCCCTCTGCCCGCTCCTCAACTCGTCAACCCGCGTGCCTTCGCTGACGGCGTGGATGTGTCAGCATTCATCCCCCTTCAAATCAATGAGACGGACACTGCTCGCCGGTAACGGGACGCTCTGACGGCCCGATTCTAATCTGACCGACACGTGGGCTTTTTCCTGCTGACTGACCTTTATCCATCTGTTTGACAAAATTTCTGTGTCCCTTGAGCTACAGCACAGTCCTGACAGTTCCGGTGTGCTGAGGACACACGGTGTGTTTGACCCCTGTGGATCAGTGCTGCTGCATTCAAGATCCAATTAGGAAAAACAGTCCGTACGGCATCCGCGGGAAAAGAAGTGCACCTGCCTTTAAAGAAGTCATGACAGTCACCTGATTTAACAGAGTGATATTCTGGTTGTTATAATAGTTGTACATGTATCAACACAAACCTTTTGGGCTTTGATACTTCAAAATTTGAACCTCCACTTTTTTTTTTTTTTTTACTTTACTCTGTTATTTATCATGAGCAAACACAGCTATATACCAACAGCTACTGCTGTCTACATCAATTAACACGATGCAGCGTGACATCTATGACTAACACTTTACTCACACTTCAAATGGGCTATCTGACAAATATGGTAATGGCAAATGGACCTGCATTTGTATAGCGCCTTTCTAGTCATACATACACACATTCATACACTGGTGGCCAAGGCTATCATACAAGGTGCCACCTGCTACTCAGTTTTTAACACACTCACACACTGATGGAAGCATCATCGGCAGCAATTTGGGGTTCAACAAAGACATTAACGTTAGTTAATGCTGTGATATGGCAACACCACTTGGACAAACCACATGCAGAACACATTAATTGGACCATTAGAGTAGGAAAACTCTATTATAATAGCAGAGACCTTTCATTAACAGCTCTATCTGTAGATGTCCAAAATAGAGGCGAGAGAGATCCCGCTGATCCACTCAGCTGTCCTCACATCTACATAAAGAAAAACATGCCATAGAAATAACCACTCTGTCCTCTCTCTGTTTTCAGAGATCACTTGTCAGTCAAACTGTGCAAAGCTCTTTCATGTCACTTTGTATGCATGATTGCCAACCCAGTTCTTATACAGTGTGTGTTCCAGACAAACATGCCGGATGTGATTTTTCACTCACAGCAACTTCTTCCTGTTCTCTAATCAAGCTGGCACCCTGGAGGGCAGCTGCCTGCTGGGCGTCCTCTGAGGACACTGTCAAGTACCCAGCTGATCCCTCCCGTGGACCGTTTGCCATCTCACTGTCTTAAGAAAGACTGTCAGAGCATCACAACCCAGAGTTACAGCTCAGAAACAGTTTTTTCCTACACGTCATTGGAAGCTGAGGGTTTTAGCAGCCTGGCAGACTTAAAATACAACTAAAAATGTACATATTATTTACCCAGGTTGCTGTCCACTGGATATCATGTTCCTCCCAAAGATCAACTTTTAATGAGATAAGAAAAGTACCCTTGTTATCAGCTTTGTGATAATTCAGTTCTTTAGCTAACCCAATGTGTTTTAAATAGTTTATTTAGCCTTAGAAGCAGAATATTCTCAGCCCATTATGGAAAAATTCATCATTCAGTTTTCTGAAAATTCTAAATGAGCAAATTTTGAATGCTTTTTGGTGGACAATGGTTCCAGCATTTTTAGTCTCATCATATTTAAATTTGAACACTTTTTGGTGAACAAACACAAATAGATATATGATTCAGCATTTCTCCAGCAGAGCTGTATCACTGCTGACAGTGTGAGGGAAGCTTTTAAACAATTAACAATATTATTGAACATTTCACTGTGTAAATATTCTAATGACTGAATACCTATGTCCAGATAGTCCTGACTACAGCCTTGGCCCCAAAAATTAACTCTGAAAGGTTTTGGTGCCCCTAGCCATGACCTTTGGTGCCACTGTCCTGTCCATGTTCATCCAATGTTCAGTCCACTACAAGTTATCTTGAAAATAAATGCACTGATTTTCATTTAAGTTAAACAGTAGGACAAACTTTATATTTTTGCTCCATAACAGTCAAGCCTATAAATACATGAAAATCCTTAGTGTGTTTTACTAGCAGCGAGGACTGCAGATTGCAACCAGCTGAAACTTCTCCCATTTAGAATTTTTTCAGTTTTCATTGTTCAGGCAGTTTTTACCAGGAGCCTAATTATCCACAGAGGTCTCTTCCTCTGCAAAACAAATGGACCAGGTGGTTAAAACCAGTACACACACTGAATAAAGCAGTTTCATGTTGCAAATCAGTGTATTTCCAATGCTATTTGACATGTCGGGGACAGGTGGCTCACCCACCACCTGCTATGTGTTCTCACCTCTTTTCTCTTATAACTTAGTGTGTGTGTTCACCTTAATTCTGATCCAGACTTTCAGGAGGTTTTAACATAAGCCAGATTATCTGCAGAGGTCTCTTCTTCTCCAAAACAAATGGACCCAGTGTTTTAAACTGGAAAAAAACACTGAATAAAGCAGTTTTTCATTATAAATCAGTGTTTCCTACATGCAGTTTGGCATGTCACAGACAGGCCGCTTGCTCAGCACCTGCTATGTGTGCTCACCTTTTTTCTCTGATAACTTAAAATGTGCTTGCCTTAATTTTGATCGAGACTCAGGAAGTTTTTAACATGAGCCAAATTATCCACAGAGGTCTCCTCTCCAAAACAAACTGACCCGTTGATTTAAAGTGGTATAAACACTGAAAGCATTCATCAGACTCAATTTTTAAAAACTTGAATATGTGTCTATTAGTCCTGAAGTACTGATTGTTGTTATTTAATCCCAAATATTCAGAGAAGTTGTTACATGTCATTTTAGAAGCTACCTGACCAACTGAGTAATCCTGCTTGGTGCAGTACCCCACCTGGACTCTATCTTGTGAAGGCAGGTGTCTGACTGGTAGATAATGTATACAAAACCAAAGCTGACATTCCCGTCACTTTTCCGTAAATACTGGGTTTTTATTTGGTTTATGTATGACCTTTGAACAGGTGGGCATTTTGGGCAATAAACTTGGCTGAATGGCATTGTTAATTAGATCATTTTTTACAAAGTAGTCTGAACTACTTTTTCCAAGTAGCTTTAGTTAACCAAACTAGATTTTTTCCAAGGGTGTCTTTGGATTCATAATATCATCGTTCATTTCTTGTGCATATTTAATACTGTAACATTTTATCAGCAACATCTACATGATCTACATTTAATTTTACTTTTTTTTTTATCAAAAAAGAAGAAATCAGTCTGTTTTTAAAAACTCAGTTATGTTGAAGCTTGTGCTGGGACATAGTTTGTCAGCTCCACTAAATTTGTGCTAAATTTCTGCTCTTATGTCTATTTTGCAAGTCTTGGTGGTGCTTTTTGTAGTTGGTTTTGGACGGTGGTGATGTGTGGCTGCAAGTCACTCTTCGGCACGGGGAAATCAACTCACCAGTTTGTAAACCCTTCCCTGCTACTTCTGTTAGCTGCTAGTAGCTGCTAACTAGCCGGGTTGAGATTTTCAAATGTAAACATCAGTAAACACTGAGGAAAAGATAGAGAAGTCAGGCTCCAGCTGAACCAGCATTCTGCTAGCCATTGTACAGGTGTTGGAAAATTAACTGGACGACCGCCTTGCTGCATCAGTTTCCAACAGGATACCATAAACTGTAATATCCTTTAATTCTCAGGAACTTGGCTAAATCCTGGACAGCTTTACTCATCCAGGAGGCTCTTTTTCTATGTGCCAATCTGACAGAACAGAGGACTCTGGTGAGAGAAGGAGGTGTGTGCTTTACTATGAATAAGGACTGGTGTGACGGTAGGAATGTGAGGTGCTGTCCTGTTCCTGCTGTGGATTACTGCTATACACCATTCAGAGGTGGCTGCAGTGTGGCGCTGCCTGTGTTCAGGAGGAGCAACCATACAGCCATCTTGTTGAGGTCTAGATGTGTGGACAGTAAAATCCTTCCACAACCAGAAACCCTGGATTACCAGAACCATCTGGAAACATGGACACTCACAAAGCAGCAGCCAACAATGTAAGAAGATGCAAAAAATAACTAAATTACAGCGCACAAGGTAAAGAGCTGATAAGATCACATGTGACAAATAAATGATCAATTGGTTGAGCTAATGACATGATAACTCATGGTTGTCATAGTAACTTAACTCGCTTCCTGGCTCTCGAGATTTCAGGAGCTCAGAGGTAGTCTAAGGAAAAAGTAGCAATCAGAGCAGCAATCCTTTTCTATGGATTTCCTAAGCCTATTAAACCTGAACTTTGTGCTCACACTGATACCAGTAGAGCCTCCCCAACTTGTCAACAATGCTCTTATTATTTTGATGTTATGTCACTAAATGACTCTTTGATGGTAAAGTAATACGCAGGGAAGGCCATGTCTCACAGCTCAATCACAGTCATTTCCATCAGCTTAGCGTCCAGTAAACCTTGCGTCGGAAGCTTGTCTGGTGCTATCAATCATTGTAACCTGACGAGATGGAGTGAGTTAAACTATTCACCCATATGCTTCTCATCAGGGTGTCTGCTCTCCAATCCTCCTGTTACCTTAATCCCACAGTGAGGCTCCAAGGTTAACAAGCATCAGGCCAAGCATCACCGCTCTGACTCTCTGACTCGTAATGGTTGCAGATAGGATTGAGGACAGGGAGCTGTGATCTTACATCCGCTATTATAGGAACCCGAGACGAGCTAATCCAGTCAAATCCAAGATGGAACTCTTTCAAACCGCACCTCCTCAGCAACTGACTAACCCTGTAACTGTTATAGACATTGCCATACACACAGTCTCATCTACAGCATGTATCAGTAATCATTACCTTTTAGTCAAGTCAAAGTCAAGTCAAAATGCAGCTTATGTCACTTGATGCTGCAGATGTTTTTATAATATTTATGTGACCACAGCAACATTTTTGAGGACCTGTCTTAAACTGACAAAACTGAAAAACAGGCTCACATCTAATTTTTGTCCAGCCAGTACTCTGTTATCATTACAGTAATCTTGCAGGTTGTAGGATGGGTCTAATAAAAGCTTGGTAGCTATTTGTGTCAGACTGTATGATAATAATGTTGGGACACGTCAGAGGAATGTGGAATGTCTGGTAAATCGTACCGCTTAAATTGAATTAGGAAAATAAATATGCCAAAACATGTCAACATGTCACCACTCTTAGTCTAGCCTCTCCTGTGGGACCACTCTGTCTTGGGACACCCTTAGCCCTGGACAACACAGCTCCCAGGATCACAGGGACAAGCAAACCCCTCCACCATGATAAGGTGGCGATTCTTGGAGGGGCTGAAATGAGTTTCCTCAGGGTGGCTGGGCTCAGCCTTAGAGACAGGGTGAGGAACTCGGACATCTGGAGGGAGCTCGGAGTAGCGCTGCCTCTCCTTCGCGCTGAAAGGGGTCAGTTGAGGTGGTTGGCCATTTGATCAGGATGCCTTCTGGGTGCCTCTAGTAAGAGGCCCAGGGGCAAACCCACAACACGCTGGAGGGATTACAAATTTTGTCTGTCCTGGGAGTGCCTTGGGGTCCCCCAAGAGGAGCTGGAAGGTGTTACTGGGGAGGGGGGAGTTTGGAATACTCTGCTCAGCCTGCTGCCCCCATGACCCTGCTTCGGATAAGTGGTTAAAAATGGATGGATGGACACTTAAATATACATTATAGAATACATATTATGCGACTTTTCCCTCTTCTTTAGTGTTTTGTATCGCATTTTTATGCAAAGTCCAGGCTGAAGGGAGCTCTCTCTCTCTCCCCACAGACACACAGCTCCTCAACTGCCTGAAACACCTTGTTTGCATTCCTGCCTTTACTTCTGTAATTTGGTTGCATCACGATGTAACACATTAGCTATGCACACAATGCCGGCCTGCGGGCCACTGAGCTGCGCCCCCAAGCAAACCCATTTAGAGCAGAGCTGGAGCGAAGCAGGCTGCAGAGAGTTTGGACTGATGAGGGGCCGCTGAGGAGACACTGCTTTTTTCAGTGTGGCCACAAATTACCCATGTTTGAACTGCCAGAGAAAGAAGAAACTAAGTGGTTAGAATTTATATTTAACACTCTTCCTCAACAGTACAACCCGGACACTTTATTGTGTTCGCTCCATTTTCCTGAGGACTGCTTCATGAACTGGCAACAGTTTACAGTTGGAATTTCACAGCAGTTACAGGATCACAACCTGTAAATATGCTTTATGAGTTGTGAAGTTGTTATTTAAGAACAAAAAGGAACCTGCTACCAAATGCTGAAGTGTGGGGTGGATGGCTGTAGGAGCTTAAGTTAAGCTGTACACCCAGGGCTTAGTTGTAGCTAACCAAAGCTATTATTTTAAAATGCTTTTGCCACTCAGCTTTGAGTTACGTTACACTGCCAGCTGGGAGGTCTCAGTAAAATAAACTGAATGATTGAATTGTGGAGAATCTAACAGAGCTGTGGATGTGTAGCATGTCCATATTTACAAAAGTTTCAACATTTATATGTGTAGTGCTCAATCTTAGTAGTTAACTGCTGCTAGCTCAAGTGGTTAGCCGACAACACAGCAGCAATGGAAGCTGGGGTTGAATTAAGACCTCCATTTATTTGTCAAAACATGTGGCCACACTCAGATTTTAATTGGGAATCAGCTGTTAAAGAAGACCTTTTTTGCTTATTGGGTTTTTCCCTTTTCTTTAGTGTTTTATATAGAATTATAGCTATAGGCCTTGGCTAACTGGCTAATCAGAGTTTTTATTTTGAAGTGATTTTGTTACTCAGCTTATACTAAGTTACACTGCTGGCTGGATGGTGGCAGTAAAATGAACTGAAACATTAAATTGTGGAGAATCTAACAGAGCTAACGATGTGTAGCATGTCCATATTGGCAAAAGTTTAAACTTTTACATAAGTAATGCCCAATCTAAGCAACGAATTGACGCTAGCTCGAGCGATTAAGAGCTGCATTTATTTGTTAAAATGTGTGGCTGCACTTGGAGTTTGAGTGGGAATTGGCTTTATGGCAGATATACAACATGTCTTTTTTACTTGGAGCTCTGTTACATTGAGGCTGTTCACAATATCGATACCACATAGTGAAGCTGGTCCCGAGTTTTACTGCTGGGGAGTTATTTATTTAATGAAAGGATGTTGTGTGTGTGTCTGCCTCTACGTGTGTTTTAATATGTATGTGTGGTCAGCTGATTTTACAGGGGACAACACTGTTTAGTGTTTTAGTTGTTGACTGTTTTCATTTGGTGCAATATCAGTTTCAGATACTCGATTTTCCTTTGTCTTATAGAGTACATCACAGCAGGGCCCTGGTGCCCAACACCTCTCCACTACAGCCACATTCCATAATGTAGGATGCCAAACGGACCCTCCATAAACCGTCTTAGTGGGCGCACAGTCTGTGGCATCTCAAAAGATGGTAGTGATCAGGCAGATCACACAGCTGTACAGGGCTACTCTGAGGGAGCAACCGCTAAGAAGCAAAGGTATGTAACACAGAAATTATATGTGTTTTTGTGTTTGAGAAACAGTACCTGGATGAAATGATGATTTCATTAATTAAGAGAAAAAAGCTATTCAAATCTACCTGACCCTATGTGAAAGTAATTGCCCCCCTTGTTAAATCACAAATTAAGTGTGATTGACCACTTTTTTTTATTGGAAAACTGAGTTCAATTTCACTGGCCACGCCCAGGCCTGATTACTGCCAGACCTTTTTAATCAAGAAATCACTTAAATAAAACCTGTCTGACAAAGTGAAGTAGGCTAAAAGATCTCAAAAAGCAACACATCATGCCGCAATCTAAGGGAGTTCAAGAACAGATGAGAAACAAAGTCATTGGCGTCTATCAGTCTGGAAAGGGTTGCAAAGCCAGTTCTTAGGCTTTGGGACTCCAGCATACCACAGTGAGAGCCCTTATTCACAAATGGAGAAAACACTTCTGAGGAGTAGCCAGCCTACCAAAATTACTCCAAGAGTGCATCAACGACTCATCCGGGGAAGTCACAAAGGAACCTAGAACAACAAATATAGAACTGTAGACCTCACTTGCCTCAGTTAAGGTCAGTGTCCATGATTCAACAATAAGAAAGAGACTGGGCAAAAATGGCATCCATGGGAGAGTTTCAAGGCGAAAACCACAGCTGACCAAAAAGAACACAAAGGCTCGTCTCACATTTGCCAAAAAACATCTTAATGAGCCACAAGACTTTGGGGGAAATATTCTGTGGACTGACGAGACAAAAGTTGAACTTTTTGGATGGTGTGCCACCCGTTACATCTGGTATATAACTAACACAGCATATCATAAAAAGAACATCATACCAACAGTCAAACATGGTGGTGGTAGTGTGATGGTCTGGGGCTGCTTTGCTGTTTCAGGACCTGGACAACTTGCCGTAATGATGGCACCATGAATTCTGCTCTTTACCTGAAAATCCGGAAGGAGAATGTCCAACCACATTTTGTGGCCTCAAGCTCAAGCACTTGGATTATGCAGCAGGACAATGATCCGAAACACACCAGCAAGTCCATCTCTGAATGGCTTGAGAAAACAAAATGAAGGTTTTTGAGTGGCCTGGTCAAAGTCTGGACTTAAATCCAATTGAGATGCTGTGGCATGACTTTAAACAGGCCGTTCATGCTGGAAAACCCTCCAATGTAGCTGAATTAAAGCAATTCTGTAAAGAAGAGTGGGCTAAAATTCCTCCACAGCAATGTAAAAGACTCATTGCCAGTTATCACAAACGCTTGATTGCATTTGTTGCCGCCAAGGGTGGCACAACCAGTTATTAGGTTTAGGGGACAATTACTTTTTCACATAGGGCCAGGTAGGTTTGGATAGCCTTTTTCCCTTGATAAATGAAATCATCATTTAAAAACTGCATTTTGTATTTACTCGGGTTATCTTTGTCTAATATTAAGATTTGTTTGATGATCTGAAACATTTAAGTGTGACAAATATGCAAAAGTATAAGACATCAGATAGGGAAGATGATAAAAAAAACCAGGGGTTGAACTACCAGAAGGCAGCATTGCAGATGTTCAAGACAGCTACAAATACCTTGGGGTCCCACAGGCAAATGGGAACCATGAGAAGGCCGCAAGGAATTCAGCCACAGCCAAATACCTACACAGAGTAAGGCAGGTCCTGGAAGGTGGGCAGAATGGAAAGAACAAGGTCCAGATACCCCGCTGGTATAATAAGCTGGCCAAAGGAGGAGATAGACGCAACTGATATCAAGACAAGGAAGCTTCTCACAATGCACGGAGGGTTTCATTCCAGTTCCAGCGCCCTGAGACTGTACACTTAGCATAGTGAGGGGGGCTGAGGACTGATGAGCGTCAGAGCCACTGTCCAGGATGAAACAACCAAGATCCAGGAATACAGGAAGATGGCCCCCAAAGATGAGCTGCTAAGTGAATACCTCAGGCAGCAGAAACCCGAAGATGGAGAGGAGGATGAACCATTATGGAAGGACAAGCCCCTGCACGGCATGTACCACCCACCAACATCGAGAAATCCCACCAGTGGCTGGAAAAGGCTGAACTGAAAGACAGCACAGAAGCACTAATCATGGCAGCACAGGAACAGGCACTTAGTATGAGATCAGTAGAAGCAGGGGTCTACCACACCAGACAGGACCTGAGCACAGTCCTAGGAACAGCTGACGATACTGTGCAGAGTCCTCAAAGTCAAGCTCTGGTAGAGGACCCAAGCACGAGGGGGGGATTACTTACCACGATGTGGGCTACCAATGTTTTATTTTGAAGAGATGCAAACTTGGACTTTCATTAAGTATTTTCATTCGATACAGCTTTATACTGGTGTACATATATTGCACTACTTCTACATTAGTTTCACAGCTGTAGTTACTAATAATAGTTACTTTAAATATGGGCAAATTATGGGACACTGGGCCCCTGGGCATGGATGTGCAAAGGGCCCGACCACCTCTCCTTAAAAGGAGGAAGACACACAGGAGCAAGGAGTAAGTGGTGGTTTTGTGTCTCCAAGTGGTTGTTTGGTGTCTTTTTGTAATCCTTCTGTGTCTCCTTGAGATAATTTTGTACTCTATTGAGGAAATTTTGTGTTTGTTTTTTTTTATTGTTTTGTTTCTCTTTGGTCATTTTGACTATCTTTCTGGTCAGTATGTGTTAATCTGAGTAACATTTTGCAGATGATGCCTTGATACTGTATACAATGAATTGTTAGAGATTAGACCAGTAGTTTCAAAACTTTATGTTTTGTGAGCCCTGACAGAAAATCAGTGTCTACTTGGGGCCCCTTGTCATGTTTCAGGTGACAAGAAATGTGATTCACGTTGTCTTTGGTCTCCATAACTCAAAATCGACCGCCAACGAATGTGTCTCACTATTTTTAGGTGGCCGACCAAAGATTTCACCACATTTTCCTCACAACTGTCAACTTCATCTGAGACAGACAGAAACACAACTGGGCCTTTGGATAAAACTGTGATTCCTGTTACATCCATGTGATTTGGTAGGTTTTGTGATATTCTTCAGCAGGATGGGACCAAGTCATTTTTTTGCAAGTCACAAGTAATCCTCAAGTCTTTGCACTCAAGTCCTAAGTCAAGTCACAGGTCCTAAACTTTTAATTTCCGATCCTAAACAAGCCAAAATGCACTCTTCACCAAATGCCATATTAACAACAGAGTAAGTTGTGTCTCTGTCTGAGATTTTCCACCAGCATGTTTTGCATAGCCTACTGCAAATAGTTTTTTTATTGACCACAGCAGTTTTTGTATGCAAACAAAATTCTATTTGGTATAATTTTTTCCAACTGGCGCTTAGTAACATAACTTTAGTTCTTTATTGTTTACTCCTGCAACTACACAGGATGCTGGACACTTAAATACCAATAAAGCAGTTTTTTCTTTATGTTTTCTTTATTGTCATAGTTGTTTCAGTTTAAGAAATAAGTCCTGCTACACATTTTGCCAAATATCCAGTGAACTTTGTACGAATCCTCCATCTTTCCTGTTGCGGCTGTGACCACAGCAGATCACTGGCACTCTCACTGGGAGAAGAATTCAGATGACATCACCTCTGTGATCAATTTGGATTTGTGATGCAAACATGTCTCTCCCAATGACGTTGACCAGTGATTACATATGTATAGATACTGTACTATAATGTTGACTTGATAGTAGTGAGACATCCTGAGGTTCATAATATTTTGGTGCCACCTAGATGTTAATTGAGCTCAATGCTTACTATATATAAACACATCAGAAATTCTGAGTTCTTCAAGTCAGTCTATAGTCTCCTGGAGGGAAGACAGTGTAGCTCAGCTGCAAAATACTGTAAATAGGCTTACATGTGAACTGGCGTGACACTGAGTCTGATTGTAATGGGCAGAGGCAGACAGGCAGCTGGACATGTAGCTCCCTCTTCTGGACAATTATCAGACCCTGTAAGTCTCATTACTTCACCTCTGTCATACTGTCCCAGCAGGCACCTGCTGTCACAACACACAACATGTCAATGGAATTACTATAGCACACTTTAAGCACGGTTAAAGGAGATGGCAAAACACTGTCAGAATGATGATGGTCACCTCTCTGAAATGTACTGCCGTTCAAGTCAAATGCAATGTTATATAGACGGATGTGTCAAATTCTAAAACATTCATGTATTCCCAGACACTGTCAGTTTACTGAAAATACAACTTTTCAGTCACAGAGCACTGTCAACCGTCAAATTTGCTGAGGATCTAGGACTGACAAGTTGTATTTTCAATTGACTCATAGTGCTGACAGTGTGTAGGAATGTGTTACTCTCTAAAGTATAAATAAATAAAGAAAATGAAAAGGGTGAAAGTACAAATAAAAAAAATATATAGCTTTAGAAAACTGTCTTCAGGAACAAAGACCACACTTTCTACATCCTATTTCCGCCCAAAGGTATTTAAGCGCACCTGATCCATTCTCTTTCTCTTCGACGCTTTTCCCACCAGCCCAATCCCTTTTTGCCTCTTACATTACATAAACACAACTCCCCCACTCAGTCTAGACTACCCAGATCCCTCCTGTGCTCCTGCCTTTGCCCAGCACATCCATCATCACACTCACCCACAATCCTTTGACCCTCATCCTGTTCATCCCTCATCCATTCGACCCTCGACCCTAATCCCTTCGTCCCTCAACCCTTCGATCCTTATCCCTTCATCCCTCATTCATTTGACCCTTTACCCTCACCCATTCATCCCTCACTCTTTACCATCTCATCCCTTCACCTCCATCCTTTTGAATGAATGAGTGATCTTTATTGTCATTGCACATGTTACAGAGCAATGAAATTTGTTTCAGTTTTATCTCATACCCTTCATCCTTCAACCCTCATCCCTTCATCCTTCATCTCCAACCCTCATTCCCTTATTCCTTGACCCTCATTTCTTCATCCCTCATCCTTCATCCCCTCATCCCTTTATCAAGCATCCTATTGTCCCTCCATCCCTCTATGCCTCACCCCTTCATGCTTTCCTCCAAACCCATAATCCATCATATGCAATAAGCCATTCTAAAAAAGGGACCATTATGGTATGAACATTAAAGTTCACTCTTGATCTCTGGCAATACATTTAGCAAATTCATCTAAGCTCAGAGGTCCACTTGCAACCAGAGCTTTGAAACAAAAAGGGAAAAAAAGTGAGATTTGGTTGAAAGCTGAAGTTGACATCTGAAAAGTCATAAGATAGTTAATAGACCTATGAGATTGGATTATTTTTATATGTATTTGTTATTATGTCAACTGAAGTCATTAGAAAAAAGAAATCTTAAGCCCCTATTATCCAGTTTCCTTTAATAGCCCCTTTCAGGTTTTATCTACTGGTTATTAATTACTTTTATAATGTGGCAAAGTAGTCACATTTCAGTATACTGAGTCAAAAAGTACTGCTCTCAGCCATAGCTATGAAACATCCTGCATCCCTTTGGAGTTCGGACCATATCCTGACGAGTTTCTATGACAAAGACAAATAGGTCTTTGGATCATATTTGCACAACCGAAGGTAAAAACGTGTACTGTGCATAATGAATTACTAAACATTTTGACAAACTTTTAAATAAAAGAAACAAATGCTAGAACCCATGGCGATGGTTTATCTTATATTTGAAAATTATCTGATAATTGCCATTTTAATAAATACAATACTAAAACATGTCAAATTTCAAAGGAATGAGATGTATGTATTTCTTATGTGCAAGTGAGCATTTTGGCCTGATGGTGGTGCTACAGGACAGTTCAGGAGGTCATCAAAATAAGTATTATTTATTCTTTGGTAAACATGACAACATTTAGTTTTTGCCCAGTGGGACAAAAAGCTAACACTAGCCTACTCACAAAAGTAACAAAGACTACAAGGAAGGAGTTGACTGCTAAAAGCCAAAAGTTGTCTGAAGGAACAGCAGAACAGTTTGAGTCATTAACAAATGCACATGCATAATTACTATTTCCATATCTTGGACATCTGCCCAGGAGTCAGTGACCATTTTACAGTTATTAGAATCCACCATCTCCCATCTGTGAGGCCCTGGAAGAAACTGCCACATTCATATCATCCCATGTTAATTCAGAACTGGTTATTTTTGGGTGATTTAAATTTAAATTAGCTCTCAAAAACTTAAAAAAAAGTTAGACTACAAGAACTTTGTTTAGAGCTTAATCTACATCAGTAATTTCCAGCTTTACACAACCAAACAAATTAAATCATTTTAAACCAACCACAATAGACCCTTTATTAACAAACACTTTTCTTAAATACCCCACTAGTGCAGTATTCGCTCAAGCCATCATTATTATTACCCAATTTAATGTGTTACAAACACCAGAAACATCCACACTAACACAAATCCTTGCGTAATAAAGACAAGGAATTTTAAACATTTTTTACTGATTTTTTTCACTCTGCATGTCACTCTGCTGGTAACAATCTGGATGGTCCTTTTCCTTTTCAGCTCAGAGGACATAACATCCATCAGTTCTAAAAACTGTTTGAAATGTGGACTCGTCAGACCACAGCACACTTTTCCACTTAGTGTCAGTTCATCTCCGACAAGTTCAGGCCCAGAGAAGTCAGCAGCGTTTCTGGATTTTGTTTTTCTGCCTCACCCCTTAGTTGCAGAGATTCTCTGAATCTTTTGACAATGTTAGTAATTGTAGATGATGAAATTCTACATTCTTTGCAATTGTGCTTTGACAGATGTTGCTCTCAAACTGTTTGTCTGTTTCCCACACAGTTTTTTACAAAGTGATCATCCTTACTTGTGAACAGCTGAGCCTTTCATACCCATTAATAATACTATCACCTGTTACCAGCTAACCTGTTTACATGTGGAAAGTTTCAGATGCTTTTTCAGCATTCTACAACTTCTCTAGTCTTTTTTTGCCCCTGTCCCAACTTTTTGGAGCACGCTGCAGGCATAAAATCAGAACAAGAGTATATTTTACAAAAATATACAGATACAGTTTATCAGATTGAACATTAAATATCTTGGCTTTGCACTGGAAGCAATTATATATAGGTCAAAAAGGATTCACAGATCGTTGCATTCTGTTTTTATGTATGTTTTACACAGCATCACCACTCCAATTGGGGTTGTCAAATTATTGATGCATTAATTACAAATTACATTTTGTGGAAAACTTTTGTTTATGATCTCATGCGGCAAATAATTACATTGGAATTAAATTTAAATAATGTGCTCATCACTTTGATGTTGCTGCTGGTAAAAGCAGAGCTAACTTAAATGATGTACTGCTGGATAGTTCTATTATGTATCTATTATTTATTTGTTGATTTATATTTTGTATGAATTATTTGAATTTGTAAAGTAACTAGTAAATTCAGTAATGAAATAAATGTAGTGCGTTAAAAAAGTACAATATCTGCTTCTGAAATGTAGTGAAGCAGATGTATAAAGTAGCATAAAATGGAAATACTCTAGTAAAGTACCAGTACCTTTGTTGTTGTTCTGAAGTATAGTACTTGAGTAAAGGTACATGGTTATTTTCCACTACTGTCCACAACTCATTTGCACTTTCTAATCTGATCAGGATAGCTAGGTCTTGTCACCTCTCCCCTTCCTGTCTTCGGCATTACTCACTTTCACAATAGTCTTTTAACTCCAGGCCTAACCTGTTTTTAAAGTGCATTCTGCACTATGACACAAGGGGTCATTGCAGTACAATCATGTTCAATGAAGAGCAGCACTAGGACTAGGTGTTGATCAAGCTGCAGTGTCTCTCTCCTGTGTTTTAGAGCAGGGAGGGGAGGAGTTAGACTGACAGAGAAAGTGTTCCCCGCCCTCCCTGCTTCTCACTGAGATACTGTCAACCACAGCAAATCAAATTAACACTCGAAAAGAAGCCTAGATCTGGCTAAGCAGGTTCACACAAGCAGGTTCACACATACACACACACATACACACTGCTCACATGACATACCAGTTTGAGGTGTGGTTCTTTTAACTCAGACACTGTCAGTTTCAGGTGTACAGAGGAAGGGATGGGAAGTGTAGGAATGCAGTGCGCCTTCTCTTCCTTTCGACAGCACACAGTGATCTTACCTCTGAGTGGAAGGTGTATGGTTTGATCCCCAGAAGCAAGAGGGGTAACATGGAGAAGTGAACAAGTGACAATTGCCCTTGAGCAAGGCACTAAACTGCTCCAGAGTTGGACAACATTGTTCGGGCAACAAGAAAAAATACAGTAGACAATGGTCCAGTGTGTTTCAGGCACCTACTAACTCACTTGGTAGAACAGGTGCCTCATGTACAAAGGCTATGTCCTCCTTCACCTCCTCCGCCCTTTCACTCTAAAAGCTGTCCTATCCAATAAAGGCAAAATGCCAAAAAATAATCTTAAAAGAAAAAGGTCCAGTGTGCAGGATTTTGTGGCATCTGGCAGTGAGGTTGCAGAACTTCTTCTGTGTGCTAAGCATGTAGGCGATCTGCGGTGGCTGACACAAAGACACAAATGGCTCTATCTAGAGTAAGTGTTTGGTTTGTCCATTGTGGGCTGCTGTAGAAACAACATGGCAGACTCTGTGGAAGAGGACCTGCTCAGGTTCCCTTGTCAAAAAGCCTGTGGGATTCTTCCTTTGGATATTGGCCTATAGAAAATCAGCTCTGTGGCAACCAAATGTTTCTGATACTTACACATTTTGTTCAGCAAGGTAATTTTCACAAATGAACACCACTTTAATGATTATTGAAGCTTAAATGCAATCACCATAAGTGAAATGCTTTGAAACAAACTACACTACGGTCGCATGACCTAACGTCACCACCACAACAAGACTGTTGAGTCGTGTTTAGTGTAGTACAGCGTGATAATGATCTGTAGTCTCATTTAGCCACTTGTTAGCAACCGCCTTTTTTAAGTTACATGGAAGCTTAAAAATTCTGGGAGAGGGGGATTTACTGGCATACTTTATGTCGTAGAACAATATGTGAAAGTCTCTCTCTTAAGCTTGTGTTAACCACAGACCTTATTTCGGACATTTAACCAAAAACCCATTCAAAAAACCAACTGACTTTGAGACAACATCTAATTAATTGTTTTGTCTACTCCCTCAGTGGTTCAGAGGGACTTTCTGTCTATGACTCAGGGCCCCTGATCTCTGAGGCCCCTGGGCCTGGTCAACCCAATTGACAGAAAAAATATTGTCATTGTACTTTTGTGCAAACCTCTGATATGTTACATTTGCACATTATTCTGTAGCGAATATGTTTAACTTTATGTTTTGGCAGTGATGTGGTTAACGTGTAGTTAGGTTCAGATACAAAAAACATTTGGTTATGGTTAGAAAAAGATCATGTTTCAGCTTAAAATACCTGGTTTTAGAGGCACAATTCCAGCAGGAAAAGCAGCAGTGTCAGAATGAGAGTGGTATCACTTTAAATATCTAATGCTTGGCAGAAAGGAGAATAAACATGTTTACAATGTGTTAATACCTTTCAGTAGGTTAGAGGATGATTCATGACTATGTTAAGGCTAAATGTAAGGCAACACAATGTCTTCACAAGTAAAGTGATAGCAGCACATGTGGTGTTGGTTTGGCCACAGACTGTAACCAGAGGTGACTCTGTGAGGCTTACTGTCCGGACACACAGAGCAGCAGTTTCCTGTCAGAGGGGCTTTGCTGGGGTTTTGGGGGCTTTCGCTTCTGCTGGTCCAAGTGCTTCCACACACACACACACACACACACACACACACACATTCTAAAGGGCTAGGGGCTATTGTTTTTGTTTTTAATATGTGAAGCACTTTGTGTTGCATTATATTTGCTATATAAATAAAGTTTGATTGATTAATTAATTGGCGATGGTCAATTTAATGTATATACTGATAGTGCATCCTACATACACATGTGTACACAGCTTGACTTATCATAAGCTAAAAACACAGATGATACTGCATAAAATGAAACCTGGTCTCACTCTGAAGTCGTCAAAACCCGGTGCCAGGTCAGTGACTTCTGGCATCAACCTCTGACAAAAAAAGCTGTACTTTCACATTGGCATGATAAACAGCCAGTCGCCTTTACTGTATTGTTGTATTCGGGTGTCAGGGGGACACACAGTAGGACAACAACGAAAGTTAAAGTGGTGGAAGTCGGAGTAGGTTAGGCAGGAGGGCTGATGGATGGGTCTAACAACCTCCGACTCTCTCATGGAAGGGCAGTGTTTGTTTCGGATAAGATTGCTGATGTTTTTTTCTAAACCCAACCATGTGCTTTTTTGTTGAAGGAAAAAAAAAAGGCAATTTGCAGTGTTGTAGCAATGTAGTGTGCCTATTTTGAGAGTCTGTATGTAAACTGTACAATTCCTATGAAAATGGAAGAGTATTTTGAAAACAGACAATGCTAGCATGGCATCCCAGAATGTCAACAACCAACGCATCGAGGGTACATTGCATATTGTACCTCAACGCAAAAAATTCCATGACCAAATGTCGACATGTGCTGAGTTTGGATTAAGCATGCGTATTAAATTAATGGATGTAGCTACTGTGACTCCAATTTGAATCCTTCTACATTTTGGCCGTTGCTATCTTGTTTTTTAGAGGGTGGAGCTGTGGAGGAGTGAGGGGTATCTCTGATGAAGAAGCCGAGGACACTATCGGCAGATAGCCTGTCACTCAGAGCAGCCCACCCTAAATTATGCACAACTTTAAGCCCTAATAATCTGTAGACAAGTGGGTATAAAAAATAACCCCCTGTACAGTTGTCATGAATATTAAAATTAGCGACAGAGACCAAAACCGTTTTTTGTACCAGGCTGTAAACATGTTTATTTCTGCTGTGAAGTTGGACATTTTAACATAGGGGTCTTAGGGATTGACTGGTTTCTGGAGCCAGCCTCAAGTGGACATTAGAGGAACTGCAGATTTTGGCACTTCTGTGTTGCCTTCATTTTTCAGGTTGCTGCTTGGCTGCAAAGGCCTTCAAAGAGCTAAAGAGAGATTATTCTCTCATGCACTGTGTCAGTCAGAGTTATTCAGTCAACTTTTTGGAACTCTGATGTGCCAAAACATTACCAGTAAAGATTTCAAGCAAACTTTAGATGTTGCTGCAAAATGTGCTTTGGCATGACTGGACTACAGGGTGTGTTGTTGGCAGTGTTAATTTTGTTCACAAAACTATGACGAAAAGTATTCGGCAATGACCTTTTTTTTCCATGACTAAGATGAGACTTTGATGAGCTAAAAGGTGGAAAAAAAAACTGTGACAAAATGTGTGTTTTCGCTGATGAGATGAGACGGGACTAAAAATGTCAGTAGTGGGGCTATTGGACTATATAAAGGGTATGACATTGGAACACCAATGGTTTGAACATCAGTAAATAGTCAGCCCCAGGATGTTTCGCTAGCCTGCAAAACACTTACACCGGTGCATCAATTGGTAGTGTGAGTTTTGAGCTGTAATTCAGCAGAAAATAAGCAGCTGTGTGTGTCTGACTGTGGATGGTGGAGCTGTTGAATGGATTTGTGGAGTTTGTTTGTTGCACTGGTGGCTGAACCGCAGCAGAGTGAGCAGAGTGTAGGTCCCTGCAGGACTCCACTCAGATCAGGACTGTCTGGAGAAGATTTATGGTTTGTTTGCTTTCTGACAGGCAGGTAGGAGGCTTGGTTATCTGTGCTGTATGTAAACAGTCTGAATTCACCTACTTCGTGAGGACATGAGTTTAAACCTTCAGACTAACATGCTGGCAGATTTAGAAAGGATTCAGGCTGAAAAAAGGTATTTTTCTGCTTCTTAACAGTGAGATTGATAAGTTAGCGTTTACAGTGAGCCTGGGTACAAATCATAGTGTCTCAGATGAGTTATTTGTCTTAGTGTTGGACATTTTTGAGATTTTCAAATGATTATCAGTTAGTGTGTGCTCATAAATCATTCTTTCAACCTGCCATAAAACTGCTGACCAAATGCAAGTTTGTAAATGTGTAGAAAATTATTTATAGTTGTAGAAAAAAATGTCTGAATGAAATTTCAACACTTGATTCAACCAGTCACCTTGATTCCAATTTTCAATAATTGTATTAGCTTGAATAAATAGATGATAGATTAAAGTTGACTAAAATGTAACAACCTTTCAATGACTGAAACTGGACTAATATGAAGAATTAGAACGAGTAAAATCTGACTAAAACTAATTAGGATTTCCTTCTCTTTTTTCAAAGATCTTTTTTTGGGCATTTACTGCTTTATTTAAATAGTGACAGAGAGAGACAGGAAAGGCAGGGGAGACAGAGGGGGGTGTCATGCAGAAAGGAACCTGGGCTGGACTCGAACCCAGGTGGCTACTGTGAGGACTCAACCCTAATGTTACCTGGTCAGCTACTGGGGCAGGCGCCCATAGTTATCAGCATTTTCACTGACAGCCTAAGATTAAGACTAAATCTTTAGCAGACCTCCAGTCAATGCTGAAATGGGGAAAAACATTAAATTCCCGCTTTGTGGTTGAATGCTTCCATAAACCAGTCAAGTTGCACTTACAGTTTACATCCATGTCTGTGAAAACATGGATGCTTCACACACATCTTCCCTCCAGCAGCACAGAAGATCTATATCAGCACAGTTTCAAGGGAACCCAAGATTAGTGTCACAAGTTCAGTTCATTCAGGAACACTCTCATCAAAGGTTTAACCGGTTATTGCAACAAATGGAAATACAGTTATTCTTGGTGCTGCTGGCTCCACTCTTAAGATGCTCCCTGGATCAGACATGAAACATGCTGAACCAAAACAGGGAGGGTAATGCAGAAAACCCCCTAAGTGAACAAGAGTAGGCCAAAAGCAAACCATAAAGTACACTAATAGGCTTTGAGCCATGTTAGGACTCTGAATCAGGAAGGTAGAGGTGAGGGTGGAGGAGGCGAAACTTTGCCAGCAGCAGCAGCAGCAGCAACAGGAGCAGCTGTGTGTGGCAGCATTGGTGTAGTAGGGATCGGTGAGTAGGAGGCCATATTTAAATGGACTGCATTGTTGTGAGAATGGGCTGTGATTGGTGTGTGACTGATTAGAAACAATGATCCAATCAGCTGGTTGTCAGCTGATTACAGCTAGGGCACATGACTTCCGTGTCCTGCATGAACTAATGCAAAGTTTCATTATCTGATCAACTGTAACCTCTTCTGTTCCTGAGATATGACGTTGAGTAATGGCCAGAAAAGAACATTGCAGAACATTATGATGTTACAGTGAAGCTGACCTTTGACTTTTTGGATATAAAATGTCATCACTTCATCATTTCATTCTATTGTAAATTTATGTGAAATTTTGTCATAATTAGCATATGGAATCATGAGTTATGGCCAAAAACATCTCACATCTGTGAGGTCGCAGTGACAGCTGACCTTCAACTTTCAAATTCTAACCATTTCATTGTTGAGTCCAAGTGGACGTTTATGCCAAATTTGAAGACATTCCCTCATTTCCTCTCACTTGTGCCAAGTTTTAAAAGTAATTTCCTAAATGTGTTTTGAGTAGTGGTGGGATGCGATTAAAAAAATTAATCTAATTAATTAGAGGCTTTGTAATTAATTAATCGCGATTAATCGCATTTTTATCAAATGACAATATTTGACACAGTAAGCACTGCTTTTCAATTCAGATAAATTCAGACAGCAAAAATGTTTATTTTTCACTTTTCATTTTTCAAGAGTTTGATAATTTGTCAGACGTAGACTTACTTATTTTGGCTCTGAACCTCGTCATCTGGTCTATTGTGGGCCAGAGTGTGGATAACAAATCAGAAATTTTGCTCGGGTTTGGCCCACTCGACATGCTGCTGTGTTGTGCTATGGCCTATTCAAGTGCTGGAATTTGTTATTTACATGACAACGCCTGAACACAACACAGGCTCTGCTCCAACTAAGTGTGCTGTGCTGTGCTGCTGTGTGAGCGGCGTGTTTGACTGTGAGTAACAGCAGCCTTTTGATGGTCATTTACACACTGTCCATGTGTGATCACGGTAAACAGGCAAGCTGTAACCATGGTAACAATAACTATGTCAGGTAACAAACTGCATCGGGCTCGGGTCGGGTTCGCACTTAAAAATCAGAAAGGCTGTGGGGTTTGGGCCGGGCTCGGTTATAACTGTCTCGGACACCAGTTGGGTTCGGTCAGGAAAATGCGGCCCGACCATTTGCCTGTACCAGGACTGTGGTAGCTAACGTTAGCTCTGGTGTCCGTGCTCGCAGCACCATGTTTTGCATTGAGCTGATGCCGTAGGCTGACAGACAGACAGACAGACAGACAGACAGACAACCCAAAAACACAACTATTGCTATCACAGAGACATAAAAGAGATAACTGTATATAAAGTCAATAGAACAGATCAGTAGGATGGTAGAGATGTCAGTGTTTCTGTCCCTCTAGCAGCAGAGTAAATACCTCAACATCAGACAGCTACTCTAGGCTCTAGAGCCTCAGCATGAAACTAAACAAGACAGAACTTAAAGCAACACAGTGTTTGAATTTCTGACCAAGAGACAGCTGCCTTCATCTTCCAACTGTAAGGTTATTTATTCCATGCCAGCAAGTCCATAGGTGGGGCATAGATGAGGTGCTCCTGAGAATACCCCTCTGGCTGCAGGAGAATGGCACAGTCCAATTATCCAGCCCGCTCTTCTTACATTGATGTGTGTACAGCAACTCAGTCTTTGCCAGGTTTCCAAGAGGATGGTCGATCATTGGACACTGACAGGAAGGTTGTTCGCACCTTACATTCTTAACATAATTACTCATTCACTTTATAACACTTTACATACCTTACATGCACTTTACAACACCCAACTGAATTTAACTTAAGCGTATGCTTTCAATCTAGAGAATTAAAGTGGGCCTACAAAATGGTCAATGTACTTGTATTGCGCCTTTTTAATCTTCTGACCACTCAAAATTCTTTCACATCACAGAGTCATGTCATTCATTCAGGGACACATTCATACACTGGTGGTAGAGGCAACACATAGAATCAACATTTGGTAGCTAGGATTTAGTGTCTTGTCAAGAATACTTTACCATGTAGCCTTCAGGAATCGGGGATCGAACCGCCATTTATGCAATTAGCGGATGACCTGCTTTACCCCCTGAGCCACAGCAGAGTGTCTGTGTGTCTTGTATCCTGATGTTAAACAAAAGAACTGAAGAACATCACTTCAATATGCCCAGTTGATGGTGTGGCTGGTAGTTGCCACCACCACAGGGCAGCAGGACAGTGTGTGGCATTCTGTGGCACCAAGCATCAACCTGTCACCAACCTAAAAAATGAAGCCAAGAATTACCAAAAACTGCAGTCCCCTCAACATAACTTACCTGTTTAAATGTTATAAAGGCTTTAGTCATCAAGTTATGCATAATTAACAGGCTGCCTGTATATAGTGTTCTCGTGCTTTCACTGAGATCCACCCCTTGCTCCTACAAAGCTTCACCCTCTTGTTAAATATGGTCACCTCTGGCTCCAAAATCCAACATGGCAACGACCGAAATACCGAACTCGAGGATTCAAAATGGGAGTCCACAAACCGATAGGTAACGTCATGGTGGCTATGCCTATTATTTTTTACAGTCTATGTATGGCACACATTAAGAAAATATATAAGACTTCAATACACACAAAGTACTTTTTAGAAGATGCATTCACTGTTGGTTTAGGATATTTTTCATTGAATCTGATGACAATAAGAAAAATACAGAATATCATCAGACTTATCCAGCTGTATATTACTTCTCAGCACCTGCAGAAGAATGTAATATCATTCATTGTGTCACTATGTTGTACAGCAGAGGTGGGACCAAGTCATTGTTTCGCACGTCACAAGTCTCAGTTCTTTGCACTCAAGTCCCAAGTCAAGTCGCAGGTCCTAGAGTTTTGAGTCCTAAACAAGTTCAAGTACGCTCTTCATTACACGTTATGTTATTTTATCAACAGGGAAATGATAAACTAAATTTACTAAAAGCATGGATGCATTTTAAAATATGTTTTTAATTGTTAAATAAGTTTGTTGGAAGTTGTTGCATCTCTGTATATAATTTTTGACTGACACATTTTGCATACTGCAATTTGTTTTTTTTTCTCTACCACCACATAGCTTAGTATGCGTATTCTTTGGTATCATTTTTACCAACTGGCGTTCAGTAGTGCTGTTGGACTGGTTCAAACAAAGTGGATCTAGAGAATTAAGTGTGAATGAATAATGTTAGCATTAGTTGATTCAAGAAATGAAGGGAAATGGATTAATTGATGGCACACTGTTTACATAACATACTTTTTAATCTTTAGGTTAAGGGGAAGGTGTCAAGTATTTTCAAGTCAAAAGGCAAGTACAAGTGAAGTCACGAGTCATTCGTGTTAAAGTTCATGTTGAGTTGCAAGTTTTTTTTTATTTTTTTACTTTGCCAAGTCAAGTGTTAAATCAAATTTGTGACTCAAATGTGAATTGAGTCCAAGTCATGTGATTTGAGTCTCCTCCTCTGTTGCACAATACTGTATCACTGGGAGGTAAAGGTGTTCTCACCAGAGCACAGATATTTGGGTTAATCAAACTGTTTCCTTTATGTCTGCAGGAGTGTTTATTGAGTGGATCGCATATTTGAGGGCAGGGTGGAGTCGCCTGGATGCCAACAGACTATTTCAATAATGCAAATCAGTGAAGGGTTAGGCATCTGTCAGTATGAGTGAGTGTTTGTTAGTATGAATGCCTGAATAGATCTGTTTGTGGATACAGAATGCATAATCTGTTGTTGTTTTAAACCTGAAGAGTGGGACACTCCTGCCATTGAGAGGCTGTTGCTGCACACACCCTTCACCTGAAACAATGCTGCTGAAACCATTTGTTGCAACAGGGTCACAGAAACTGTTACATTATTATTGTTGGAAAGCAAATGAAGAACATTGTCTGCGAATGTTTTGCAAATATATTTGAAAAAAAAACATTTTGCGAATGTGCAGATAAATGTTTTCCTTATGTTGGTGAAAAAAGAAAACAACTCTGTGTGACATTACTTTTATATGCTGTTGCAGATTGGTAGCATATAAACCACGCTGCAACCTCAGAGCTGAAAAATGCATAAGTACCAAAAACTGCAGTTCCTCTAATAGCCACTTGAGGCTGGCTCCAAACAGTTTTGATCTCTATAGCTAATTTCAATATTCATTACTACTGTACAAAGAATGAATGTTTATATAAGTTACCTATTGTAATGATATTAAGGCTTTTAGTTATGGGGTTATAGGCTTATATAGTATAATAATGAGGCTATAGCAACTTTGAGTGACAGGCTGTTTGTGGGTAGTGTCATCAGGGTCTCTGTCAGATCCGCCCCTCAGTCCTCTGTAGCTCCACCCTCTCGCCTAAATATGGTCACTTCTAGCTCCAAAAAACCAACATGGCAACAGCCAAACTGCTGAACACAAAGCTTCAAAACAGGAGTCCACAAACCAATAGTTGACATCACGATGGCTATGTTCATTACTTTATACAGTCTATGATATAAACAGAGTTTGTCTAAAACAGGGTTGACCTTGAATATCCACTGCAAATGGTATTGTTTCTTGTTCGATAAATGAAAAAAAAGGTTTTTCAAAAGTGTATTATACTTGTTATGATGCTGACAGTTATGAAAGTATTAATAAAATTTATGGGAGAAACAAATATGCACTTCACTGCTATTTGCATCAACATGGTTTTATTCTGCTGCTGCTTTCTCTGTTTAGTTCGTGGCACAGAATAAGCTCAGTCTGTGTTGGCCACACCTGAGCTGTGATGTGAGTGTGGAATGGCATCCACACCCTGTGCAATTCACCATTTGTGTGCTTCCTCACTTGTAGTATTTACCCAGCAAACATGCTGGTTTGACATAGTCCAGTCTGATCACAGAAGGGTTTACTTTGGTCATTTGGTAGTCTTGATGGGACTAATCTCTCCAACCCTGCCAGGTCATCACTGGGTCCACCATTAAAATATCTAATACACTGTGCAGACAAGAGTTCAAACCAACAAAGTTTCATAACAATTGTCAGGATCTCACAGTGTCCAATGACCAATCATGTCAAGCTGAAATAAATTTAAATCTCTCCTTTTTGTAGCCTGTGTGGATTTCAGATACTTTTCTGTAACTTTACATCTACTCAAAGTGGTAGGTTAAAGGAAAAGTCAGCATTAAAAAATGTTATGTATGGCAGAGCAATATAGCTAGAACACAGACACTGCAAGCTAGCCCTCAAAAGAGCCATGGTATACTACCAAACAACACTCACGGTCACCTTTAAGACTCCATGTCTGTATGGCACCACCCCTGGTAACAATGTAACTACAGCTGCTTGTGTCATTCTTGTCATACCAGCAGTGAACCCACCTCCTCCAGGTAATCAAACTCTGGTGACAGCCAGACACACCTTAAAGTCGCCACACTCACGCCCCCCTGGGGAATGTGGAGTACAAGCCTAACAAAGGCGTGAATACACTTTCTTCATGTCATACCTGCACACATTCATCCACATAGCATCACTGCAACTTTAACACCCGCTCACATTTTCAGCATGTCAGTCCCCTGGCGAAGCACATGAAAAGGAATGTGAGACACGTACTATGCACAAAAACTGGTTTGAGGTGTCTGAGTAAAAGTTTAAAAAAAAAACTTAAATGATGTGTGCATGGTGAAGGATGAAGGTTGCTTCTTCAAAACTTGAATGCTACATTACTTCCAGAATGCTTGTACTTGTATTTCTACTATACCATGCTTCAACTGTTACTTCTACCACAACTACTACTACTACTACTACTACTACAGATACTTCTACTTCTAAAGTACTGCTACTGCTACTACTACTTCTGCTACTACAGCTGTTTCTACTTCTACAGTGCATCAACTACTACTACTACTAACACCACTACACATACTTCTTCTTCCACAGTGCTTCTATATTTAGTACCTCTATAGGGTTTCCACTTCTACTGCTATTCCTACTTCTACTTCTACTACAACAGCTACTTCTACAGTGCTTCTACTGTCACTTCTGACAATACTACTACTATGGCAGATACTTCGACTAGGCTACCACCAAGGTAGACCAACAGCACCTTTCCCATCCTGCCTGGGCTGACAGGAAAAAGTTAGGATGAATGATAATGTCTGTCTCTGCCTGCCCTGTTGCTGACCAGATATGGACATGGGGGTCATTATGTGTGACAAAATGTCTTCTTGTTGCCTCCCTCTTCACAGAGGTCAATGGACAGGGTCAAGAGCAGAGCAGCACCTCAGAACTGTGATCCAGGAAACTAAGGCAACAGTCACACAGAAAGCATTTTGCAGGTTGCAAAACATAAGGTGCACCACAATGCCTTTTTTTTTTTTTTTTTTTAAATTGAATGCCACTAGTAAAAAAAAAAAACACTTGCTGCACCTTCTTATTGTTGCTGGGGAACCACCTTATCATTTCCTTACACTAACCTTCCTGTGTAGTCAATCTACCTTTTGGTCTTTTTTCTCCACATTAACAAGTAGCTGGCTGTCAGTAAATAGTGTTCTGGGCACAGGGAAACAGAGATCTGTGTGGGTAGATGAGACACTAAAAAAGAGGCTGGATCACAGGGAGTACCACCAGTTGGTCCAGGAGCTTCGCCTCAATGATGGCTGTTTCCAGTCATATCTTAGGATGACTCAGGGGCAGTTTGACAACCTGCTGCCTATTGTTGGACTGCATAGCTCTGGTAATCCAGCAACCGCTACCACCAGTTTCTCCTTCATGATTACCAACTCTAAATTTGTCGTCCTGACCACCACTGAAGGCCCACCTGTCAAATCATACAATTGGACAATGGGAAAAAAGATGATGAAAAAAGAGAGTTTTTTCAAATGAAGGAGTTCAGAGCATTCCGGCAAAAACACCAGACTCCTAGAATTGCGAGACACATCCCAACACCAAAAACGCAAGCACCAAAAAGCTGCCTCCAGCTTCTAAAATGCTTTCTGTGTAATCAGGGCTTTAATCAGCTTAAAACCTGTGTTCTCTTAAGTATATGACTCAGGCCTTACTACTGTCCCTTGCCTTGTAGCAGCAAATTAAAGTAGCTACACTAGTTTAGCAAATCCTGAGGTATTGTGCATCAGTGTCTTCATGAGCCCAGGCAGTGTATCGGCCTCTCCTGATGGCTGAATCAGGCCTGTGTTCATGATCAGAATGCAGCCATACCTGTTCAACAGTCCAGCCAAACATTCCAGTCATGCTACAGTACCTGGATCAGCCTCCCAGGCTACACCCTGCTGGAATGCTTTCTTCATCACAAAGACCTGCACCACCTCCACTACATTAGCACCTACAGAACCAGGGTAGCTTGAAAGACAGTACAAACCCCCTCATCAAACTCCATTTGACTCATTCATCAATTCTGACCATTCTTTCTAAGTTTTGAATAACTAGCACATGTATTTAATAGAAAATTGATGTGTTTTTTTTTCATATCTTCATCCAAAACATATGGTGTTTTAACTGATTAAATGTCTTTGTCATTCTGCCAATGAAGGCAGTGTGCCAAAGTGTTAACCTGTAGAATTTCCAAAAAAACACATTTCATTAGTCTTAACAGTTGATCCATGGTGAAAGCCCTTAAATATGCTTAAAAGCTCAGAATTACAGCAACACAACCATTTGACACCATTGATCCTGCTATGCTCCTGTTCCTACAGAGGCTATATGCAATATCGGTTTTGATAACAAGTCCTTTAAATGGTTTGTATATACTTGCCTCATAGACAGCAATTTGTAATTAAGGGGGAAATCGTTCTGTATTTTTACCACTTTTAAAGGGGGGTCCACAAAGGTTCAGTCTTGGGTCCTGTTGTGTTTACAATTTATATTAGCAACATTACATCCTCTATAACAAATTGTAACACCTATCTTTTCAAGGATAATACAGTTCTGTATTGTTTTGCGAATTCTACACACTCAGCCAATGAAATCCTACAACAAGCCTTTGATAAATTATAAGATGCACTTTTTAATTTGAAATTAGCTTTGAAAATGCTTTTTCTCCAGACCCAGAGATATTGTGGACAATAGTTTGCATGTTACCACTCTGAGCTGTCATTATACTGGGAGGGTCTCAGGCTATAAATATCTTGGTTGGACCAAAAAGTAAAATCTCAATTTCACATTGACACACTTGTCATCTTGGGCCTGGAGATGAATGAAAAAGAGATTTTTAATGAAAGCTTATTGAAATATATATAAATCTCCTCATATCATATTCATACTGTAAAATGGTGATTTAATTATACTTAATGAAGTAAAGTTATTGCAGAAGTTATGCCTAGTTTACACTAATGTTCCTGTTAGGGTCTGAGGGTTAAACCCCTTAAACATTCATGTAAGGGCAGGCTGAGGACAATGAGCACCATGTACAGAGAGCACCTTTGGTGAATTATGGATCAGATTCAGAGTTGCCTCTACTATGTACATTTCACCTCAGTATTAATACCAAATTAAAATTACTGCCTATATGAAGCATTCAAGTTGCAGTTACAGTTAACAGCTATGTCTGTGAAAACATGGATACTTCACACACAATCTACACAAGATCTAAACAATCGGCACAGTTTCAAGGTGGACACCCAAGATTAGTGTCAACGATTCAGTATCTGACCAAAATACCTCCCCTCTGTTCCTGAGTTGTGATGTAGACTAATGGTCAGAAATGTTTTTTTGCAGAACATTATGATGTCACAGTGAAATGCCTTTTAGAAATAAAACATCATCACTTCATCATTCTATTAGACATATGTGTGAAGTTTTGTCAGAATTAGTACAAGAATTCTTGAATTATGGCCAAAAACATGTTTCATGAGGTCACAGTGACCTTGGCCTTTGACTTTCAACGTCCAAATTCTAATCAGTTTATCCTGAAGTCCAAGTGGACAATTGTGCCAAATATGAGGAAACTCCCTCAAGGCCTTCTTAAGATATAGCATTAACAAGAATGAGATGTACGCAAGGTCACAGTGACCTGGGCCTTTGACTACCAAATTCGAATCAGTTCATTGTTGAGTCCAAGTGGATGTTTGTGCCAAATTTGAAGAAATTCCCCCGTGGAGTTCTAGAGATATCATGTTCACGAGAATGTGACAGATGGTGTCACAGGAATCTTGACCCTTGTCAACCAAAATTTAATTGCCATGATCCTGTTTTTGTTTGTTTGTTTGTTTTTAAATCTTGTTGATATTGTTTGTGCTCTTCCTTGTTTTGTTATTTTTTCATGTTTAATCCTTTTTCTGTTTCTTTTGTGTCATGTCTAGTTTTACTTCCTGTCTGTGTTTTCCCCGCCTGTTTTGTATCACACTTGTCTTCCATCTGTCTTTTTAGTCCTTCCCTGTTCCTAGTGTCTTCCCTTTCACACCTGCTCTGTATTAGTCTTGTTTGCTCCACCCTAGTGTTCCTCACCACACCCTTGTTATCAGTCAATCCCCATTTCCGTCCTGTTGCCTGTGTCCACCTACTCCAGCCGTGTCTCATTCTTTCTTCTTCTTGTTCTTAGTTTTCAGTGTATATATACCTGTGTATTTCTTTTTGTTCCTGGTCAGTTAATCTGTGTTTATTCCTATGTTCAGGATGTTGCTCCTTGCTTTGTTTCCTGCCTGGTCTCTTGTGCTCCATTTTGGATTTCTTACCTGAGTTGATTGTGTCATACCAGTTGATTTTCAGTTTAGTTTTGGTTCTTCTTACTTATGGACTTTCAGTTACCTGCCTGTTTTGGGATGTGTTTATCAGCTTCATTACAGCTTGCCTTTTGTTCCAAATCCACCTGCCTACTGCTCTGCATTTGGGTCCTTTTCTGAACTGATACATGACAATAATCAGTTCATCATTGAGTCCAAGTGGACGTTTGTGCCAAATTTGCAGAGAATCCCTCAATGTGTTCTTGAGATATTGTCTTCCAGAATTAGATGTAAGCAAGATCAAAGTGACCTTGACCTATGACCACCAAAATCACATCAGTTTATTATTGAGTCCAAGTGAACATTTGTGCCAAATTTGAAAAAACAAAAAAACAAAACAAAACCTCAAGCTGTTCTTGATATATCTCACTCACAACAATGAGACAAGTTCACAGTGACCTTGACCTTTGACCTATGACCAAAAGAATCTAAAAAGTCCATTGTTGAGTTCAAGTGGATGTTTGTGCCAAATGTGAAGAAATTGCCTCTAGGTGTTCTAGAGAACATGCATTCATGAGAATGAGACAGATGGATGGATGCACAGCTGTGCAGATGGACAGACAGACAACCTGAAAACATAATGCCCCTGGCCACAGCTGTTGCTGGCATGGAGGCGTAAAAAGTTAAAGGCGTTTTAAGATAATAAGTAGATTGTATTCCCTTGACATAACATGACAGTAATGCCCAGTATGGGTTGTGGGTTTAATGTTGTAGTAAAACATTTTCAGAAGCCCAAATAAAATGTCCATATTAATGACACAATCCACCAGCCAGAGCCTTGTATCCCTTTCATCCACCGACAAACGTAGTTTCAGTTACAGTTTGAGTTGCAGTGTGTTTGTGGGGAGGGCTTGGCATGATGTTAATGTTTAAACAGAGAATGGGTTGTGCTTTTCATTAATCAATCACATCAACTGACTCTCACCCTCATATCAGTAGAGGAATGCAGTGATGATGGGGTCAGCAGGAGGCTGTCACCCCTGCAAGATATCATGTTAGTTTCTATTGACATGACACAAGTTAAGTAGAGCTCAGTCAGATACAGACTTTACTGCAACAAAAGTCCTGTTCATTCAGTAAGATTTTAGATCTCACTCTGTTTACGCTGTTTGTTTGTCTGATTGATCCCTACTGTTCCTTACTGTTTGTGTCAAATGTGATATATATGCCTTTGGGAATGTCATGTTTCTACAAATCACTGACTACACCCTCATTACCAAATTACAACCATATTAATGGATGAGTCAATGCATTTTTGCTTGCATATGTAATTCCCTCAGCAGATGTTACTGTATTGTCCCTCAGCTGGGTGAAGCTGTCTTTCCTCTGCCTGCTTCTCTCATCTCGGTCTGTTCTTATACATATTCATACTCACATTCATTGGGCCATTTTGTTGCGCAGAGCTCTGTTGAAACTACACAAGCTGCTGCTGAGGTAGGCTGCTCCAGAGGCCAGCCAATAGATCGTAGCTGCCAGATGCTGTCTGGCAGGCTCAGCTTACATACATGCCATGATAACGTTGTTGTGAGGCACCAATGGAGATGTTAAACCCTACATATTGCAGCTCCATCACTCCTGACTCCTACCTAACTACCAGCATTAGCTGCTAACAGATCTATAGTATGGCATTTGCATTTCTCACTCTCATGCCATTGTTCCGACAGCTCATAATTCCAAAGAAAACAAACATTGCTTCAAAACATTCTCCCAAGCAGAGGCACACGGCTAATTCATATACAGAAAGATGATGGTGCCATAATGTCATTCTACATATTAATTAGCAATGTACATCTGTTTGGGAAAGTGTTCATTGTTCATTTCCAGTAGCCTACTGATGCATTCTAATCAAAGACAGATGCAGTCTGTGTACATTCTAAACATAGATACAGGCATTACAGGACATGGGCTGAGTGAAGAATTGAATTAATAGTTGCAGTTTTATTGACGGCGCAGTGAGTAAGATTTGAGGGATTTAAAGGCATCTAGTGGTGCATTGCATATTGCAACCAGCTGAAACTTCTCTTGGTTAGAATTCCTTCAGTGTTCATTGTTCAGGAGGTTTTTCCTGGGAGCCAAATTATCTGCAGAGGTCTCTTCCTCTCCAAAACAAACAGAGGCCTGTACTAGGAAGCAGGATTTGTTATTTGAGTTAGTGGAGTAACTTCAAGGTTGGTTCTCTTTTTACTGGGATAAATCACAGTGGTAACTTATGCTGGACAGCTAACCCACTCCAGAGCAGGTTAACTTCAGAGTATCAGATCACAGCCTGTCAACACCCCAACCTCTGACCGATCAGATCACTGGAGAAAAAAGTATCCATGGAAGAAAGTGCAGAGTCTCAGGCAAAAAAGAGGAGCCTACATGCTGTTATAGGTCAACAGTAATAGTAGGTCATTCCATTGTTCCAGGGCTCTATTTATACTGGTTTTCAAACAGAGATATCATTTACAACACTAAACAAATGATTTTAGGAGGATTTTTACTTATGCAAAGTTTATTTTAGTCCAGAGTATCATTTACATCCCGTGTCACCGATATTTTACTGTCCCACAGTCGCAGACACTTTCTGTACTTTTTAATATCATATGATGTACTTCATTTATGGTTCTGATGATGTCACTTGTAATTAACACCCCTGCCTCTTTCACATGAACGTGCTTGTGGCTGGATAGGAAAACCAGAGTTGACTGAACTAGTTGATGACCAGCTTTGTAGTACTGCTTTTCCAGATGGCCAATGTAAGAGTTACTGAAGCCAGATAATGAAAAGATATCCTGGGTAAGGTGAACTGGCCTCGTAGTACAGGCCTCTGGTGATAAAAACCTTAAACACTGAATAAAAGTTTCAAATCAGTGCATCTTTGATGCTGTTTGACATGATACAGATGAGAGTTAGTCAGTAATTAGTTTGTCAGTTCTTGGCTACTGTAGAAACATGGCAGTGCAACATGGTTATCTCCATAAACGAGGACCGGCTCCCTATGTAGATATAAATGGCTCATACTAAGGTAACAAAAACGCAGGGATTTTTGTTATCAGGGGATTATACACTAAAGAAAACATACTTATTATATTATATTCCATTTCTGCCAATACAGTATATCCACCTAAACACACTGAACCTTTACACTAGGAGTTCTGATATTTAAGGATTTGCCTCTGTAATGGGAGGAAAGGATTTTTCCTGTCTTTGAAACTTAAGATAGAAGACAAGCAGTTAGGATATGTTTCTGTAATACGCTCCCCTGAAGTTTGATTTTACAGCTCACTGCCATCTTGTCAGTAACTGCCAGATAATCTAAACTTGTCCAAGGTAAAGGGAGGAAACATGAGTAAAGGTGATGTGAAATGAGAAAAGAAGAAGGCACCTGTCAGTCAAGCAAATGCACTACATGTCTTAGTGCTCAACAGAGCAAAGAGTCAGGTGGCTCTGGGGTTTGCTGCTTGCTTTAAACTTCTTTAAACTTGAGCTTCCCTGCAGTCAAAAGTCAAACTATCATGAACTCTGGGGTCACTGACATACTATAATGAGCATGAACACTGACAAGAGTGGGAGGAGCTGGTACATATAGTTGCTGTGATAACACGCAACAAACACACTGCCTCAAAGAGCCACACACAGAAACTCACCCTCACACTTTGAATAAGATTTCCTTGTAAAGCCAGACCACATGAAGACTTGTTTGAATAGCTTTAATGAAGGGACATTCACTTAGAACAAGTATCATTCTTTAACATGTCTATTCCCATTTGACACCTGTGAGAAAGGTTTTGCTGTTTGCATGCGACCAGCCATGGAGAGGAGGAGGTGTCATGGGGAGAGAAAGGTCTCAAGAATATACTGTTGATTTCCTAAACTAGACATGGGAAGATGGAAACACACACACACCATTGTTTGGGATCACATCCATGGCTGTTCAGGCTCTTCCTTTCAGCTGATAACAGCCTTTCCTTCCATGGTTGAGAGGTCATGGCATTCAGCCCACATGTTGAATGACACTGTTTCAGTCCACCAGTAGGGATGGAAAGAATGACTCTATTTGACGAAAACTCCTCTCAGTCGGTCTTTAGAAAGCTTCATATTAAGAACGGACTAGAATGTATCATGTTCTCACAGGCCAGGTCGGCAATCAAGTGTTTTTAATTGTAATGTATGTAAAAACACCAGGGCATGTACAGACTGTCAGTAGACTGTCAGACTGTTCAGTAAGTCCTCCAGTAAAACAACACAAGGTGCTGCGGAGGTGGAGGTGTGTTGCTGCAGGTAGGCTACTACAGTGAAAAGATTAAACACCAACCTGGAAATCAAGTTTAGAGGATTATCAGACATGAAGACCATGCACAGCAGTTTATGCTCTCTTAATGCAGGATTTAAAGTTTGAAGTAAAGTTGCACTGGAGACAGAGTTCACTCAGACGTGCTCTCACTTTTTCAGTTTCAGAGCTTAACACAAAATCATATATTTAAGCTGTGTAAGCGAACAAAAAAAAGACTAGAAGCCTGAAAAGATGCAAGACTAGAGGAGATCCACCTGCATCATGTGAGGAGATGCTGACACCTTTATTTACTATGGAGTGAATTGCTTCTTAAGGCTTTGTAGGAAGGATGCAGTATAGAATTGGCAGAGGGGTCGAAAGTTTAGAAAAGTTGAAACTGTTTTCAAATTGGAGCAAACTTGAAGGGATGGTTCGGATTTTTTTAAGTGGGGTTGTATAAGGCACTTATCCATAATCAGTGCAATACATACAGTAGTTGTCAGTTGGCACACCCCAAGTTTGGAGAAGCGGCAGAAGTGCCAACCTGGAGGCTAAGTAATGTACTGCCATGGATGGGGGTCAACAAAACATCAATATCACTTTAAGTGTATACTATATTGAGAGTATTTTCACTGCTTTACCTTTACCAGCCCATACTAACAGGGAGGCTATTTACAGCTTCAGTTCCCCACCTCTTGTTAAAGCCACCAACACTGCACTGACAAAAACAATCATTCTGGCTCACTGAATATGGGAGTTGTTGGTCTACCGCTGCCTTGATCAGTTGGTTAGTTTGTGCTGTTGTGTGACTTTGGCAAACCTGAACTAACCCTTTGAAATGCCTAAGTCAGACAATGTCATTAACTAACTAATTGATGGAGGCAGCGGTAGACCAGCAGCTCCTGTGTTCAGTGATGTTAAATTACTGTTTTTCCTCAGTGGAGGCAGCGAAGAGGACAATATAACAGCTAAGAAAAGTTTAACTTTTCTAAACTACCATAAAACTCCAATTAAAGCCTAGTCTCAAATAAATTCCCAGTCCATTTACTAGCCTGGAGTGGCTACATATATTAACAAAATAAAGGCCTGTCTCATGTAGACACCTGGTCTGGTTGCCAAGCAGTTCATTGTTTTTATAGAAGGTCTTCAGATATTTAAAACTTTAAAACTCTTTTAGGTAGGACTTTTTTTAGGTGCCTAGAGCACATTTTGTTGCTGAGCCCTCCACAGCAGCATGCCAAGTGACATCTACTGTAGGTAACACACTGAAGTACCTCATACAACCCCACTTCAAAAGATCCGAACTACCCCTTTAAATTAGAAGCGTGTGCTGAGTCAAACATTAGAACAAAGAAATAGGACTGCAGTGGGCCAGAAGCTTTACCTCCTGTGGTGGAGAAAGTCACTATTTGCAGTTTTTGGAATATCTAATATGTATGACCATATGTACGAGGACAAAACGTGAAATGTTGCCTGGCACAGGACATGCAAACAGTTACAGAAAGTAAGTCAGGGCTCTGTATGTATACAGTGCTTACTAATGCTTCAGAGTGATGACTCTCCCACAATAACAAACAAGGAGCAGGGCCAGCATTGCGTGGGTAACTGGTGACAATTATTTAATCATTTCTAAGTATTGGGAGGTAAATATTTGAATTCCGCTGGTCAGGTTACAAATCTCCAAATCTTAATCTACCATTAAAACACACTTGCACATCTTTCTTTGGCCAGTGCAGTGTATCTCCTGGTAATATTGTCTCGTGTCAAGTAGTGCAGCTTTTTTACAGAACTTTCTTACTCTTACGCTCAGGGCTCGTTTACACAGTTTTTACACAGATTGCAGCATAATGTCGATCGCAAAGAGGCATGCTATCTCAGTTTGAACTGAGGTTCCCTTTGCACTGTGAAGTCAGAATTTGTCGAATTCACAGTTGGAAATTTAAAATTAAACGCCCTTAAATCGGGACAGTCAGACAGTCAGTATAACCTCACAAATCCTGGCCTCAAAATGTAAGATGGCCACTCCATCAACAGTAGTGAGAGCTGTAGTAATATATGCTTTATTAGCGCTTCTGTCTTATTTGTGTCTCATTAAAACATTCATACCCACAGTCCTATCCAACCTCTATCTGTGGACATGTTGCCGTGGTGTTTGTACACACAAAATACAGAATAATGTGTTGTTATCAACTGTTATAGCTAATGCAGGCTAACCTGGCTTGAACCGGTATTGCTAACTACATCCTGGTTGACTGACTTGGTGTACTGAAATGTGTCAACTCAGGTGTGACGTTATTCCTGACTCTAACTTCTGACGTAAATCAACCACAGCATCTGAGGACCTGCTGACAAAACACACTGTCAAATTGCATTATGGGAAATGTAGGATCCAGTGTTTTTGAAGCTTGCCTCATACAAGGGACCAAAAGTTGGGGTATCTAAGCCTTTGCTGCTTCAATTTTAAAGATTAGTTTTTTAATTTGTCTCTTGTAAGACCCTCACCTTTATGGAAGTGCACAACACATCTTTTTCTCTTACTTGGGTTCCATTTTTAGGTGTAGAAAAACACTCTTGTGCAGTAATGTACTGTAATGAAGTAATAACACTTGGTTACAGTACATAAGTATAGTTTTTATATTTCTGTTAACTTTCACTTTTATTCTACTAAATTTCTGAAACAAATGTAAATATGTCCTTGATACATTTCCCCTAAACATCTTTGTTACTTACAACAAAATAGGGAAGGAAGAGAGGAAGGTAGGAGGGATGGACCGACTGATGAATAAAGGAAGGGCAGGAAAGGAAAAAAATGATTCTGTTCTTTAAATCCTTTAAGTTGTAAGAAAACCTTTTTTTGTTTCAAATGTAATGTACGCTCCATTTTTTTAAGGTGGTGGACATGTAAAGAAGAAATAAACTAAGCATTCTCGAAATTCTGAACATTTACTTTGACTTTCAATACTTACGTACATTTAAGTTCTTAAAATTACTTTTGATACTGACATACAGTAAATATCAGATACTTTAAGACTATTCTAACAGGTGACTTTAAATACTACTTAAGTCATTTCTGGTGAGATATCTGTGCTTTTGCTTAAGTGTGGCTTTGTGGTACTTCACCCACCACTGCACCTGGGGGCCGCTCTGTGGGTTCAAATTTTGCCAAAAGTATCGTACATGAAATTCAGCAAAAAATAAAATGAACTGAAGTGAACAGGGATGTAGCCTAATTAAAATGCTGATCATATGTTAAAATAATTCGTCACAGTGCACATCAGCTGAGTTATCAAGCCTTTAATGTGTAATCCAGTTTGATGTACCCTTACTTTCTTGTTTGGTTAGGCAATAGTTCACCTTGAAATCCTGTGGAAGGTCCTAGTATCACTGTCACATACCACACACACACACACACACACACACACACACACACACACACACACACACACACACACACAGACAACATTCAGAGTAGGAGGACATTGTCTGACTGGTTCAGCCAGTGCTGCCACACCCCCCAGCTACAAAGCAGTTCATTCACCCACGCACACATGCAGACCCTGAAGAACTTCATTGCTTCTATAGTTTACTAATATATGCCATCATGTTATACCCTTTTCCCACTCTTTAATGAAAACTTCTGTAAATCTGTCATCCTGCACTACAACACACTAACTGTAAAAACACACACTTTGTTTTCTTTAAAACATAAATTTGTTGTCACACCGTTTTACAGTTTTTTGGCATATTAATGTGCAATAGCCTATACTTAAGTGACACAAGTAACTTTTTAACAACCTTATTTACTTCGTATTTCTCACACGCGCTGCTTATTTTAATCCTGTGTATTTGTTCATAAACCTGCGTGTGTGTGCGCGCGCGTGTGTGGCTGTGAATACCTGAGAAGCCAGAGGGAGGGCGGGGCCTGTTCCTGTGGCCCCACCTGTCCTCTGCTTGCTGACAGGTACACAGGCTGGGTGTGAAAACTTCAAGTGAATGTTCCAGGAGACAGGTGCAGTGTCGCTGCAACTTTGTCTGTGGGAGTGGAAGCTCTGACATCGAGAGGGCTGTGTGGACACATCTGACACACGACACAAACGCACCAGGAGCTGCGGACCGAGCAGAGGACTCGCGCACACAGCTGAGCTTTACCTGTCCTGCTGGGATTGTTTTCTTGTCGGAAGCCACTGACAGGTGACCTGTCAACATGTTCAAGAAAAAGAGCACCGCTATAACGCAGCCAAAGCCAGTGTAAGTAGGAGACTTTACTTTAAAACTATCTATGGCGTCCGTGTTGAATCTTACGGAACTGGTTTGTTGTATTCCTAGTCCACTTGTACTGCCAGACGTCATACAAAAAACGGCCAATTTAAAGTGACCTTACTTTGCGGTGAAGTCACACAAATATCGAGGCTACCTGTATTTATTTTACCTAATGCCTCAGTGTGTCTTCATTATGGGATCAACAGTATGAGTAACTCTTTTATTACACCACCAAAGTACACCGAAGTGGGCAGGCAAAAGACTAGTGTGAAAAGTATTCAAAAGTACAAATAAATAAGAATTAAGTATAATTAATGTATTATAGTTGGATTACATACCTGCCGAATTAAACATCACATCGTATTCAGTCACAGAATACCCCAAGTTTAATTGAAACCATGGTTCCTTTAGCGTCCAGATGTCGTCATTTATATTTAGTGCAATTTTCAAGGGAGTATGGTGCATGTATTGTACACGCAACATGAGAACGAGGCGCACCCTATCGAGGTCTAACTTGCTTCATTCAATCTGTTAAAGGTGAACTGTCAAGTAAACCGTTTTGGTGCAAGGCTTAAAATAGCTTGAATCTACTCAATAAATGATTGGGATGTACTGTGGATAAAATGAGCTGGTGTCCGTATGATTAATGATTATTTAAGATAAAATGAGAGATTGTAGTTTAGGTTGCATAAGTTGTGCTTTAACTCCAGTGAGGGTGTGGTTGATAGGCTGTGCAGTAAAGTTGTAGTAACTGGTTTGATAAGTATTTGCCTGTCCTCCTTAGAAAGACAATGTGTGAGGAATGGTTTGCAGCCTCTCCCACCATATAGCTGCACCAAGCCCATTCCCTATCACTGTGTCATTGCACTGGGTTAGTGTAGTGAAGGTGAAACCAGTAGGGTTTTCCACCCTGGAAATGATACAGTGCATATGTTGAGACTGAAGTGAAATCATTATCTCTAAGCTGCTCATTTACATTCAACCAAGAGTCCTGCTTTCAACAAGCTACCTAGAAAGAGGAATGCTGTAATGCTCCCTGTCACTCAGCAGGTGTTAGGGGGGTCAGGGGCCTCAAAAATAACACCCTCTGGTGTCGAGGACCAGAGGACTGACTAATCTTTTTTTTTTTTTTCAAATAGTAATTCTCCAGTGTAGGTGTGTTCCTCCCACTCTACAACAGCAATCAGGAGAAAAGGAATGCTCAATCTCCTGCCAAAAGGGCTCCTAGTCTTTGTACTATGCTATGCAGTGGCATCTTAATTATTGAAATCTCTTAGTTGAAGATATCCAATCACTGATTCATTTGCATTTTTGTAGCTATTGTTGGTTTTTACTCATCAGGTAACGAGACAGTGAGAATGCCATAGTAAAGATAAGATTTTGTCATAATCAGTGCTTCACATCTGCTGTACTCTGATAACCACCAGCAGACAGTTTGTGCACCTCTTCATTCTCCTCATGTTGCTCTTCTTATTCTGTTTTTAGTTAGTGTTTGTTAGAAAAGTAAAAGAGAAAGTACATTTTGATCTCCGGTATTCAGCAAGCTGTCAGTATGAGCCAGGCTAATGACAGCTTCAGGTCGAGGCACGAGATCCAAAGATGGCTAGATCGCCAAAGCCTCGGAGTTGGGGATTAGTGCCTACCTTTGCATCCAAACAATAATAAGACGAAATTCTAGTTTAGGCTTGTTATAATGTTTCTCTTCATATAAAGCTGGGTAAGAGGAAAGTGTAAGACAGGCAGCAGGGAGGCACTTTACACTTTGGAATTTATTATCTCTGCTTACAGCACAGGGTCAGGGACCCAGTTGGTCAGGGGAGCTCTAGGGCTCACAGAGAGTTAACACGACTACAAAGAAGCGTGGAACAACCACAAAGACACTCAGAACAACCACAGACAGTCGTAAAAACAACCTCAAAGACATAAAATGACCTCAAAGACACATAACAACAACAAAGACACTCAAAACAATCACAAACAGACATAAATCGACCTCAAAGACACGCAATGCAAAACAACCAAAGACACACAAAACAATAACAAACAGACATAAATCGATATCAAAGACATATGAAATGACCTTAAAGACAAGCAAATCAACCTCAGGAGAGACAAAACAACTATAAAGACATGTAAAACAATCACAATAGGAGGCCCAGTGACCCACTGTCTCATAATCCATCAATGTATTTAGAGCTGCAACATACGGACAGAGAGCAGGCAGCTGATACAGAGCAGGACTGGTGTTTTGCTGTGACGCTCACTGACAGCAGCAGCCGTCCACACCCTCTATGACTTAGTACTGGAGCTTTCTGGTTTTAATTTCACCTTCTCCCTGTGGAAACATCTGAGTTGTGTTTCTCAAGCTAACGCTCCGGTGCCAGTTCCTTCCCAGAACCAACATAACCACACTCAAAACATTGAATCAGAGCCAGTGAGCCTCCCTGGAAACTATTGACAACATGTTTGGAGCACAGGATACATAGTAGAGCAGGTAGAATTATTCCAGCATTGTTTTCAGACACTTGAATTATGATTAAAAAGCAGTATCCTGGGAATCAAGAAAACAGTTTCTAGTTATGTAATGCAAGGCTATTATCTTTGAGCACAGTCAGTGGGACTGCTAAACACAAAAAGACCAAGGCAGGGTTAGTTTTCATCTGTTCTGAATTTAAGAACAAAAACATCTGCTTTGAAAACACGAATTTTCCTACACATGCTCGGTACAAACCAGTACTTATAATCATTTCAATACATGCAAGGGAATAGTATTGTCAACTGTGTTTATGCCTTGCATTTAACAACCAGTTGATGTTCTTTTTGTCCTCATGCATGCAGTCATGTAGAAGAAAAAAGAGAACTGTACGTGTTTGCTATCATTAGGCGGTGCAATAAGGAGACAGAAACCCCCCTCAGGGTGTTTTTCATTCGGCAGATAAACTATCAGCTGCTTCTGCAGAACTCTACAGTATATACCTGTTCAAACTTGTTCTGACATTGTTTAATTTCAAAACCAGCAGGGGCTGTGAAATTAAAGTTAGCATCCAGCATGCATTCTGTAGATGTTATGTAACTTGTGTACAAATGGTGAATGGGTGTGGATGTGAATGTGTGTGTGAGGAGATGGATGTTGGTTTTGAATTGACAGACATGGACTCGTTTTGCTCTGTGCCTGTCACCAGCACACACACACACACACACACACACACACACACACACACACACACACACACACACACACACACACACACACACACACACACCATGTTTCAAGTACAGTGACGAGGATTGCCTTTGTTGTGGTTAACCTGTAACTTAATGTCCTAACATTTTCTCGTATCATGTGAAGACATCATTTTGAGTACACTAAAAAAAATATGTAGTGTTAAAATGGATGTATGGAATTCCTTCAAGAATTTATATAAACAAACAAAAAGTTATGCATGAAGGTTATAGAAAGTTATAGATTAAATGAATGCGGGCAGTACAGTGTATATGAAACATATATGAAAGAGTAAACTGCTACTGCATCTTTGAGGTCGGTACCAATATCCCCAAAAGTCTGATAACATTATGTTGCTAATATTTATTTCTTTAACACAACACTTGATAATGAACCCTTACATTTGATAAAAAGTTGACAGAGATGTACTGAATGGGACATTTTACAGTGCCAAAAATAAACTTGTTAGTGCTCTCTGGTGGACAAACAGTGAAATGAAGACTCTGTTTCTGAATGACCTCAAACATATCTTTGGTATTTCTGACTTGCAATTACTTGTTACTTACAATGAATCTGACACTTTGGATGCACTTCAAGCCTTTGGGTCTCGATGAGGATTTTGATATGAGTGTTATTTTGTAATCCAAGATATTTCCAAGATAGAGTTTGGGCTCTCTGGTTCATGATATTTTTTTGCTTGATATCCCTCCATGGCACTTTGCCCCTTCTTTTGTTATAAGTTGTTTGTTTTACAGATTTGGGGATCTCTGATTAATGATGGCTTTAGCCTGACCCCTCTCACAGCCCCATTTACTATGGGATGAAATTGTTTGGTGCTATTATAAGGTGCTTCCTGATTGTATAAGTCATCTCTGTATTCTCTGTGTTCCAACTTTTTCTGTATTTTGGTATTCTATAACAATTATGGCTTTCATTTGTATGCCTCACAGTGCTCCACTCAGTACTTAAAAACTACAGCTCCCAGGAGGTGGAGCTTTTACCACCAGGGTTGTGCACAGGTGTGTTGCATACTGCCAGTGATTAGACTGAGATTGGTTACACTTACCAACCTGTCCATTGTTGATTCACGTATGCTCTGATGAAGGTCTAATAGACCGAAAGCTCAGAATAAGTGGTAACTCCAAATTAAGACACCATAAATCTAAAATCAAAAATCAGTCAAGGCACAAACAAGGCATGCTTATGTATCAATCAGGCTTTAGGGACAACTTGCTCTTGAAGTTGGTAGGTAAAGGAATACATTAAAACAGTTGTAAAAGTGACTGAACAGATGGTTGGTTTCTGTGCTCCATATTAACACTCTGAGTTCATGCTTCCCACAAGCTTTTTAACATGCTCTTGAACACGCATTATAATGAGTGCAAATAGTCACAGATAGGCAAAAAACCTGCTGGGCTAGTTTAATTCACTTGAAGGAATTATGCGAACTGCGTTACAAACCTGCGTGTGTCCTGTCAGCACCAATACCTAACAATGAGTTTTCATTGAACTCAGAGAGCGGGACAGTGACTATCATACAGATCTGTGATTGATGGTAATTTTTTGACAGTATGGCAGCTGTGTGCATACAAATGAATTCCTGTGTTTTCACTTACATGAAATGTTTAATGTTACATATTATAATAAGTTATGATCATTTTCATCCAGTCTGTCAGATCCATTTCTGGCAATGCTGTGTGTTATGAGCATCCGAAAGGAAATAAATGTTGAATAGTACTGTATATATCACAGTGTAATTCAGACTCAGGTTGTTTTCAGTCATTTTGAACAAATCCAAACCATGTATGGTGTTTTTACTCTAAAAGAGATGTAATACACATATTATTTAAACTGCTTTAGATCAGTAAAGGCATTTTAGCACACCAGTAACAAAGCAATAAAGAGTTGCAGTGCACAGTATGTTAGTTTTGTTTGTCTATCCAAGTATTGTCCAGATCACCATGAAATTAGCTGTGAATATCAGTGATCAAGTTTTTTTTGCCTCCAACCCCGATCAGAGTCCTTTAACATTATGTATCTGCTGATACAGAGTCTGATTTGATACCTGTATACATAAATGTCCATTAAATACCAACACATTGAAATAACAGCTGTAGCCTACTTCATCTGACACACCATATCTTCCACAAGCTACTTGACTTTGATATGAATCAAAGTTTTAACTGAGAGGAAGCAAACCCTGAAAGTGATGTGATGCAAGATAGGGTTGGAGTTATCTGAAATACAGAAACATTGAGTCCACTCTGATTGTAGAGTGGTGTTACAGACTGGAGCGTCTTCCCTCACAAAAGATCTGTGGCAGAGTACAGACACCAGGCTGCAGAGGACACTTTGCCTAGACAACAGACGGGTTTACTTTTGATCTGTATAACTGGCAATGCTGGCAAAACATGAGGAGCTGAACCACAGCAAAGAAACACAGTAGAGTACACTTAAGAAAGACAGTGACAGTGCAGTAAAGAAACACTGTGGAATGCAGTAAAGAAGCACAATAGAATACACTGAAGAAACTGTAGGGTCAGTAAAATTCAGTAAAGAACTACCATAACTCCTGGTAATGTTAACTTGCTAACAAAATATCAAATAGAATTGGCAGATCAATTAGATTGGCAGATTGACAGATGATACAATTTTTGGATTTAAATAACCCCATGCCTGTAGCAACACTCTCAGGATAAACTTCTTAAAAATACAAATTGATCTCCACTGCAAGCTCTGATAATCTTGTATCTGTTAGGGCTGTAACTAATGGCTGTTTTTATTATTGATTGATCTGTCAAATCCTAGGTGATGTCTTCAAATTGCTTGTTTTGTGTAACCAATTGCAGTTGTTGTAGCATTAGTATCGACTGCCCTCTGGGTTTTTAAATGTATAGACATTCCCATAAAGTATACAGTATACAAAGTCCCAGCTGACCGCTCAAACCACACCTCTAATGAACTGTAAAAAGATCTCTGTGGTGTTGATTGGTATTCAGTATTAACAGACATTTGACATGTTGACATGTTCTCATGGACTCTGACATTATTGAATAAAGTAAGGGTTGCTGTGACTCACAGTGAGATTGAAAATTACTCTATTAATGTCACTGATGATAATTAAGGTGGGATACAGCGGATATAACAGACAGCGTCCCCATTCACCTGTCTGTTTGTCTTCCAGGGCTCCGACCACAGAACTGACAGCTCTGATCGACAAGCTGCAGAGGAATGCTGATAAAGTGGAGAAGAACTGCTATGACATCGAGCAGAATCTAAACAAGGTACAGTCTGATGATACAGTCTCCCAAAGGCCTTAGACAGTTGTTAATACTGACAAATACACAGATGTAGTGTAGTGACACAGTGCCGCATCCTCAGGTAAATAATCTGAGTTTAACCAGTGCTGTAGTGTTATGCAAAAAGTAGCCTCAACTATAATATAAAATATAAAGCAAAAGCCTAAATTAACCTTTGTAAACACCAACATAAGAACATTGAATTTAGAGCGATTTACCCTCCACCTTTTACACAATCAGTAAAATCAGAAACAATCAGAGAGACTTAAAACCACCATGACAATAAATTAGTGTAATGCTATTTTATTTAGGTTTATTTTATGTGTTTTATTCATAAATTTTCTGAAATAATGGACGTAGCCACCTTGGCGTCATCCATTGGTTTGTCGACTCTCATTTTGAAGCCTTCCATTTGGCATTTTGACTGTCGCCATCTTGTTTTTTTGGAGCCAGAAGTGACTGTATTTAGACAAAAGGGGGGCAATAACCCCAACACTATCTGCTAGCTTAGTTAGCATGGTGTATTTACAGCTATGGTTGACTGTGTTAATGCTAATGCTAAATTTTTGCTAGTAAAAAAAGGCCCAAAAAAGGCAAAAGCAATGAAAACAAAATGTAGTATTTGGAAAAACTGAACATCTGGCTCCTGTCACTCAAAGTGGCCTTTAATTGTGCTTAACTTTAAGCCCTAGTAACATTTTAACAGTTATATAGAAATTCTCCCCCATACAGTTGTCATGAATGTTCAAATACCATAGAGACCAAAGCAGTTTTTTATACCAAGCTGTAAACATGCTAATTTCTGCTGACCCATGTCTCTCAGACTCTATAGCTGCAGTTTATAATGCAGTCTCTCTGTTTTCTAAGCTCACACCTTTAGAACTCTAATGGCATCATCTGGGTTTGAAACCATGTTTCAATGTTAGTGTTTTGGTGCCTGTCTATATTTTACTTATTGAATAATGTAGACTACATAGTATGACTTTCTGACTGCAAATCCTGCATAATATACAAAGTATAATGATGATTGTAAATGTACTATACTGTATCAAGTAATGTTTTCTGTTCTGCAGCTGAAACAAAGCCTGTGTTTTTAGAGAAGATGGCAACATTAGATTAATTAGATCAAAACTACAGCAAACAAATACTTTAATGGGGATAAACACAAAAACAGTGTAATGACTAGCGAACCCTGCCCATTATATAAAAACATATATATATATATATATAAACCATTAGCTAGTTTTGGTGACGGGCAGAGCAGTATCTTAGTGAGAGGTGTGTGTCTGGATTTCAGCAAAAACTTTGTTGACATTTCAAAAGAATTTGGTTAAAGTCCAAAGTATTCATTTAATCCTTAATCCTTATCCTCTTCTTCCTGCTCTAAAAACACAGGTGAGGGAGTGTATGTGGATGTTAACAGTCCAACAGCGCTGTATCTCTACAGCTACATATCGCACTGCAATCACTAGGGCACACCCATTTCTTCAAATCCCAATTCTAATCAGATTTTAGGGTTTGACTTGAATTTCACAAAACTAAACCGAGCCCACATATTCCTTTTCATTGAGGCTAAAGATACTCTAACTTTTGTTTCACTGACTTTACAGCAACTGTAAAAAGTAAAAACAAAATAAAAAATACTATTCAACTTCTCACCATAAAAACAGCCTTTTATATTTTCTACAGTAGCTCATAAGAAGGGAAGAACTTAAGATGAAAACATGTGCTTCACTTTGTGTGCTGCCGCTGTTTGTCATTACTTAGATATTAAATAGCGAGCAGAAGTGTTTGTCTGACTGCACCTGATTGACTTTTTGACATTATCCTGCAGGATGTGAGTAAGATTAACGAGGGGAAGCAGCCTCTGTATCAGGATGACACCAACAAGAGAATCCTCAGCTCTCTGGAGCTGCTCAATGGCCTGGATGAGGACGCCATCAACGCCAAGCGCCTCCAGCATCCGCAGGCTGAGATGATAGAGAAAGAGTGAGTAGCAGTCAGCTCCTGGGCTTTTTCTAGCAGTGCTTTGTGACATTACCAAAATATCTAAACTACAATATCCAGAAGATGAAATGTGTGTTACCATTTGGTGAACTCATAAATATACACCTCAGTGGCAGAGAGAAACAGGACATTGATTTGAGCAAGATTATACTGCATAAGAGACAAACCTTTATTTCCCAGTTTCCTTGTCAATGCAAATTTATAACTTGCTCTGTGTTTATCTATTTGTTTTGATAAATTAGGTAAAATGTTTATTGCCACAACACTAATTCCATCAATGCAGCAAGTGTCACCACTCTGCTGCTCTCAGTTGATCTCCTCTAACAGAAAGACTTTTTTTATTTGCTCATTATTTCTAATTACTTCCATTTTGCCATTTTTTCAAATTGTTGTTAAGCTACCATCAAGAGCTCATGATGCTATAGTCAGAAGTTCAGTCTTTTGTCTTGTCATGCTGAATTTAAGGATTCAATGAATATGTGTGTGTGTCTGTGTGTGTGTGCTCAGCATGAAGCAGCTGCGTGAGAAAGTAAATAAGCTGAGAGATGACCATGAACGAATCTACCACCTGACCCGAACTGAGGGGAGGCCCAGCATCAACTGGGGCACCATGATGGACGAGAAATTGGTAGGAAGCAGACCTGTACACTCACACAGGGTGCCACTGTGACAAAATCAAATATCACAATATTTTTGACCCAATACCTCGATATCAACATCATGACAATATTGTAGGGTTGAGTATTATTGCTTTCACAAAATATCTACATACAGGAATGTTTTAACAATAATCATCAGTAATGTGGATATAGTGACTAGGTTTGTAAAGGCAATTCATTAAACAGCCAGAACAGTGTGGTAAGTTCTGAAATGTACATCACTTTACTGTAACGCAGTCTTTAAAACTGGGAAAAGAAAACACCTATGAAACTACAATATCTTAAATCTAAGATGATATCTAATCTCCTATCACAATATCTAAATAACATTGATATATTGCCCAGGCCTTATCTACCATATCTATAATTGTATAATCTGGAGAAAGAGTAAAATAAATTGTTAAAGACATCTTAATACATGTTGTTAAGTCACTCATCTGTACACTTTCCTGATGTTCCTAATGTGTTTTTATACCTCTGTGCCGGCAGTAGCCGTGGCCAGCAGCATTATGTTTTCAGATTATCTGTCCGTCCATCCGAGATGTCCCACAAATGCCACAAACGAATTTCTTCAAATCTGGCACAAACGTCCACTCGTAATCGAAACTGGTTAGATTTTGGTGGTCAAAGCTCAAGGTCACTGTGACCTTGGGTTTGTCTCACTCTTGAAAACGCGATATCTAAAGAGCACCCTGAGAGAATATCTTCAGATTTGGCACAAATATCCACTTTGAGTCAAGGATTAAGTGATTAGAATTTGGTGGTAATAGGTCAAGGGTCAAGGTCACTCTGACCTTGTCCATCTCATTCTTGTGAATGCAATATCTCAAGAATGCATTTAGGGAATTTTCTCAAATTTGGCACAAATATTCACTTGGAATTAGAATTAGATGGTCAAAGGTTAAGGTTGCTATGACCTCACACGTGTTTTTGGCCGTAACTCAAGAATTCTTATGCTAATTGTGACACATTTTCACATAAATGTCTAATAGGATACAGTGATGAGGTATATATGTCTAAATGGTCAAAGGTCAACTTCACTGTGACATCATAATGTTCTGCAAAAACACTTTTTTGCCCATTATTGACAGAAGCATACATAGCTCAGTAGTAATTCCTTTTTTTAATATATCAGATTTTAGCTAACTTGATGCACACTTTCTCTTGTACATCCACAGTCTTGTACAGTGGTAAAGACCATCTTGGGTCCAAAGTAGTTTACAAAAACCAGGTCCAGTCCAAAGTCACTGCTATCACTTACCAGCAATTTATGAAACCAGATGTCAAACTGACGTCAGAAATGTATTTTATTAACAAAATGACTTCTAAATTAGATCATGATAAAGTTGCACGTACACTATGGGTAGACCTATCTGTGTCTTGCTCTTCTTACTGGGATTCATTAAAAAAAGGTACATAAAAAAATATGTGATTTAAAAAAAAAACAAACAAAAAACATTGGTCTTCAGACTACCTTGCAAACATAATGGAATATTTAGCAGCTAAGGAGACAGATAGTTTTTTCTTCAGGAGTTGGTTGAGACCAAACCAGAGCTAAAAGGAGGGCAAGTATAGGACTCTCATTCATCAGGTGGATAGAGATATGACTCTAAATGAGTGCTAATGTTGCTCTGTGCCTGCTGGGTGTGTAAACAGGCACCTGTTTGCTAACACATTAGATATGTCAGAGGTTTTTTTTTTCAGCTTTTTCTGCTGCCCCCAAATTGCTAAAATTTTCTAACAAAACTATCTAACAAACTAACAAAACTCTGCTACAAGAAGAAAAAATACTTGATCAATTTAAAGAATTAGGAGTGATAGGAAAAGTGGTCAATCAGTCTCAAAGTGAGTTAAAAGTAAAAAAAAAAAAAAATACCAAAGCAGAAATTAAACAATGTTCATATCTCTTCACATGAGGAAAATAATGTTAAAAAAGTTGAATATGGTGCAGAATGCAACAATTACTGTCCATGCTGAAGGCTCTTACACTGTCAACTACTAATCGCCTCTCTACATACACTGCCTGGCCATTTCAACAATATTATAGACTCAGTTAATTTAAGTGGTAGCCAGACAGAGTGAGGTTTAAACTGTTAGCATGTGGTGGTGTGGTCTAAAGTGTGTTGTTTTGTCTCCTTGCTCAGGACAACCTGAACAACAAGGGCTTTGGCCAGGACCTGCCATCTGTGGAGAACGAGGTGGAGGAACACAACATCTTCCACAGTGAGGTGGAGGCTCTGGCTCCTCACATCTCCAGCAGCGGAGACAAGGTACAAGCAGAAAACTGGAAAAACTGAATAACGTAGGGTTTTATTTTGGGTTTGGGGTTGATGCGCAGTAGTAGTCATGTAACTGTTAGCTGATTAGAATATATTGGTTGAACTGGATATAATATGTTTTGGTTATTTATTAGTCACAAAAAAGACAAAATAATGTAATGCTAACTAAATAGCATTAGCAACAAATATACAAAACAACCACAAAACAGACACTGAATCCTTAACACAAGTTTTTTTTACATCATTTATTTTGAGAATAAATGGCACAGTTGCTTATTATGATTGAAAGCTTGCATAGTTTTACTTAAAGGAATACTTTACCCTCCAAATGACCATTTTTTAGTAGAAGTGCACAGTAGTGTGCAATATGCAGAAGTTCTCTGTTCATAAATTTCTCCCTTGTCTTGTTTATCTTGTTTTCACTCATCCTGTTTTCTTTGTTTCTTCAGGAATACGTCAATAGCCTCCAGCAGAGGTACAGCAAGCTGCTGGTAAATAACTCCCTCACACACAATCATTTTGTCAGCCCAGGGCAGGGGTGTGTACTTTGTGTGCTCCCTGATCACCTGTGTGTTATTTTAATCAGCTGAATCTGTGACTGTAGGCTGGTCTTATATAAAGACCCATTCTATCTCTCATCACCAGCCTGTTTTTATTAGCCCTTCAGGGAGTTTCTGTGTCTTCCATATTGTCTTCCACAGGCCTGTGATTTTCTATATTTTTTCCTTGTCATCAAATGCCATGCGAAGACCAATTCCAACAATGAATGTGTTGAAGGCACACACTATATTTAATTTTGATTTGATCCCACATACACTGTCCTGCTGCCACAAATACTCACCAAATGTAGATTAATACCCATCGAAAAGAGCCCCAACAAACCTACTTCTGTTTGAGTAATGTTTGTTAAAATCTACAGTGTCCAGCTCTAAGTAAATGACTGAGCCTTTTTAGAAAAATTTTCACTGGTTTAAGTTAAAGGTCTAAGACTTTTTTTTATGCATTCAATAGATATATTTCTTTCAGATTTTGGTCATAACTTTGTTAAAATCTGTGTTAGTAAGCACTTCTCCTTTTCCAAGACTATCCATCCACCTGACAGGTGTGACATATCAAGATGCTGATTAAACAGCATCATTACAGCACAGGGGTGCAGTTTGATCACACAACACAATGCCACAAATGTTTGAAGTTTTGTGGGAGTGTGCCATTGGCATGCTGACTGCAGGAAGTCAGCACATAGAGACCAAAACAAAACAAAAAAAGCCATTAGAAAAATTTGAAGGATGACATAAATACATAAGAAGTCTACACCTAGGGGCTTTAATATGACAATGTCCAGTTTTTTAAAGCACTGTTACAGCAACTGTTAAATTCACAGAAATGGGTTACTTTTACTAGGACGAAACCTTTTTAATTCTACAAAACTTCAGTAGATAAGCACTTTTTATCATATATAAGAATGTACTTTTCCCAAATTCATTTGTTAGCTTAGTGCTATAGCTCCCAGGGATTCTGAGTCATCATGTTTGAAAATGTGTTTGTAGCTCTAAGCTTTTCCTTCTCTTGGTTAGGCCAGTTCCAGTGCTCGCCAGCGCAACCTGCTGAGCTTGCGGGACTACATGCAGCGCTGCACCAATGAGCTGTACTGGATGGACCAGCAGGCCGAGGAGAGGACTGGCTATGACTGGAGTGACACCAACCTGGATTACCCCGCTCGCCAGAGGCAGTATGAGGTAGGACGCATGACACATGAAAACAAGCTACATGTATAAAATGAGCATCAGTGCATACAGGGATGGACACTAACAAATAAAAACAATGTGGTCCCGAGTTTTTTCAGCAGATCTGTCTTTCCTCAACAGAACTTCATCAGTAAATGTCTGGAGTCCAAAGAGGCCACCATCACCAAACTGAATGATGACGGAGAGAAGCTGGTTGCCTCTGATCATCCAGGGAAGAATGTTATTGAGGTACAGACTCATCCATTTACTCAGTTCATATTCATTCTTAGAGTTTTACTTTCTTCCCTTGCTACCTAAGCTTCCAGAACTTCCACACTGACTCTGTCAGGGTTCCTCAAGGATTCATCCCAGAGCCTCTCCTTTTCTTCCTCTTTGCTTCTGCTTCTGCATTATTGGAACAAGCTTATCAAAAGCTTGTTGATGTGTCAATGTTGTAACCGTTGGACCAATCATCATGAAAGTTGCAGGATATGCACACATAAGTACCAGAGCCAGTTTCATTCAAATTGACGACTAGGGGTGTTACAGGTGCAAAATGTGTCCATAAATCAATGACTGTTTTTCCAAACATTATCAGACATGGTAAATATTTTTAATTAAGCTATTGAAGCATGTCCCCAGCATGTTTCTGCATTTGACCAAAAGGGGTTGAAAGTGCTGCCAAAGAAGAGTCTGGCCTGGCAAAGATTTGGACATAAATGAATTAGCATCTGTCTGATCATCATAAAAACCTGTTAGTTATCTTTAATGCAGGTGTCGTGAACTGTCAAAGGTCTTGATCATTCGTAACTTTCAACTCCTAACAGTCCTTGCTAGCTTGAATCCCAGAATCACTCCTTGCAGCTATATTTTAAAAGGTTCTTTGACTATAAAATTACTTCTCTTTATTTTAATGATCACATGCTCACACACATTGTTGTTCATCAGGCTCATATGGAGGCAGTCCACGCTGACTGGAAGGAATACCTTAACCTGCTCATCTGTGAGGAAAACCACCTCAAACTCATGAATGAGTACCATAAGGTTAGACACAGATGACAGATAACACTCCACAGAATTGTACAAATTTCAAACACGCGTACACATTTAAACAGGTAGAGCTCATTGGTGTCTTTGTGCGTGTCTAGTACCACAAGGAAGCGCGTGACACTCAGGACCTGCTGAAGCGGCTGGATACAGAGCTCAACCAGAAATACAACCCAGAGTTCAAAGATGTGTATCAGATGGAGGGTCTGATCAGGGAGCTGGATGTGAGTATTTCTCTACATTAGGCAGTACTACCGACTGCTTCTACAACACTGAAAATATGCTGCACTGTGTGTGTGTGTGTTTGTGTAGGACCAAGCTAAGGCCATGGACCACTTTGATGAAAAGGTCAAGGCTCTTCAGAAGCGCAGTCTGCAGGTTTCACCTCTTCATCTCCGCCGGGAAACCCCTGCGAAGATATTGCCCGTTGAGGCTCTGTGCGAGTTTGACACAGATGAGGTATGTAGTGTGTTGTTAAAAGTTAGTACTAACCATTTCGGAGTGTAGCTATTACATGGCATTTGTCACTCGCTTTAGATATGACAAACCAAAAACCCTTACTTCCAAGTAGGGCTGGGCTTCAGTACTTGATATCTTTAAGTCATCCACCAAAATAACCCAGTACCAAGTAGTACTGAAACGTGTCCAGTCAAATGATGCCTGCATTAGACCCTTTTTGCAATGGAGGTCTGATTCTGGGTCAGCCTGGAACTGCTGTCCTTCACATGAACAGTGGTCACTTCAAGTCAGTTCAACATCTGCCTGGTGAACACGATCTAACACAGCAGCAGTGGCTAATATCCAAGCCGTTAAACATTCCAACAAACTCAAACTGACACCAAAATTGCTCGACTGATGATTCAACTGTGCAGCTCCTCTAGACCTTCCACATGTTATCAGACCAAATGGATTAATTCCCGACAGTGAAATGACTCATTTCATGGGGCTGTAATGCTCAAACATATGTATCCACTGATTTACAGAGGAGAACGGAATAGAAATAAATACTCATTCATTCATTTCCGTGACCGCTTATCTTGTTGGGGGTCACAGGGGGGTGAAATTAATAATCATTTGTTTTGTTTTAAATGTGAAACTATATTGTGATCCAGTAGCAGATGACAGATTGTAATTATTGGATGTGTACAGGGGCCGATTTTGCGTGGGGAGAGGTACCAACTGCTCCGGAACAATGGTAACAAATGGGACGTGAAGGATGCAGCTGGACGTAAACTCACTGCACCGGCCGTCTGCTTCATGTTCCCCCCCACTGACGCTGAGGCAGTGGCCGTCTCTGACAAGTGAGTGTATATGAACATGTACAAAAACAACACTCACTGGATTACAAACCCCGTTGTGTTTTATTCCATTGCAGCGATAACAGTTTTTATATTGTGTGCTTGCAGCCTGGCCAGCCAACAGAAAGCCATCAAGCAGAAGATTGCAGGTAGCAATGCAACGCTGCAGAAACGCTTTGATGAGCTGAAGAAGGAGAGTGGGACTGGCACAGGTACAGGTACACAACACAAGATGACCAAACTGTCTGTTGTAAACACCCATCACAATTTGACCTGCTATACTGTCGTTGTGCACACTCTGTTTTCCTCCACAGTGAGATATTATTATCACTGCAGGTGTGCTCTTTCAGTTTAACCACAAAAGTTCCTTGTTGTCATTGTGTCCCCAGAACTAAGCAGTGCCTTTGTAAAGTACAGTGTGTCAATTTCAGATAAGATGTAACACTGGCTACCAGAGCTGTCACTCTGTGCCACTGAAGAAAACAGATGAAGCCAAATAATAAAGCTGATCATGCTGTGTGTGATTTTGTGTGACCTTAGGAGACAAGCAGGAGCAGCAGTGCCGCCAACTGATGGCTGGTCTGGACAAGGTCACCAGTGACCTTGGCAAACAGGAAAAAGCCATTTATGGTTTAGTGCGCCCACCACTGGAGCAGAACAGGCCAGTGCAGGACAGCGCTGACCGCCTGCAGGATATAAGGGTAAAGATCTCAACTTCATTCTGTTGTTGGATCCAAACAATCCTGTTTCACAAAATGCCTACATCTCTTAATTTAGCTCAAAAAGCTTAGAGAGAGTATATGCATTTTACAATGCACCAAACCTTGACATTTCCTTTCAGGACATTGCTGCTGCTGTCAGTAAGATTGAACCAGAGAAGTCCTCTAAAGTGCAGGAAGCAAAGAGCTTCTTGGCCGCAAATCCAAATTGTGCCAGTGCTCCTCAACTTTACAGCAAGGTGGATGAAGCTGACAAGAAGTACAACAAGATCGAGCAGCTTCTTCAGTGCTCTCAGGAGAAGTATGGAGCTTAAAATGTATTTCACTGTATTCCTCCGTTGTAGTTGTGATTGCTGTGGGAGCAGTATTCTCCTATTTTTTCTGTTTCTCGATTCATTTTAGGGGTACAAAATCCCAGTTGGTCACCAGTGTTTTCATATGTTGATATTTGGATGAATTTAGATTGTGACGTCAGGTGACCAAAATTCTATATCACGACAATAGCAAATGCCAAAGTCAGTTTGTAATAGAATACTGACGATAGATGGTAATATTTTCTTGCTTTTAATTTGGTGTTAAGTAACAAAATCCATTGTCTTCCAAACATCTCATGCCAATGCCATTTTAATATAGAATAATGACATTTTGTCGTAAGGTATGGAAAACAAAACCCAACATCTACAAAACATTATAACTTTATCCTCCACACAACATGTACTTGTTAAAAAAATGTCGTCAGACATTTAAAATATCCGATTTTCATTCCAACCAAAATGTAACTTCTGTCCAATGTAAGAGTCCAACGTCTTTCTGACATTGTATTGACATTGTATCTCTGATAACTCTTAAGATACAGACATTCAGGAGGTTTTTATCGCAAGCTGAATTGTCTCTAAAGGTCTCCTCCGGTCCAAAAAAGATGGACCTGGTGATTCAAATAAGTGAAAAACACTGAAAAAAGTGTTTTTACTGTAAAAATCTTTCAGCACGGCAGGGGCTTCAGCCATTTGCTCAGCTTGTTCCTCTGATAACTTGAAGGGATTTCAAACAGCTTCGTATTAAAACAGTGTGGGTAGTATGTGTAAATAAACAATGTTAAACTTCCCTCCGTCCTACCAGCGCCCAGATCTCTCTGCTTATCTCTCAGCTCAAATCACCCACCATCAAGAGCATTTATTGAACCAATGTGGGGTAGTGCATTCTGGTAATTGTAGGTTTTCTAGCACTTGAGCAAAAGCAAATGCCGCAGCCCCTTTGCTCTGTTTTCTCTGGTTATGTAGCACCAATTTCAAATGTACTTGCATCTTGCTACATAGACATCATAGTTAAATTAAAAAAATAGCCTCTTTCAAGCATTAAAATACTTTAAGATCCAGACATCCAATAACTAAAATCATTCATCCAGATAAAACATATAGATAAGTACAACCTACATCTAAAAACTGCATCGTACAAATGAGGCTTAAAAATGGATAAACATTCAGTGTATGATAGCTTCTGGCAGACAGAGGGGTGATGGTGTCCAAATGATATGGAACGTGCCCTTGATTAAAATTACAAATTCGTCTGGGTTTGAACATTTTTGGAAACATTTAGGAAAATGTATGAATAGCAATCAACAACATATATAACAATTAACTTTTCATTTTTAGACTTTGTAATGCATAAAAGTTGCATATTATGTCTTTAAATCTGATTTAAATGGGTTCAAAACATTTTGTTGAATTACATGCATCTCCACTCACCTAATAACTGCTCTTACCTTTGTTTTAGACTGAAGAATTCCCACCAGCTGGAAAATTCCCTTCAAAATGGAAAGACTTTACTTTCCACCTATGAGAACAGGCTGGCCAGGGAGGAGGTCGCTCCTTCTGACATCTCCTCAATGGAGAAGACACAGCGGGAGCTTGGGGTAAGATGGCTCTTTCATTCTTTGAAACATACTATAATGACATCCCACTCAGACTGAGAAAGGGCATACTGGTAAATAGAAGACTAAAGTTACAACATGGAGTTTTTGATTGTAGGAGTACTATGGAGCATCATATCGATCAGCAGGTCCCCAGTTTGCTTGTTTCTTGTGGATGCACGCATCCACAAGAAACAAGCAAACTGGGGACAAGGACACGCTTGCATGCACATAAACATGCCCTGATCAATACTATTGATTCAATGAATGAATGAATCAATGAATCAATGAATGAATGAATGAATCAATCAATCAATCAATCAATCAATCAATCAATCAATTAATCAGTTTTAGTGAAATGTATGCAGGTAAAAAGATTGTGCCTTTATCACCAAATATACAGTCTAAGATTAGTGGAATCCTCCACACTCTTCCTCATTTCATCATTGACTCGTCTGTATTATTCTTTCGTGAAGATCACATTACTGTGTATATTTAGTCAGTCTGCCTTGCTACTCTGGTAGGATATCGCATCAGAACTGAGGTCTAAGAGGTCAGCTGTCGCTGAGACGGAGCAGAACCTGCGTTTGGCTCAAAACAGCTGTGACAACATGGCCACCAAATTCCAAGAGCACTGCCCTGACATTGAGAGGCAAAAGGCAGATGTTCAGAAGCTCAACAAGCGTTTCAACAACCTCAACAAGCAGACTGACATCAGGTGAGATGCTCGAGAAAAGGACAGGAAGTTCACTGAGATTTGCACTGCAGTAAATACTGGAGGAAATGCTGAGCATCACATGACAAAAACACATATCATACAGACCTATACATACCTATCATTTTAATAATGAGCTCTTCTGTTGTGTAATGCAGGTCTCAAAGCTTGCAGAGAGCCAAGATGGCATACAAAAATTACAGCAATGATTATGACAATCTGAACAACTGGTTGTCTCGTGTCCCAAACTACGAGCCCCATGAAACTGATGATGCAAGACAAGTGGAGACCAAGCTGAAGAATCAGAAAGTGAGAGTGATGAGCAGCAGGGCAATTCGTACTCTGCATATTTCTTGGTGTAGAAAGTCATTCTCTCAGGTGTGCTGTATAAAAACGCTTCTAACAACTTATTTGTTTTCTACAGAACTTGCTCTCTGATATTGCCAGAAAGGAGTCTGACTTGAATAACGTCTCCAAAAATGCTCAGCTTTACCAACAAGCTGTCAAAGTAAGATATTCTACATTGATGTTATCACCACATCACTACCTTTAGTTTGCAGAAGTACAATAAGATGAAGGCTAATTAATGGTTTACTGATACTGCTTTGTAGGACTACGAGAATGAAACTGAGAAGTTTAAATCTATCCTCGATCTTGATGATGGACTTGTGCCTCAGTCATACAAGAGAAGCAGAATGGAATCACCTGCACTGAGAGTCAAGGCAGAGGTGAGGCACAACAGCCACGCTGACATGACATGTCGCTTTCAATTCAGTCAGAATATCTTTTGTAGATGACTGCAGTGAAATGAACAAGTGTTTCTATGGGATATTTCAGGTTTTTTGAAGTGTTTTTTGAGGACAGTATATTAAATATAATAGATGTCAGACAGCATGCCTCGAGTTTGGAGAAGCAGGCTGGAGTCCGACACGGAAGCTAAGCAATGTACTGCTATGGAGAGTTTAGCAATAAAACATGTTTTGTCACCTAAAAAGTGTCCCACTGAAAAAAAAATAGGCTGATGAATACAGCAGTTGCTTGTCTACTGCTGCCTCAAACACTTACTTTGTTTATGTTATTGTGTGACTTTAGCACTGAAAAGGGTTAGTTCGTATTCACCAGACTCACACAATAACACAAACTAACTAACTGATTGAAGCAGCGGTAGACTGACAGCTCCCCTGTTCTGTGGTGGTAATATAAATTACCTGATTTCCAGTTTTCCAGAGTCAAGAGCCAAAGGTTATAAACCACTGAGATAACGTAAGGATTGACTGTATGTGCATTTAATGTCATGTCATTTCAATGTTTACAGGAATCTGCTATTGAGGCTAAGTTTACAGAGGTGAATGCTGTAAACCAACAAAGGCTTCAGAATCTGGAGTTTGCCCACAGTCTTCTCAAACAGGTGAAATATTTTTACACAATAGTTATATTACTACTACTACTACTACTGCTTATACTACTACTACTACTAATAATAATAATATTAACAGCAATAATAAATGATAATGATAATAATAATACCATAAAACAACTATAATAATAATTTTTCCCTCTATAGCAACCTGAGGTCTCTATGATCAAAGCTACAAATGTCAAGTCAGTAAATGCTGCTCCAGGAGAGGAGCCTTGGAGATACAGAAAGCAGCTGCAAGATGAGATCCAGAGGAGGGAGCAGCTGGAGAAAGAAATTGAGACTATTCAGACCGAAATCTATGTACTTGAAGGACAGAAGCCCCAGGACACAATTGTCAAGAAGGAGCTAATCAAAAAGGTTGCTGACCCCCAGTTGGATGAGGAAGTCCATAAGGTCCAGCAGAAACTCTCAGAGGAGCGCCGCACTACCCATGTCCTGGAGAATGACCTTGAGATACTAAAGTTGAAGCTGCGTGGCCTAGAGACAGAGGTCAAAGAAGGGGCACAGCAATATGTGGTCAAGGAGGTCCTGCGTATAGAAAAAGATCGTGATCAGATGGAGGAGATGCGCAGGCTGCGGGAGGAACTGGATGAGCTAAGAAGGCAAAAGGTAATAAAAGACAATGAGCTGATTGAGATTCAAAAGCAGGTGACAATCCTGGCCGAGGAGAAGAACAAGGAACAGGAGGTGATCACTGAAGAGGAGGTGATCAAAGTCCAGAATGATCCCCAACTTGAAACAGAGTACCGGTTGCTCTTGAACAGGAAGCAGAAGGAAATGGATGGCAGGAAGCAGCTGGAGGATGAACTGCTGTTTCTTCAGGAGAGGCTCCGAAGGATGGAGAAAGAGAAGGCAATGGCAGAGGAGAAGATTTCCATCAAAGAGGTGCTGAAAGTAGAAAAAGATATTGAGTTTGAAAGGGAGGTAGAAAACCTCAGGAGGCAGTATGAAGATGAGAAAGCCAAACGTAGATCATCACAGCGTGAAAAGGTTGATCTCCAGAGGAAAATTACCAGCCTAGAGGATGAGAAGTCCAAGGTTGTTATCCAGGAAAAGGTGCGGGAGATTGTCCGCCCTGACCCCAAGGCTGAGAATGAGGTAGCCAACCTCCGGCTTGAACTTATAGAGCAACAGAGGCGCTATAAAGATTCAGAGCTCCAGCTTAAATCCCTACAAGATGAGCAGATTATGTTGAGGAATAGAGGACCTCAAGTGGAAATCAAAGAGACCATCAAAGAAGTCATCAAATACAAGACAGATCCACAGACTGAAAGAGAACTGGAGAGACTTCGCAATGAAATCGTAGATAAAACCCACCAGACTGAGAAATCTGAGATGGAAATACGCCAACTTAAGGAGGAAATTCAAAGATGGAAGGACACCAAACCCCAAGTGCAAACTAAAGAGGTTGTCAATGAAGTGCTGCAGTACAGAGAAGACCCCAAGACGAAGGAAGAAATTGACACTCTCAAAAGGAAACTGGCTGATGAACAGAAGAAACGCCTCGACCTTGAGAGAGACCGGTCAGCCCAAGAAGAGAAGATCAGAGTGAGGAAGGTGGCATTGTCTCAGGTCCACGAGAAGATTGTTCAGCAAGAAGTGGTCAAGGTGGAGGAGGATCCTCTCCTCAAATCAGAGTGTGATTCCTTCTTACAAAACATCGGCAATGAGCAGAAACAAAAGGAGAGCCTGAAAACAGAGCTCTTGCGACTGCAGAAGACAAAGACTGATCTGGATCTGCAACTGGAGGAACTGGAGCGTGAGCGCAGGGCAAGACGCGATGCAGAATTGGAAATCCAACGGCTCAGGGTCAGACTTAATGAGCTGGAGATCCGCGACAAAGAGAACCGTGAGAAAGTTACTGTCAAACAAAAGGTAGTCCTGCAGCAGGATCCCCAACAGGAGAAGGAACACTCCATCCTCAGACTACAGCTTGATGAAGAGAAGCACAAACGCACTCTGCTCGAGAAAGAGTTGAATGCTCTCATCCAGCAGCAGGTCACACTGGAGAAGATGAATGTAAAGGAAAGAGTTGTCCGCACTGAAAAAGTCCAAGTTGAAAGGGACCCAGAAGCTGAGATCGAGATTGAGAACCTAAAGAGGACTCTGGAAGAGGAGAAAAGAAGAAGGAGAGAACTTGACCAGGAATTGGCCACCCTCACGTCTAAGCTCTCTGATATGGAGTTCTCGAATACTAAATCTTATAAAGAACTTGACTACATCCGTGATGAAAGTGGCCGCCTGCAGCAAGAAAACCAAAGGCTGCAGAATGAAATCCGCAAGCTTAAGTCCGAGATTGAGATCACCAGCACTGAGACTCGGCTTATCACCGAATCTGCACCAAGGGAGGATGGAAAGAACTTGGAGCTGAGGCTTGATTCACTACAGAAGGAACTAGCAGAGCTTAGAGGCATAACCCTCCAGAAGGATGACGAGATCGAAAAGCTTCAAAAGAACCTGGTGGCAGTGAGACAGAAGAAGGAACAGAGGGAGAGCCATCTCCGCAGGTCTATCGTGGTCATCGACCCAGATACAGGCAAAGAGATGCGACCAGAGGAGGCCTACAAACTAGGGTTGATTGACTGGAAGATGTTTGTCAACCTGCAGAGCCAGGAGTGTGACTGGGAGGAGATCACAGTCAAGGGGCCCAGGGGAGAATCCTCGGTTCTTCATGACAGAAAATCAGGGAAAAAGTTCTCCATTGATGATGCGTTACGTCTTGGGCACATCACAAATCACCAGCTTCAGCAGTACATAAACAAAGAAATTTCCATCCAGGAGTTTGGTGTACTGGTGTCGGGCAAAAACAAGTAAATGCAAACCTGCTAAGAAAGAGCATTTTCTTTTTGTTTTTATAAGATTTCCTCTGTTTCAACTCTGTTATTTAAAGATGCTATACATTCAGAGCATTAAGATGGCAGCAGATAACAATCTGCTGTGTAAAGTTAAAGTGTAGTATTGGGGTCCTGATCAAAGAATGAGGTCAGCTCTGTGTGTGCTGTAATCCAAGCTTCTCTGTTCTTTGTTGTGGTAGCCGATCTGGCCATGCATGCACGTTAGTGCGTGTTTGTATTACATCAGCTGACTAATAGCCACTGTCCTGCACTGCGCTCATATGGCGGTTACTGCTGGTAATGCCATTTTGACCGAAGGTGGCGGAACATCATCATCACCATCACGGAAGTGTAACGCCCACCCTCCTGCTCTGAATATCACATCCAGCTCCTCTAACAATCTTCTTGTGTTTTATTGTTCTTCCATTCTGACTTTTAAACTGTGGTGACTTGGCATTACTTTATCCATGATTCCTAAATGCACTATGTATTTATTTGCTTATGCATATTCAATTTTGTGGTACTGGCATAAATATATGGATTGATATTACTATTATTACAACCAACTACATAACATTTTATGTGATAAGAAGAGTTTGCTCAGCCAAGCTTTACTTCCTTACACTCTGGGTACTTGGGAAGAGAACATATTTTTGCATATCATTATTTGACACTGCCACTGAAATTCATATGGGTACTAAATGTTTCATTTATTGGTGGGGTTTCCCCAGGTTTACTCTAACTGACGTGTGCTCTGTAAGCTTCAATAAAGTTTAATCAAACTGGAAAAACGGTATGGATTTTTGTGTGCAATGTTATTATGGTGAAACATATGCACAAAAGTTCATGGCATTACTGAGGAAATATTTACATTGAACTCTGTATGGTATATTTTGATAGTGGATGTCCAATATGCTGCAAAGCATTAAATATCTAAATAGAGCACAATGATAACATGAGAACAGCTCAAAGACTTAGTGCACCTATAGAGCTGCTGCCATCTCACTTGAAATGTATTAACATTAATGTTAATGTTAATAATAATAATAATAATAATAATAATTATTATTATTATTATTATTATTATTATTATTATTATTATAAATGATAGTGTTGTGAATAATAATAATAATAGTGATAATGATGAGACTTTATTTAGGACCTATACAACACCTACTGTAATTGCACCATTACATGATTTGATTCCAGCCAGGGACCCTTGTTTGCATGTTGTCCCCCGTTGCCTCTGTACTCTGACTTACTGTCACATCTCTACTATCCACCTTTAAATATCGGCAAAAATGCCCAAGACATATTTTTAAAAAAAGAAAGGTAAGAAAATAGCCAAAACAACAAGATCACACCCTAAGTTAGAGGCTCCTCATTTACATACTAACATAGGCACCTGATCAGTGGAACAAGTGGGGCGCATGCATCCCCATTATACAATTAGGGGGGGCAAAGTTATGGTTTTACTACCCCAGTTACATTCTCTTTAGAAACAAACTCAGTGGGGCACCCTCTAATCATATATAGGCTGAGGCCTTAGCAGCGGCGCAGATTCAATTCCAACCTGCAGCTCTTTGATGTTTGTCATCCCCATTCTTTTTTCCCCCATTTCCTGTCAATCTCCAGCTGTTCTGTAATACAAAGGCAAAATCCCTAAAACCTAATCATAAAAAAAACCTCATCATCAAACAGTCCCTTCAATCAAATTATTATTCAAGCAGGCTGTATCAATAATAATTTTACTATTTTCAGAAACTTAATGTTGAGGCAACAGTCTTGAGGAGCAAAAGTCAGCCTCTTGAGTTGTCCATTAAAATAATCATTGATTTGAGATATTGTTAAATTTAAGAGTTCGGACTATTCATTCCTGTATAACATTACAACCACACCAGCTAGTGGTGCTATTGAGAATTGCTACCACTAGATAATGTGTGTAAAATGAACAGGCGGCGATCGAATAGATAGTTGCTGTGAGGCCATTTCATTCATCCAAACTATGTTTTTGATGCAATTCATAGACGTTTAAGATGGCCTTGTGAGTATTGAGATTAGTAACTCTCAGGTTTAACACCAGTTAACAAGGTCTGATTTCCCAAATCCTATTGTGATGTGTTGTGAGGCTATTTGTCCTTGTTTGACACTGAAGATGGCCGAGTAGCCTGCAACCTACTATCCTCTTAGGCCACATAATGTTGTTATGAACATAATATCACACATGAAATAGCCATACTTTTAATAATCATTTCCTGTCTTGAACCACCCAATTAGAGGAGATCGGGTATGGTTGCACAATGGGATAGTTGTAACAGCACTACTTTCACCAAGAAGGGATGAACTATGAATCATTTTATACATTTGTTGTATGGCCACTTCCTTCCTGTGAAACTTTGCAGCTGTGTGAAGAAGTATGCAGATTTTCAGGTATGAAAGTAATTTTTCAACCAAGTCTATACTTTGATTTGTACTTATCCTATTGAAAATTACAATGATATAATGTGTATTAGATTAAAGAGCAGTCTCTTGGCTAAAAGGTGAGGCATTTCATCTTTGTTAATTTCATACCACCATGCTGCAACAGCTACCTAAACAATGGCTGTTGGGGGGGTTAAAACCCAAATGACAACTAACAAGTAAACACATTTGATCTACATATGTTACATCTCTTTTCAGCATGCCAGAAGAGTTAGTGAGAAAAACTAATAGGGCGGTGCTTGCACACATACTTATTTATGCATTTGATGAGGGGAGGCAGGGCTATCACAGCCGTCAAAACATCAAACAGCAAGAGGATGTCTTTACTGATATCCTGACTGAGGCAGCAGACTTGCATTTTGGACTCACTCCATGTGACGTACTAAGCATCTAGCTGGTGCAGGTTAGCTAGTTAGACTATTATAGGAATATGTGTCAGTTTTTTATGTGTATTTTTTTTGTTACTTCGTAATTTTTATTTTTCACTCGTATTATCATAACTTACCCTGGGTTGTGTTTAGGGCAAGGCAACATGCACAAAATTTTATATCTTAGTATTTTCAAGCTGAATGTTGATACAGGATATATATCGCAGTATTTTCTACAGAATGGGCTACATGTTCAGCTGCAAGTCAAAGCCACATTTGAAATGCCATTAACACTTTTATGAAAACAGACTGTCATCAAAAAACTTTTTGCACATAGCCATTGAGCTACAGAGGTTTACAGGTTTGCAGCACAGCACACAAAACTATAACATGAGTATAAAACTATCAAGGAGATTTGAAACAATTAAACGTCTTTGTGGGGGATTAAAAGTTGTTTTCCATGGTCTTTCAAATGAATCTAGTGCTGGAAAATGAATTAAATATTTTTTATTTATTCAGGCTACTAATCTTGTTTATGCACATAGCATCAACAGAGAGGCTGGGGGAGGGAATGAGAGAGAGACAAGTTGTTATTTATATACATCACTTGTTACATTATAAATGTCTTGTATATGAAATGTTTGAGTTGTTGCTGAAATTTTTAAACACATCTGTCGTCTGCATCCTGGCACTATTACACAAAAGACTACAACTACCAAGAGGAACGGTGATGCACTATGATCCACCTCACACACAACTAGCAAACACATGCTCACCTGACACTATCAAGCAGCTCTGTCTCCCACACATGCAGCGCAGCGCTGGATTGCACATGTACTATTTCAGTAACTTTATTCATCTCACAGACTTTTAGCATAGCTCGTGCAACACATAGACCATTGTCACACTGTAGACTAATTAACTGACAGATTAAACAGAGTAGCAGTACTGTGTTTCTCTTAGTGTGGCTGGAGGGCTGAGCTGTGTGGAGAGTGTGAGAGAGGAGAATGAACACTGGAATTCCATATGTAGCAGAACCTGACCTTATATCGATATAAACAGTATTGTCTAAATCTATATCTTGCTTGAAAATATATTAATATATTGTACGCAGTCATTATATCAGCAGGTTGCAATGATGGAACTCCTTGTATTTGACATCAATTGTTGAATTCTGTGATGTAGTTGGAGAAGTTGAGAACATTGCTATGTGTTGAAGACAAATAATAAAATAAAAATAATAAAATAAAAACCCAGCCCTGAGCTGAGTGACCGTCCGCTACTGACCAATCAACAGACTGCAGTGTTCACAGCTCCATCTTTTAGTACTAGATCTGTGTGCTAGGTACCCCACAGAAAGGGGACCAAAAATGGTAACATTTAGGAACGGTTCCATCGGTGCCATCCACAACTTTTCACAGTGGAAACAGGAAAAAAAGCATACAGAACTGAACTGTACTGTACCATACTGCTGGGTGGAAACAGGGCTTAAGGGTACTTTGTGCCAAAGGTGGAGAGCTCTAACACAAAAAGTGAATGAGTTAGAGGTGCTGGTGTGTTACAAGTATACCCAATCCCCCCTATATGATCCTTGATGTATTCTTGGTTTTTGTAACACCCTCAGTCTGATTAATCTAGCCTACTGGGCTAGGCTGTGTAGAAATGCAGGAAGTCTGTTTAAAATTACTTTCTGTCTTGGGGAGGACCCTGCCAATGATGTATCTTTTCAAGTTTGCTCCCCCATTTTAAAACATAAACCATACATACAAATATAGCACATCTTTATATTATCACATTTATGCCTAATCAATGTTATCAAGCCTGCTTCTCAAAATAGATACCAAATGAAACTGCAGTGCTCACTAGAGACCAAGGTACCATGGAGATGGTCGTCCTCCCACCAATGGGTGGCAGTACTGTGAAAAGGAGCTGCACATAGAAACACTCCGGCAACACAAATAGAAATAGGTTTTATTTGAAATTAAAGCTGGTTAAATATCACACTCAAATAGAATATGAACCATACCACCCATTCATTTGTTGCATGTAGATTTGTCACAGCATCTGATTTTATGTTAATTTAGTGTTATAGTCATCCCCCTCTTTTTGGTGTTTAGTTCTTTACGTATATATATAAAATACTGTTCATTTGTATATGTAATGTGTTTGGCTTGTTAAAAACTAGTTTTCAGAATAATGCAAAGCAGTAATAAACAGACTGGCGGATGTTACATAGAGAGGAAGGGCTTGTTCTCACATGTGATTAGTGGGTGTGTGTTGTCTTTTCCCCTCATTCAGTGCGACGTTTTATTAAAGTTGTAAGATGGCGACGGTGCATTTGAGGATCGGGGATCTAGTGTGGTGAGAAAACCTCCAAACATTGTCAGACCGTTTCGGTTCTGCTAAGTGATCTTGCATCGCTTGCAGTAATGTTTCATTAGTTAGTTTAACGCTTATAATTCATGTTGGTGTCAACCAGACGTTATTCATAGAAGTGTTGTCGTACTCGGTTAGTTGATGGTCAACCCAAACAAATTGCTAGCCAAGCTGACTCAGCCAGCAGCCGTCGTTAGCTACTAGCTAGCGGACAACTTAACATAATAGGTTTAGACTTAAGAGAGAGTGTTTTTTCCTCCGGATACTGCTAGTCGTTTAAAGTTTCAATTCGTGCCTCGACGGGTTTATTTGTAGACCTTCGCGTATTCTTTTAATTTTCAGTATTGTGGAAGTGTTGTGGTCTGTGACGAGCTTTGCTAGCACCGTAGCATAAGCGGATATTTAGCTAACTGTTGGTAGCTTCACGTCTGCTAGTCTTCCGTGTTAACTGTTGCACCTCTTTCTCTGCAGAATATCGACAATGATTTACAGATTCCCCTTAGAGCATGAACTCGGGTTAATTGAACCCAGAGAAGTTTGGTGACATGTTTGAGTCGAGAATAACGTCAAACTGGTGGTCATGTTGCCATAGCTCAAGATGGTATCACCTGCAGTGCAAATTGACAGTACAAGTAACTGGGGCTAGTTGCCGTTTAACATTTGCAACACGCATTTCGGAATTTGGTAAATTTACGCTAATACACGGGCACCTCTAAATCACATGCAATTTAAAGGGCATCGCCACCTTAAAGTAAGAATGTTATTTCCACGTCCTTTAAAGAGTTAAATCAATGTTCAACTTAAGCTACTCTCTCTCTAAGCCAGAGACAAGATGAGTGTGTCAAAACATTTGATGTCGTCAAGTATAAAGTTTGGAACTTCTCCACAGACAGTGAATGGGAGACTGATTTTGGGGAGGGGTTTCTGTTTTACACCCAAATGAGCTTTATTCTGTTGTAGTGTTCTCAGTTCTTAAATTACATTAAAAGTATCCATACAGACCGAATCATCATGATGTCCAGCTGACAAAAACAGTCACATCCGAGTAGACAACAGGCAATTTACTTCAGTTGTGGTGATATGGAGAATTTTTCAGCCATAATCGCAATGTGTAAAGATACATAGTGAGACACTGGTCTGACCTATCTGACGCTTCTGCTGTGCTTTTTTTATGTACTGTGTTGCTTCGCTGGATCTTTGAAAAATCAAATCTTCTAACAGAAGCTAAGTAGTACTGCTGTGGTCGTGGTTGCAGTAAAACATATTTTAGTCACTTTATGAAATCAATATCAGTGTTAGTGAATGCTATATTTGAATATTTTCTCTGCTTTATCTTACACACTAACCAGCTGAAGTACACCAGCAACTTCAGTGTTGCTAAATTAAGTTACTGTTTGTGTCAATGGAGTCTGGTGGCTTTGATAAAACTGCTTCAAATCCGTGCTGGAAAAGACTGTCTGACAGCAAGATTAAGTGGTAAAAATATTCTAAATGCAGAGTCCACTTACACTGATACAGATTTTTTTAGGTGAGCTTGTTTTCAGCTGGCTAAAGAAAAATAACTAACTGAGATAGAGTTTGCTCAGCACCACTTGATTTTATGTATGTGATGCGAGAGTTTTCTACCTGGAAGTTATTGTAAATAAACATTGTTACGTGGTCTATACACGGAACATCCCCTGGGTGCTCTCAGTATCATCTATAACATCTTTCCCAGTTCATTGTCCATGGAGCGGTTCCAGACAGTATACTGCATGACATCACAAATTTAAGTTCTAGTTTTTGGATTTGGGAGATAGTTCATGTTTACTAATATTTTTGGACTGTCTTAGACCATAGGAATAAAATGCATGAATTTTGAAAATGGGTTAAGTTCCCCTTTAATATATGATATTTTGTAAATGTGAGGTACTGTAGTTGCTGCCTGCATCTCTCAGAACACTGCAAAATCATGAAATCTGGCAAGAGGTAATATTTCTACAACTTATGAGGAGATAACTGCAAACAAGAGAGACAAATAGAACAAGTAACACCCTATCAACACTGACAAATATGGGATAAACGGTTATTGACACCTCCAACAAAATGAAACATGTCTCACTAGATTAGGTATCAGTGCACTTCCATTGTTTTATGTTGTAAGACTTTTCACTATTTTGTCAGTTGTCTGTGTTCAAGAATCTTAATATAGTTGACCTGTTTTACAGTGTTGCTGTTTTCACTCAGTATTTGTAGTTATGTATTGTGAGAGCCAGCAGCAAGAAGAGCTGGGTATTTTTCTGAATTTTTTTATGCTGCTGGATATCTTGGAAAACTTTAGTTTTGATACAGAAACAAAATGATCTATAAAAACACATGCATTTATCAAAAGAAGCCCAAACTGTAGAATTATACCAGAACAGATCTTTTTGTTTCAATCTAAAACTATGATCAAAGTAATCAAGAATACTAATTTGACCAGATATTTGCGCCCAGCTCTCTGTGCTCGAGAACTTTTTGTTGCTGGATGCTATGGACATAGTTTGGAGTCTGCAACACCACCAAGGAATGTTTCCCACAAGCAAGTGGCATATCAGGGTTGGGTTTTAAAGAAAATATATGAAACTTGAAACATCACTCTGAAAGATCCCTCTGCGCACTATTAAATCCATTATCACAAATTGGGAACATTTTGACGCCACAACAAACCTGCCAAGAGAGGGCCACCCACCAAAACTGAAGAACCAGGCAAGGAGGACATAATTCAGAGAGAAACAAAGAGACCTAACCCTTAAAGGAACTGGAAAGCTCCTTAGCAGAGACTGGAGTATTTGTCCATAGGACCACTTTTAGCGACATACTCCAAAAAAACAGGTTTTATAGGAGAGTTGCCAGAAAAAAAAGCCATTGCTTAAAGAAAGAAAATACAACACATTTGGAGTTCACCAAAAGGCATATTGGAGACTCTCCACACATATGGATCATATGATTCTCTGGTCATATCAGACTAAAATTGAACTTTCTGGCCAGTCTTCCATTAAGCTCAGCTCTGTGGAGCCTAAGGCTTAAAGTGCGCTGTGGACAGATACTCCAGTCTCCATTATGGAGCTTTCCAGCTTCTGTAGGTCTTTGAGTTTTAGTGAGTGGCCCTCTCTTGGCAGGTTTATTGTGGTGCCATATTTTTCCCAGTTCTGTAATAATGAATTTAATGGTGCTCAGTGGGATGTTCAAAGTTTCAGATATTTTTTTTATAACCCAACCCTGATCTGCACCTCTCCAGAACTGACCTGTCTGGAGAGCTCCTTGGTTTTTATGGTGCCGCTTGCTCCGTGGTGAACCTTCCTTAGTGGTGCTGCAGACTCTGGGGCCTTTCATAACAGGTGTCTACATACTAAGATCACGTGTACCCTAGACTGCACACAGGTGGACTTTATTTAATTAGTTAGTTGATTTCTAAAGGTAATTAGTGGCACCAGGTTTTCTTTAGGGGTGTCATAGCAAATAAGGTGAATATATATGCACACAAACTTTTCAGTTTATTATTTTTTAGGATTTTTTAAACCAAGTTTTTTTTTTTTCATTTTATTTCACCAATTTTTACTATTTTCTGTTGGTATATTACAAAAAAATCCCAACTAAAATACATTTAAATTACTGTTTATAGTACAACAAAATAGGAGGAACACTGAGGAGGGTTCATACTTTTCAAGGCACTGTTTATATATGCTAATCCTAAAAAAATGCATTTTTAAAATGTTTTTATAAACTGAATACAGGTGTTAATGTTTGTATCTCTTTGGGAAGTGCATTCTAGAGTTTGGGTGCCCTGATGGCAAAAGGCAGATCCCCTCTGGTCACAAAATTGGACCTGAGCAATGCCAGAATCATCAGATTCCTAGAGTGTGTTGATGTATCTCTGTACGAGCAAGAAAGACTGATACCAGACCTCAAAATATCACTCTTCTTTCAGGGGGAAGCTTGGTCGTTACCCACCATGGCCAGGGAAGGTAAGAAGTGAAAACATGCCAGTGGCTTCTTCAAGGCCAGATAGATTTGAACAACTGCATGACAAATGTTACTCTAATGTTCAACTATACTTATTCTCATTTCAGGTAGTAAGCCCTCCTAAAGACTTGAAAAAGCCCAGGGGCAAAAAATGCCATTTTGTGAAATTCTTTGGAACTGAAGACCAGTAAGTATGGACAGTGAAGCACCAGTTCTGACTGAACTTGCATATCCTTCTCCAACAAATGTGTAAGAACTATGTTTCTGTGTGCCTGTTCAGTGCCTGGATCAAAGTAGAACAGCTGAAGCCCTACCATGCCCACAAAGAGGAGATGATCAAGATAAATAAAGGAAAGCGCTTCCAGCAGGCGGTCGATGCAGTGGAAGACTTCCTAAAGAAAGCAAAGGGGAAAGAACAGGTGAAGGGGGGAGTGTCCTATATCACATAATCCAGCATTTGAGATATAATTAACACTTCTCAATAGATTGTGCTTTCCCGTATTCTGCAGAAAAAAACACATTCCCTTGCTTTAATATACTTTCTAGTTTCATGTACAGAATGCAAGGGGGATGTTTAAAGGCATATAGACTTCTGGAAAATATGTATCATAAGGTTACAGGTTGAAGCACTCAAACCTCAAGAGAGCTCTTGGGAGACACTGAACATGACACATAATGAGATGTAATGTTGTCAGAGAATGTTGGTATACATTTTTGTGTTGGATGTTAGGAGTTTATAGATTTCTGTTTGAAAATGTACCAAAATGGACATCATGAATGTCTCGCACCTAATTTAGGCAACATTGGTATTTTTGGTGAATTCATTCCTTCAGACAGGCTGTCATTTGTTGTATACTTCTTTTAATTTACTTTAAAGCTCCCGCTAGAGCTGCCCTCTGAACATCAGTAGCCCTTTTTATACAGAGATTGCGCAGTAGGGCGACTATGAAGTCCCATCTTTGTGCCGGCTTTGCATTTTTATACAGTACCAAACAACAGTGCCATCATTCCACTCCAGTACATGATTTCAGACAGTATGCCAGCATCATGGAATCAATAGAGGCGTAATGGGTGTGACGTGTAACACAATAGCGTCGGTCTCTGGTGTGACATGGACAGGTCAGCAGTGCTTTCTAAACAATAACAATGGCATTAACATGGCAATAACAGTCATTTACCATCCCTGTTTTTGGTAGCTGATATCATCCTCTGCTCAGAGGGCAAGGAGCTCCTGGACCTCATTGTTATCCCACTTTGTGAACATTTTCGATAACAATGAGCTCCTGGACCTCATTGTTATCCCACTTTGTGAACATTTTCGACCACTGTTCTTAGTTAGCTGCTAACTGCTGCTAGCAGTTAGCAGCTAACTAAGAACAGCTAACTCGGCGCTGTTACTATCTCTGATTCCGTGGAGGAGAGACAACTCTGTCCCCCCATTACATGACTGTATGTTTTATACAGATCAGTGAGGCGACATTATGGCTGGAAATTCCCGCCCTGAAGAGGCAGCGTAAAAGGAGCTAGTGATCCGTGTTATTAATCAAGGAACTGATCATTTGAATCTCACTGTAAGTTGAAGCATCAGATTTTTTTGTCTCTGTCACTGGACACAGTGTTGTTAGCATGGCAGACATGTTTTACAAAACAGTCTTGTTTCAAATTGAGCTAACTGCAAACTAAACTGGAAATAAAGAACGGTAATGGAAAAGGAGGGCGGAGCAGTGTGAGTTGTCAGTTGTTTCTGATAATCTCAGGTAACGTTTCCATATTCCAGGAATATTAGCTTATTTGCTCAGGCTGTACTCACTGTATTAGATACATAAAGAAACAATTATTTTGCCACAACATAAGCAGACATAATTCTAAACCTGTCTCATAAAAATTAAAAAATCAATTTATTGATTAACTCTCTAAAGACTAAGCCCTTTGTTCATAAACAGAACATTCTTTGAAAATTAAAATCCAGTAATTAGCTAAATAAATCCATCAGTTTATCAAATACATACAATGTGAAACATACCAAGTAGTGAGTTAGCCAGCTACCAAGTTAACTTATGTGATATTGCCCAGCCCTGCTATTTTGCCACCACAGCGCAACCAAAACAAATACAGATGTAGAACATGCTTGTTTCCAGCACTAAAATTGAAGGAATCAAATGAACAATTAATAAAGTGAGATTTTCCTCAATAAGTCCTGCTCTTTCAGACCTTCATGAATTCTCCTAGATCTCACATTCAGGCCATGTTTACATGAAAACAATCCACTGAAAACGGAATCGTTTCTCATTTTTGTTGACAAAAGTTCCGTGTTCAGACGACGTTTTGATAACAATCGCTGTGCACATGGATCCGCAAACATGACCAAAAAGGCTGTAGTATACATGCCAGGCCAGTAGTTGCCAGTACGACTTTGTAATGAGACAACACGCTCCTGCACACATGCGCTTCCTTCTTCAGAGCGGTGATGTAGAAACAAGCAAAATGGCAACCACACGAACATTGTCTGGACTGATGACAAGGTGGAGTTGCTACAGTAACTCGACAGTTTGCTGGAGAAGCGTTGATAAATTCAACAGGATGAGCAGCACAAACAGAGCTCGGGAGTCCGCCATTGATTTGATTGTTGACTTTCTCTGTCTAGCAGTGTTACTAGATCTTGGGAGAGAAACAAGCAACCAGGGCTATAGAAACAAGCCCAAAAGAAGCGACCCCCCCCGCAACTTATTAGACAGATATATATAGAGAAAGGCAACATTTAGAGAGCAAGCGCAAATAAGCAACTCCACTTTAGAAACAAGCCCAAAAAAACGCAACCCGCGACTACCAATATTTGAAAGTGACTTTACAAAAAAAACAAGCCCAAAGTCACAGCTGATGCCTAGTGAATGGAACCGTAATGTGCAGGTGCGAAAAGTCTCCGTTTTCAGAGGAACTGCATATTGCAGGCTTACATGACAATGGAGACAGAGCTGTTTCCAAAAAATTGCACTCTGGAACCCGTTTTCAGGCACCCAAAACGCCGCTCACTTGTAAACGATCAGCTAAAACGGACTAAAGTTTACCGCTTTTGGTTGAAATCGTTGTAAACAGGACCTCTTTCTCAGCAAATGTTTGCTCAAGTGGAGTAATGGCCTCTGTTTAGGCTGCTGGCCACCAGAGTGGTAGCATACAGCACCTGGGAATTCAGTTATCCCTCTTGCTGAGTGTATTTGTATTTACATTCATAATAGTTATCAGGCTTGGCAGCAAAACATGATTAGCTGTTGATCTTTTTTTTTTTTTTTTTAACAGAACTCGGATGGTAAAGGAGACTCAAAAGGAAAGAAGACATCCAACAAGCCACTGAAAATACTGGAGGAGGATGATGAGGATCTCAGTGCCCTGAAGGACCCCTCTGAAAAGGTCAGTAGAACACTGACAAGTTAAACCATTGTCCTGTCAAGCATTAGTTAAATAGACTTTAATTCAAAATAAACGCTCTTTACAAAAGACAAACACTGCAAAATGACGCTTGGAAAAAGTAAAGCAAAGAAAAGGACCCTGATTTACAGACAGTTAATGAGTTCTGCACTCCATCCTCCCCTCCTTAGTGCACTGAGCCATGCACAGATATTTTCATTGACTGTAGGGAATGTCAACTTGAGGATGAGATCTGAGATCTGTATTTCTGTTTATGTTCAAAACGCAGGCATGAGCTTTCTCCCCAAAAGCAATCTGATGAAATTGTCTACACTAAACCTGCAATGTGTGTTTAATGCATTACAATGTCAAGTGACATACTGGGGCTTACAGTATGGATACTAGTATGTGTTTATCCACAGCTATACAAGATAGTAGTGAACAGATCCAATCTTGTTGGGTTTTTTTGGGGGGGGGGGGTGTCAGTGCGGTGAGTTGCCTGCAGGAGCTCAGTGTAACATAACATGTAGCCATTATCTCAGGTTCTGCTTTTGTTTCCACTGTTCTTCTCTGCTTTGACTAAAAGTTCTGGGACTAAATTTGGGCACTGTTCAGATGATGATGATGCTAAATCTAAGTTCTAGGTACTGTCAGGGGTTGCCTGCAGTGCCTGTGAGATTTCTGCCTCCACCCCAATACAGTGGAATGGATGAATGGAATTTTATATTTGGTCCTCAACACTGTCTCCTCCATATATGACAGAAAAACACCCCCCCGGTGAATATGTGTCTTTCTCCTCCTTAAGGACTTAACTGACTCTGACCCCGAGCCATCCACTATTGAGAGGCTGGGGGCTGGACCTGGCTCAGGATTCAAATGGGAAAGCAGTGTAGGTGAACCCCCTTCCCAACAAGCCTGCCTTGCCTTGCTTTTTTTCTACCTGACCTTAAGCTTTGGCTTTAATCACCAGCAACTGCAGACCTTTCCCTTCTGACCTGTTTGGTGCTCACTCTTGACTACTGAAACTGTTTGTTTGGCCTGTGCTATCAAAATGGTCAGCTCTGTATGTGGAGGCTCGAAAGGAGGTGGACGTTTGATTAATTTGACCCAGAAATGTGTGATTTTCTGATCAGCTTCCTGCTTTCTGTGAGTGTCTGGCAGTAAAGAGGTTGATGACGACTCTAAACTCAGCTCTGTTTCAGGGCAGTTTGTGCAAACCAAGGGTGTTTGGCTTCAGCCCATTAGGGGTATACCACATTACATTGTTCAGGATAACACCGGTACAATTTTTAAAATGATAAAAGAGATACATATAGTAATGGCAATATTCTCACTTGTTGACATAATGCCATCATACCATTATGCACGGCACCAACAAGCATGACTGAGAGCTCTGCTGTGGAGGAGTTATGTTCTAAAAAGGGGAATGACTTCAGTAGTGTGGACTCGAATGTTTATGAACATTCCTGGGGCCATATTCGCAAAGCTTCCTAGTGCTAAGAGCTGCTCCTAGTGAAGAATTATAAGGAAATTCTGAAAATTTCTACCTTTTCTCAGAATTTTGCCTTAAAGTTAAGACTAGAATCTTGTGAAGATAAAAGTTATTCACAAAGCACCTTAGACCGTAAAAGTGCTGCTGTGGTGACAAACTGTTAGGAGTAGGGAAGCAGAGAAGAAAATGGCAGAAAGATAAAGAGGTCAGAAATATTCTGCAAATACTGGTTGACAGTGAGTAAATGAAATGTTACAGACCGGATTGTGCAGGGATAATATATGTGGTCTATTTCATTAGGTATAAACATACATTTCTCACCCAACACAATAACGCCGAAAATAAAATTATCACAATAGTAAGATACTTGAAAATTTTGGAAAAATGCAAGTGCAGCAGTGATGACTTGTCTGTCTCAACCTTCTATCAGCAGAGTAATCACACTAACAATGACAGCACTTTCAAAGCCAGCAGTTCATTTCATTTCATCACCTCTGGTCGGATCGACTGATCAATTATCTGTCCCGCAACTCAAAACTCCACCAACTGCTGCTGAGGGGGAAAAAAAAGAGTTTCACCTGCGCTGTGCTGACAGACCCACAAAAACCTCTGAATTTAGAGGGGGAACACAGACTGATACACAAGGACACACAGGCAAGAAAAAAAAAGGAAAGTTAGTGAGTGATACATGTTACAGCTGGATGAGCATAGGAGAAATTACAGAGCAAAATTATCGGGAAATGTCATGATGCTATCTCAGGGCCATATCGCCCACCCCTACCCCACATGCTGCGAGCACCCACTTTTGCTGGCGGATGGGTGGGGAGTTACAGGCGCTTGTGGCACGGGGGGAAACCAAACACGGTTCATCTGCACACACTGCCATGACACAGAACTGGTTGCGTTTCCCTTTAAACTTATATTGTGTGTGTGCGTGTGTGCGTGTGTGCGTGTGTGTGTGTGTGTGTGAGAAGAAACTGCACACCCCCAAGTAAAACTTGAGCCACAGACTGTTTATCTACATACTATGTCAGTGGAGACATTTTTACAAACATCCAGAATGGCTAGTTTGCTGCTGCAGTTTAAGCACAACAACTTTGGAATTCCAAAAACAGCATAGAATGATGTACTCTGAGTCCAAGGGAGCACAGTATTTTTCTAGGTAGTCATTTTTCATAGAGGAAACCACCAGTTGTTGCTGCCTTCAGCCTTCTTTATGGTCTGTTGATTTGTAAACAGAATAAGCTCATTTCCTTGTTTCATTTGCCATGTTCTGCTGCTTTCAGAAACCTAAATGGCAGGACAAGATTGAACTGTAAAATGCTAACTTGTTGAGAATTCACCAGTTCCGCTTACATGGAGAGAATCAGATAGGGACTGGCGTCTTGGGTTAAGCTGATCATGCTAACAGATAACGCACAAACCTGAAGCATTGAAATCAAAAGCCATCTAGTTTCGGAGAACTCATACTTGGCCATTCTGTTAGAGATACATCACAAAAGCTATTTTTTTTACTAACACATTATGCCTTCACATGATGATCTTACAGTACACCTCATCTTCACTTACTGGTTTTAGGGTATTAGCTAGTATTCAGCGTAGAGAGGGGACCACCTGTAACGGTTACTTCATAGGCCAGTCAAACTGTACATTATATAAAGCATGTGGTTTGTGTCAGTTCACCTCTTGTTCTGCTGAACAGCAAACTGTGGTCTTCTTGCTCTGTATTGGTGTAAGTATTCCAGATGTCAGCCAATGAAGCTAACATGCTGTTGTGTTTTTTTAACCTGAATGTTTTGTGCAGCAGTTGAACACATATAGGGTTCTCGCTGGTTATGGAGTTTCTGCTGTAATATAGCGTTTCAAGAGACTTCTAAAATGTATCTGGGGAATTAAAAACATTTGGGAATTTTAATTATCCTTCACCATTTACAATCCAGGGCCACATCAGATTTTTAGACCATGGATGGAATCACCTCCAAATAGGGGTGGGCGATATATGGAATATAATTGATGCGTCGCGGCTTGTTCCAGGTGGAATGTATAAAATGACTATATCGAAAACACCGAATATTAAGGTAACTTCGTTTTTTTAAGCCACCAGGATGAGACTTGCTTTGGCGTTTCTGTTCTCTCGCTCTACCCTGTGGCTCTCTCCTTCTCAGACACACACACACACACACACACACACACACACACACACACACACAGAAAGACTCACAAACATGATTCATCACACACATTCCTTCGCCTATTCTGATCACTTTTTTCTGAGTGATGGTGTGTGAGCAAGCGAAGCGTGTTTCTCATCTGCAGCGCTCCAGACCACACATTTTGCGACCATGTAGCACCAGTTGACTTGCAAATGATATTAATATGTGAAGGCGAGAGCTGTCAGTTTGTTTCCGTCTCACAGTGAATAAGTCCTCACGTTTAACGGTGCTGCTGTAATGTTTGAACTTTCTGCTAACTGCTAACATCTGAATGTTAACCAAAAGCTTCAAGTTCACGGCAAATACATCAACACCTCTGGCCCAGGCCAAGCCAGGTGCTTCAAAATAAAAGCACAAATGGTTCTCTTTTGATTTTTTTAATATTATTTTTAAGGTATATCGCCCAGCCCTACGTGCAATTTTTTTGTCCTACAAAATTATGGCAGTTTGTGTAAAGACCATTGTGGGAGCCCTGATGTGTCAGCATGGTGTGGTGTACACTAAGTTGTTTCTGCACTCAGGTCACTACATAAACATAGAAAACGCTGTCACAGTGATCTCTTTTTTCTGTTGCAGCCTGTGAAGGACGACCCACATTTCCATCACTTCCTACTCAGTCAGTCTGAGAAGGTAAGAGGAAGCACGCTCAGTATTTTGACACCTGCACCCTATAATTTTTTTCTTTTCTCTTGTTTTCAAATTGTCAATTTGCTCTACATGTCCGATGTCATTTGTTATCGAATCTGGTGCTCTATAGTCTTGTTCCGCTTGACTCTGATTTGGTCAGTACTGATGAAGAGGCAGCAGTTTCTCATGGTACCCCCCATGTGGGCCTGTAACAGTTAAACTGACAGTCTGTGGCGAAACTGATAAATCCTTTGTCAGTCTGTAATAGGGCTTTGTACAATGACATTTCTACTTTGAGCCCTTGATTTCTCTGGGCACAGGTCCCTGTTTTAGTCTAATGTCTTTAATATCTATGAAATGGTAGTAACAAATTATACAGGAAAAAAACAATTTTGTTCCATTGCTAAGTGCTATATCGTAGGCAACTGGACTTGATTGCGTTTCTTGAAGCCGTTTCGCTTCTCATCCAAGAAGCTTCTTCAGTTCTAACCGACTGGTACGGAGTTGCAGGCTTTTCAGCTCTGTGTGGGTGTGAACCCAGGCAACGATATAGCACTTAGCATTACCATGACCTGGATGACTGAGAACCTTCACCAACAATTTTGTTCCATTATTTGAGTGTATTAGGTGCTGCACTAATCAAATTAATCTACTGAATATACAATATTGGCACCAGTATTGAATGGAATGCGTATCAAATGTTTACCACATAATTTTGTAATCATAGTTTTACTTAAAAGTATCCTATGCAGGAATTAAGGTTACTGTTTGAACGTCCTGACTGTAGAAAAATTAGAAGAAAGTAAGAAAATCCAGGCAGAGGGCAGAGTCCCTGCAGAAAAATACACCAACACACACTGAGTGTGTCATAGTGGGTCATTGAGTTTACATTACTTTTGTATGAGTCTATACATTTTTGTTGAGGAAAATCCTGCATAGTTTACCTGTAAGATGCAGTAAATCTAAAGTGAAATTGGCATTTTGGTGTGATGTGTGTAGAGAATGTTTGTCACTTCTGTCTGATTGTTTCTTCACTGCCCACAGCCAGCCTCATCAATGGAACCCATCAGCAAACGCCTAAAGATCATTGAAGAGGTAAAGTAACTAGTGAATTTTAGTAAAACTGAAAATGTTCCAACTTTTATGTATTTACTTTAACCACTTCTACTCCACCCCTCATACTCAGACAAATTTTTGTCTTTTTATGGGATTAATTTGAGATGTTGAGCTTTGTGTGTCAAGTTTTTCCAGTCATAAATCTGTAATAAACATTGTGTTTTGGTTAGGTGCTTATTCAAACTTAAGAGCATAGAGTTTATATTTACAAAAAAATAGTTTCGCTACAATAAAATGGCTACTATGGGAACTAACGTCATCACACATGATTAAAATTGAGCTCATTGAATCCACAGTCTCAGCTTTCCAGTGGCAAACCCAGTTTATATAGAAATACAGAAATATTTGAATACAATAAAAAGTCTTCAGAAGTCTTCTAGTTTCATATAGTACCATCTCACCCTGCCACAGCCTTTGAAAGACAGTAATGTCAGCAGGGAATGCTTGCGTCTGCATGGATTGGAAGAAGTTCATATTCATTTGAGCTTTTACAATTTTAAACTGCACTGTTTTCATAAACAACATTTTGGGAATATATTTGGTTTAGAAAATAATGCATAGCGAAGCTAAATAAGTCCTCACTTTCCCCTCAGTATGAAATTGACAATGTTGCTTTTGATTGTGCAGGAAACAGGGTCAACATCCATCCAAGCAGCAGACAGCACAGCCATCAATGGCAGCATCACACCCACAGATAAAAGGTATTCAAAATGACTTAAAAAATTTACCAAAAAACACAGAACAGGCTTAAAGGAATACTTCACCCACAAAATGACCATTTGTTGATGTTGAATTTGTAAAGAAAACTTTGTCTCGTATGCCTCCGCAGGAACTTTTGAATATATATCAGTTGCCATTGTTAACATGGTCCCCAGCTAATCAATAAATCAATGTTTGCCATTTTCATAGAGGTAGTTCAGGAATTAAGCATAACACAGCATGACTTATTGATATACAAATGGTCATTTTTGGGGTATTCCTTTAACACCTAGGATTACTATTACCAATTTTGTAGCTAACCTTTTAATGGGTTACTTGGACATAAGAATGCTCTGTTTTTTTAACATGTTTGGATTTGTTTGTTGTTTTTGGACTTTGCCCTTCAGGATAGGGTTCCTGGGTCTGGGGCTGATGGGTAGCGGTATAGTTTCCAACCTGTTGAAAATGGGTCACGTTGTCACAGTGTGGAACCGCACAGCAGAAAAGGTACTGTAGTGCCTCACAGTCACTGTCACACAGGCAATCGCATCATCCAGTGTCAAATAGTCACTAATGTAGTGTCTAATGAATAAGGTATCATTAATGTAAGTAGCCCTTATTACACAGAGATTGTGCTATAGGGCTGGTAAGAAGTCCTAACTTTATGCTGCCTTCGCATTTTTAAACAGAACCAAATGACTGCGGCATTACTGCGGCCACTCCAGTGTGTGATTTTAGACAGCATGCCAGCATCACAGAATTACTAGGGGCATGATGGGCGTGATGCGTAACACAACCCCATCAGCCTCTAGTGTGACATATAACATATGCATCAGCAGTACTTGATAAACAATAACAATGGCATTAACATGGCAATAACTATCATTTACCGTCCCTGTTGTATGGAGGCTGATCTCTTCATCTGCTTGGAGTGTAAGGAGTTCCTGGATCTCACTGTTTTCTTACTTTGTGGACATTTACGACTGCTGTTCTTCTTCTTTAAGTTAAACATCGATAGGCATTTGTGCATCCCTACAATCAACATGATATTAGTTGTACCAGAGGTTGGCTGCACTGATCTTATGCCTTATAAAAAAGACTTGGTGCATATGCTGGCAAACCATAGAAGTTTGATGTGCTGGCGTACTGATGATGATTTATTAAATAACTCCTGCCTGCTGTGTTCCAGTGTGACCTGTTCATCCAGGAGGGAGCCAGGTTAGGCCGGACTCCTGCAGAGGTGGCTTCCATGTGTGATATCACTTTCTCCTGTGTCTCTGACCCAAAGGCTGCCAGGGATGTAAGTACCAGCTCCACACTAGTAAATGGCTTGCTCTGAAGGTGTGAATCACCCGCTTGTAGGTTAAAAAAAAACTTTTCTGTGTATTTGTTGCTCTCCAGTTGGTGTTGGGACCCAGTGGAGTGCTACAGGGAATCAGGCCAGGCAAATGCTACATAGAGATGTCCACTGTAGACCCAGAGACCATCACAGAACTCTCACAGGTATACACTAACAAAACACTCACACAACTTTATCTTAAGCACACAGGGGAAAGTCATGCACTATTGAAATTGGTTTCAAGAGCTTTTTACCATCAGGAACTATTCCAATTTTTTTTAAATAACTTAGGCTTCACTTCTCCTCCTGAAATGTATATAGTAATATCTCTTATCGTCATTGGAGGAGTATAGGTATTTCTGTTTTTGATTAAACATATACAGTAGTAGCAAGTATTGCCATTGCAGTTGTGTAAGTATTGCTGTATCAAATTGTTATTTGATGTTTGAATGTCAGGTGATTACATCACGGGGCGGCCGTTTCCTGGAAGCTCCAGTGGCGGGAAGTCAGCAGCTCTCCAATGATGGGATGCTGGTCATCCTGGCAGCTGGTGACAGAACTGTCTACGAGGATTGCAGCAGCTGCTTCCAGGCCATGGGCAAGACCTCCTTCTTCCTGGGTATGTAGGATGTACTGATACATGTAAGACACATGTTCTGGGTTCACTGTTGGATACACTCACAGTAGTTTTAACAGAAATTAACATGAACAACTTCTTGGCTGTTTCTTGGCTCTGTGCAGTTGCCAGGCAACCAGCAGAGACTCCAGGAAGTTACTGATCTCTGCCTGGCACATAACCCTCTGTAAACGGTGAATTGTCATTTTTATGCCTCCGATGCAGGTGATAGCCGTGGCTGAATCTTCAAATATTCATATTGAACAGCCAAATCGGATTCAATTGACATAATTCTGAGGGGGGTACAACCCTGGGCTTTTGCATAGATTTAACAAGTGAGATATAACATGTTGACATTTCGAGGTGCTGGTAAGAGGATTTTGTCACTGTGGACAAAGCCAGGCTGTGTCCATCTGTTTCCAGTCCTTGCACTGCTGAGCTGAGCTAACTGGCTGCTGGCTTCAGTTACATATTGCTAACCAGTGTTGAGCAAGTTACTTTCAAAATGTAATACATTACATATTACTAGTTACCTTCATTTAAAAGTAATGAGTCACTTTACAGTATTACTATCTGCGCAAAGTAATGTGTTACTGATTACACTACTTTTTCGTTACTTTTACCGAATGACCTCAGGAGAACAACTAGACATTATGAAATGAAAGAGGGTCATGTTGTTTCAAAGCAGGTAATCAAAGCACAGAAGCTTCAGTTTATTACAGTTCATTACAAATCCACTGGTGGGGGATATTGTACAGCCTAATGACGTCTTTCCTCCAGAGTGTAGATCTGGCTTATTCATGTGTTCACCTACAGTAGTTACCACTTTTTATTAAAATGCCCTGCTTACATTAACAATACCATGATGATACAGAAAAATTAACTAACCTAGATCCTTTCAAATAACTGGAAAGCCTTGGACACAGACGGGCAGGCAAAGAATCAGTGTCTGATCAATTATTAGATATGGATGAATATTTGTAGGCCTTTTAATATGAAATACAATAAACACATGCTGAGGTTAGAACAACGAACATTTTGGTGTACAAGTCAGTCACTTTGACAGGCTCAAATTAATTCAGCTGAGCTGGAGGAACCACCTGCCAGTTCCCAGTGTGCCAGTAAGCTTTACAGTACCAGAGGGAGAGTTGTGTATTGCTCCACCATTGTAGTGGATGTGAATGGAAAAACATCCAACATGCTCACACACACCCAGATACCCTGATCACTGGGACGAAGATAAAATAAACAAAAGCAGAACGGGATACGTCAAAGGTTTATGAATGGAAACACAGTGAACATGCTAACACTCAGTATGGCATCACCCAGATGTGCTGATCACTGGCACCCTCTAATTATATAACCTATAATGACATGACAAGACACAAAAAACATATTTTTGTGGTGGCACTGGCAGAAGTGGCACAATATGGTTCAATTAATTGAGCAATTAATCATTGCTTAATAAAAATTAAGCAATGAACACTTTATTTTGGGTGGTAATGCATTACGAGACATTGTAAATGTAATAATATTACCCCAAATCCTGTTGGTAATGTGTGATAATACTTTGTTACTGCAAAATGTAATGCATTACTTTTATGAGTCACCCCCATCACTGTTGGTAACAATCTTCTCTCTGCAAGAAAATAAATATGCAAATTCCCTTAAATATTTCTAGAAAGGTAATGTGGGTACATTGTAGTGTCATCCTAAACATGAAAACATTGATATTCATACATATAATACATATATTCATACATATAATATTTTTTCAATACTACAGGGATAAATTGATATTTGGGGCATACAAATTAAATTTTTTATTTAAAAACAAATATACCAAGGCTATAACATGACAATGATGACTTTTCTTTTTTGGTTAGCAGCAAAGAACAGCAGAATGACTGTAGTAAACATTAGCAATAAGTGAGAGTGTTGCTGTGGAAAATAAGTATTAAAATGATTTCAAATATTCACTAGCGAGAAATCAATATTTTTCAAAACACTAGCAGATTATTAACCAGCAAACGGTGTAGGTGGCAATGTCCAGTGTCTTGTCAGTGAATGACCTCTAAAAAAAAATCTACCATTTTAGATCTGTGTCCCTCTTCTGGTTTCTGTCTAGTTTCTGTTTCTGGATGCTCGAGCTGTCGGATGACATCACGTGACCACATTTTGAGTTCAGTCATTGGTAGAGCTTTTACTGCAAGTCCTCTGCTCTGTGGCTACATAACATTCAGGCAGACAGAGAGTTAGACATGGACACACTAAGGATGATAGTCACTTGAGTGTGGAGACTGTCACATACTCCTACCTTTGTGTGTTTCACTGATGTGTGTGTATGTGTTTTCAGGTGAAGCGGGCAATGCGGCGAGGATGATGCTGATCCTCAACATGGTGCAAGGCAGCTTCATGGCCACCATTGCAGAGGGGCTAACCCTGGCCCAGGCCACAGGCCAATCACAACAGACCTTCCTGGACATCTTGTGCCAGGGCCAGATGGCAAGCACCTTTGTGGACCAGAAATGCCAAAGTAAGTCCACACAAAGGAATTTTTAAGTTGTTTTTTAGTGACTTACCTAAAACTTGCTCATGGTGCGCATTATCAACTGTATTTATTCATTTCCCTCTAATGTTACATGATAAATCTTTTGATTTTGGTGTCATAGAAAACAAGTTACATGAACGCTGTCAGAGAATTTCAGACAAAAATATTTGAAAATATTTTTGAAGTTAGTAAATAATAATTGTTTTTCCTGCCCTGTCTAGATATTTTACAGGGCAACTTCAAGCCAGACTACTATTTGAAACATATTCAGAAGGACCTGAGGCTAGCCATCTCCATGGGGGACATGGCCAACCATCCAACCCCAATGGCTGCAGCTGCCAATGAGGTACAACTTAGGAATGTTGTTACTTTTTACAACAATATAAGTAAATCTTTTTCTTTCTTTCTTTTTTCCTATGAACTGTTGACCAGAGACTTGCCTTCCTCTTGGTACACATTGATTGTTTGGTTAAAGAGGATAGGGTACATTCCACATTCTGCCTAAGAAATACATTGGATCAATTAGTAAATGTGAAAGCTTTAGAGACTAAATGAGTGGAGTGTGAGACTGACTGACTTCATGAAACAGAACATTAGGCTGACTTGCATGCTTAATGGCTCATTTGTTGGTAGAACATAATGTAGGTCCTTTTTGTTAATCTTTACAGACAGCTCATCTTTATAGTCCTGTACAAAGTTGGGATGCTGTGTAAAACATTAACAAAAACAGAATGCAGTGATTTGCAAATCCTTTTGACCCATATGCAGCTGAGTACAGCACAAAAACAAGATAATTTCATGTTCAAACCCATGCAGCATTTAAAAAAAAAATACACTTGTTCTGAATTTGATGTCTGCATCATGTTCCAAAAAGTTGGAACTGAGGCATATTTAGCACTGTGTGATATCACCTTTTCTTTGACCAACACTCAGTAAGCATTTTGGAACTGAGGACCGTTTTAAAAGTGAAATTCTTTCATATCCTTGTTTGATACATGACTTAAGTTGCTCAACAGTCCACGGTCTCCATGTATTTTGTGCTTCATAATGCACCAAACATGTTCAATAGGAGACAGGTCTGGACTGCAGGCCGGTCAGTCTAGTACCTGCACTCTTTTACTACAAAGCCACACTGTTGGAACACATGCAGAATGTGTCTCATCGTTTTGCTGGGATAAGCAGGGACATCCCTTAAAAAGACGTCCTCTGGATGGCAGCATATGTTTCTCCGAAACTTGTATGTACCTTTTAGCATTCAAGGCATTTTCACAGATGTGAGAGTTACCCATGATGCCCTGGGCACTAACACACCCCATACCATCACAGATGCTGGCTTTGAACTTTGGGCTGGTAACAATCTGGATGCTCCTTTTCCTCTTCAGCTCAGTGAACATGATGTCCATGATTTTAAAATACAAATAAAATTTGGCACAAACATCTACTTGGACCCAATAATTAACTGATTTGAATGTGGTGGTCAAAGGTCACAGGTCAAGGTCACTGTGATGTCACAAACATGTTTTTGTTTGTTTTTTCAAGAATTAAAATGCTAATTATGTCAAAATTTCACACAAATTTGATATGGAATAACATGATGAAGTGATGACACTGTATATCCAAAAGGTCAAAGGTCAGCTTCACTTAACATCATATTTTTCTGGAAAAACACTTTTCTGGCCATTACTCAACACCATATCTCAGGAACAGAAGGGGAGACATTTGGTCAGATACTAAATTGGTGACACTAATCTTGGGTGTCCACCTTGAAACGCCTGGTTGTGTAGATCTTATGTGCTGCTGGGGGAAGATGTGTGTGAAGCATCCATGTTTTCACAGACATGGATGTAAACTGTAAGTGCATCTCGCAGGTGAAGGATACACCTGCGAGATGGTAATTCTAATTTCTGTCCAAGCCATTGTGTGTTTAGGCAGTGTACAGAAAATGGAAATTTACATTAATCCACCTGGGTTCTAACATAAATGAATATGTAACCTAAAAAACAACAGGGGTGAAGCACCTGTAATACAACTGAAACCTCTTTTGTTGGTTCTGTTCCTGTGCAGGTTTACAAGAGGGCTAAGGCACTGGACCAGTCAGACAATGATATATCTGCAGTCTACAGAGCCTACATTCACTAGAGCGAGGTGTGACTTATCCTCTGGACCACACAGTCTTTAATCCCTTCTTATTTCTCCTTTGTCATGTAATGAGTTTTTTTGTTTTGTTTTATTTTAAATTCTAGTTGTTTTATTTCATTTTGCCACAGCGCCAGCCATGTTAGCTGCCCAAAAGTCATGGGGTTGTAATTCCTTTGTTAGAAGCAACCTTGAGCATTGCACTGACTGTACTGGGGGAATATATGCTGTATGAGTGCTCCAAATAAGGTTGTACTACTGCAATTTGCTGTGGGGGCAGTTTTGTGGATGCATAAACCCTAAAGAAGATTGTTTTTTTGTTCATGTGCAAATGTTGAGTATATTTAATTGAGTGTGATCTTTGCTTTTCTTTTAAATGTCCAGAATTCCATGAGAGAAAACACCAAGAACATGCCACTGCATTGCCTTAATATTGTAACCCCTCGAGTCTATCAATAATAGTATTTATTTATGTTTCCTTTTAGGTCTTCTTGGTGCAGTTTGGCCATGGCTTGTTTCTGTATTTGACAAGATGATTTATGCTTTTATGTTAGTGTTTCTGATCATTTTTGAAACAGGTTAAGGACAGAGCAACAATGTGTTGAGGCCTTAAAATGCAGTAATAATTGATACTTCTCATCAAGACTTGAGATTTCCACATCTGAAGCCCTTTATTCTTGTGTTTGGAAGAGTTCTCATTTACAGTGTTGTTGTTTTTTTAATATATTACTCTGAAACTAGATGAATCCACTTTTTGAGTTGTATTTTAACTGAATGGCATAATTAAGCCCCAATGTCAATCGTGTTTTTATCTGGTAGTTAGAGATAAAAGTTGTGGCTGGGTTTTGAAGGCCAATTTTAGACCATCAATTAACACAAGTTCACAATTAAAAACCAAACTAATGAAAGAGTTTCTGGTGGGTCAGTGGTCGGAGAGTTTGTTTCCTTTAAAAGACTGAAACTTCAAGCTGTCAAATAAATACACCTCCAGCTCCAGAGTCTGCAGCTGATTGTAGTTGGAATTGAGTTACTGAAAAAGTGCTTCATCAGTCTGATCCCAAAAATCACTTCAGCTAAACTGGGTAAATATGGAAATGTAACAATCAGTGTTAATATGAATTCTGTTTTATAATTATTTTTTACTTCGGGAAGGGGACGATCTTGACTATGTAGTAGAGGTCTTCATAAGTCCACTTGGTTCGTAGTGAATAAGACCTTATTCAGGTCTGGAACTTGATAGATAAATTGGATATATCAACTGCTATAAGCTCATGACAGTCATCCTATATGTCAGCTCATAATTAATTAATTAAATGTCAGTACAGAAATCATATACCAAGGATATGTTTGAGGTAATCAAGAAATGGTGTCTCCATTATATAGTTTGTCCATCAGTGAGCACTAACAAGTTTATTTATACACTGCGAAATGTCCCTCTCTCTACATATACTGAGCACAAAGCCTCAATAAACAGATGAAAAGGTCTTAAAAGATATTTGGATTTTGTTTAAAAGATGAGCTTAGAGGAAAATTTCTTGTCACAATTGTATGCCTTTACGCTGGCAATAGCCATGGCCAGAGGTGTTACGGTTTTGTGCTTCCGTCCCTGTTTTGTAAATGCTATAACTCAAGAACGCCTCAACAGAATTTCTTCAAATTTGGCACTAACAGCCAACTGGACTCAACGATGAACTGATGAGATGAGATTTTAGTGCTCAAAGGTCAAGGTCACACTGAGGTTTTGTCCATCTTATTCTCTTGAACGAGATATCTTTAGGAAAACAGGAATTTTTTTCAAATTTGGCACAAACTTTCATTTGAACTCAAGGATGAACTGATTAAAATTTGGTAGTCAAAGGTCACTGTGACCTTGCGTCTGTCTCATCCTTGTGAATGCAATATCTGAACAAGGTCAGGTCTCAGGTGTGCATGCCAGTAAGTCTAATACCCAAGTGGATCTAAGTGCACTCTAACAATTAGGTTATAGTTAATTATGGAGGAAACTGAAGTGCAGGAAGAGTGACATGTATGTAACACTTTTTCCCAGTTTATATGTCTGTTTATTCTGGAACCACCACATTTAATTTGGATTTGAATTTTGGCCCTGGGAAGACCTCTTCTACGTAGCCTTACACATACTCTACACAAGTGTGCAGCTGCAAATGACAGTGTCCAACATATGTAACAAATGTATATGTTGCATACTCAACCAGTGGTGTTAAATACCCGAAAAAGTGAAACAGCAGAGTACTTATATCTGTCGGAGTTATGAAGACAAGACAGCTTTAATCTGTTGGGGTGTTAGAGTGCTCTTCGTTCCACTAAAACTGCTCCAACACAGCGCGTGAAATCACAGCTTAAGGTGTCTGTTAGAAAATTTGCCGAATAAGTTTTGGGTCTTATGCCATGTTCATTTTTCTGTCAGATTTGACCAAGATTGCAAAAACACCATTATGCAATAAGGATGCGGGTTTTATTTTTTGGGCTCATGTCTATCCCACATGGAGTCAGAAAGTAGTTGCAGTAATGGGGATCGAGGTGGTAAATATGACAGCACATTAATAGTGGACCCCACTGTCACCATGTGATATGTGACTTAGACTGATAAAGACGAGCAAACTGTAGCAGCAAGCCCTGCTGCTCCTCCACTATTACCCATGCAGTATGACATGAATCTACAGAAAGCAGGAAAGAGTACACCATTAGGAATTTTTATGGCTTCCTTGCAGGAAAAAGGAGCTCATGGTGTTCTGTTTTTTTTAAGGCCCTTTGTTTGTAAATGGTAAATGAATACATTACTCATAAAATTGAATCATTATGTTTCATGTAAAGAATCCAGCGTCCTGTTTTGAAAGACTTTGTTTGCTAAACAAATGATGTGAAAGTTTTTTGATTTAGCTGCCCCTTCCACACTCTAGTGTAAAGAACAGTTTTTAGAAGACAGATGTAAATAGCACATTAGGTTGCGTAGGGTTTCTTTTATATCTACAATAACCAGGATTAATGAAAATGACTCCTTTTTGGTTTTGATTCTACAGAGCAACTGTCTAACATCTTTGTTTCTTAATACTGTAGATTGTTCAGTTCAAGTGTAAATGGTTTATTAATATGTGGTTTGTATAATCTGGCTTATTATCGCATTGAAATGACTTGGATCCCGTTTAAGGAAGGAGGGTGTAACTTTGGTTTTGGGGGATATTTATGATTTTGTGTACATGTGGAAATATCAAGACTTTTGTGCTGTTTAATAAATCCTCTCCTGATTACTGACATGTGCATGTTTAATAACTGACCAAGTTTTAATGGCATCTGTTGCTCAGGTGGAACAGTGGGTAATCAGTCCTGCCCATTATCGGTGCGCGTGTGTGTGTGTGTGTGTGTGTGAGAGAGAGAGAGAGAGATAGGCAAATTGATAAGTGCTCTGTCCATTAAGGTAGAAAATGTTGCATAAAAGCTAAAGTGCAGGACTTTCACACTAAACAAAAATTTAAACCCAGCACTTACATTTTTGCTTCCATTTTTCACAAGTTAAAGGTCTTAGAATTTTATATACACTAAATAGATATTTTTCTCTGATTTTAGTCGCAAATTTGTTAAAATCTGTGTTAGTGAGCACTTCTCCTTTATCAACATAATCCATCCACCTGATGTGTGGCATATCAAGATGCTGATTAAACAGCATCATTACTACATTGATGTGCCTTAATAAAAGGACACTTTAAAATGTGCAGTTTGATCACACATCACAATACTACAAATGTTCCAAGTTTTGAGGGAGCGTGCCATTGGCATACTGACTGCAGGAATGTCCACCAGAGCTGTTGCCAATGAACTGAATGTACTTTTTACTGACCTATGACGTCTCCAACGTCAATTCCGTGAATTTGGCAGTACATCCAACCGACCTCACAACCACATAATTCGATTACGGTAACAAACTACTGTCGTTCAGGACCCTGGTGAGGACGATGAGCATGCATATGAGCTTCCTTGTTGTATCAGCTGTTGGGGTGGCTGGTCTCAGACGAGCGTGCAGGTGAAGATCCTGGATGTGATGGTCCTGGGCTGGTGTGGTTACACGTAGTCTGTGGTTGTGAGGTCGGCTGGGTGTACTGACAAATTTCAGGGTAACGACATCTGAGACATCTTTTGTTATTTTCATGGGATTTGTTCATAGAGGTAAAATGTGTAGGTTGACCACCAGCTTTATCTATTGAGGTGTGAGAATTATTACTGTTGATGTAATAGGCCTTGGCAGCTCATTATGATGCACTTGACCTAGAAGTGTGGACTTTAGAGGATCCAGCCCCTGAAGTGGGACAAAGGGTCTATTTTCCATTAGCCACTTCGAGGTGAGGCCTTCTCACATGAATGTAAGAACTCAAATGTTTGCAGATATTCAGACATGATATTTACCGTAAATACTGCAGCACATCACTGTGCCAGCAGTACACTTATTTCATCACCTGCATGGACATGAGCTTTCCACTGTTCTATAAACATGAAGATTAGTTTACTTGTCACATGGTATGCTACTTAATCCTGTGAAGACAGTAGCATGATGCCCTCTGTGGCACTGGAAGATCCTTGTTAAGTCTGAGAAAATAACCTTGATGATGTCATCAGCCTGAGTTACAAACTGAAGGTGTGGAGCTTGAAAGATGTTATTTACCAGGCAGGGAGGGAGGGTTCAACGAAATATGCTTTCAAGCTGCATTAAGGGAGGGATTTATACTAAGGACTAAAAGTCAGGATATTTTACCCCCTGCTGCTTTGATTTTGACCAACATCTTTTCCAAGTACCAAACTTTTCTGAAGTGCAATTCCAATTTACTTGATCACCCCTTTAAAATTGCACCACAATCACCCATCCATCCATCCATCCATCCATCCATTTTCAACCGCTTATCCGAAGGTGGGTCAGAGGGGCAGTGTTCCGAAGCCAGATGAGATATGTTATACCTCCAGCGTGTTCTGGGTCTACCCCGGGGCCTCCTACCGGCGAGAACACCTCTAACGGGCCTCTCTAACTGGAGGGGGACAGGAGGCATCCTGATCAAATGCCAGATCGACTTCAACTGACCCCTTTCGACGTGAAGGAGTTGTGGTTCTACTCTGAGCTCCCACCAGATGTCCGAGCTCCTTACCCTATCTCTAAGGCTAAGCCCAGCCACCCTTTGGAGGAAACTCATTTCAGCTGCTTGTATCTGCGATCTCATTCTTTCAGTCATTACCCAAAGCTCATGACCATAGGTGAGGGTTGGGACGTAGATGGACCAGTAAGTCTAAAGCTTTGCACACACACAATCATATACTTAAAATGTCACAAATCCACTTTTTAGTACAAAGGTTCATTAGAAATACCTCCTGCTTTTAATGTACTGGTCATAAAATAAATACTGACATTGATCAAAATGTTATTATAAGAACAGTGTGTATGATTCAGGGAGACTTAGCGTTGTCAAGCGGTGAGGATAGCAGATTGCAACCAGCTGAAACGTTTCTCGGTTAGAATTCCTTCTGTGTTGTTCATGAGGTTTTAACCAGAAGCTGAATTTTCCACAGAGGTCTCCCCGTCTCCAAAACAAAGGGACACAGTCAGTACGTTTACATGACAGAAGAGAAAATCAATTTATTGTGTTAGTCCAACTAAAACCGAACTTTTACAATGCATGTAAACATGTTAGTCCGACTGAAAGTGCACCAAATCAAAATTCTCAAAGTTGGACTAACACACCCAGTCAATGATTGGGAGTCAAATTACCCCCACATGTATACAGTCAGTTGGACCCAAACTCTGCCCATGCTCCACAGTTTCCATCCCAGGCTTTGACCCAGAAGGTGAATAGCATTAGATGCGAAACAGAAGAAGAGAAGAAAAAGAAAGAGTAAAGCGCACCACAGGTCCTAAATGTACAGAGCTGTAAATCTGTCCACCATGGTACCAGTTTGCCACTAGCAAACTGTAGCCAACTTGTTTATCAACTGTTTGGTCTGTGACGTAATAGGTCAACTGGAAAAAGGTCCAATACTAACAAGCTGAAAGGGGGCACATCATCACCTATTGTAGTGGAAATGGCCTAGTTGCACTATAACTGTAGCTCCACTTATCTGTGCATGTAAATGTACTGAGTGTTTTCCTGACACTGCTTGTTGTGAAGTGGCTTCTAACTATGGTGGCCGATGCAAAAACATAAAAATATGAATGTCCCTATCTAGAGCCAGTGTTTGTCCATTCAGGGCTACTGTAGAAACACTGTGGCACAATGTGGTGATCTCTGTAGACGGGGACCTGCTCTCTTTGTAGATATAAACGACTCATTCCAGTGGTGACAGGTAGTTATGATGGGCCCCAGTGCACACTATCGTGCACATATCATCTCGTCATATGATCAGAGACTTGCCATTGGATAGCATCAACATACATACAGCCATCATCACTGCATATCTGTATATAACAAAAAACACCAAAGAAAATAAGGAATTATTGATATAATTTAACATTTTTAGTAGTTTATTTATAGTTATAGAATATTTGATTTATAGTAATGGAATATTTGATATATAGAATAGTTGATGAATAGTCATAGAATAAGCATATAATTTTGTTGTAGTTGCTATTGATTATTTCATAGATAAAAAATAAACATGATGGAGATGGGTTTGCCTTTGTCAGGACTTGACTGTTTTTAGTTCAATGAGAGTTCTTCTTTGAACATGAACATGAGCAGGCATATTTGCTAAGGTGTTGAATATGCAACTATTCTTATTTTCAGGTGATTATACACAAAATACAACATACTCATTATATTATATTCCATTTCTGCCAACGTATCCCCCTAAATCCTACACACTGGCCTTTAGCTGCATGTCTGTGACACCTGAGAAATGATCAACCACGACTGGGGTCATTGTAATGAGGGGAATGGTGGAGCCAAATACTCGGGGCCCCATCATTGGCAGGGCCCTCAAAGCCTGGAACGAATGGTTTATGTGCTATTTTTGACATTGTAAATTTTACAACATTAAGCTAGAGGTAACCTGTGACAGTTTTCCTGGCACAATAGTTTACAGACTATTCCTGGTCTCTTTAACAATCTTAGAGCAGTTCTGTCTCAGGTGGAAATCAGAGCGGATGTTTACATTTTCCATGTCACCTTTATGACGCGGAACGGATATTGTATTCCCAAATAAGGACTAGTGGGTGGGGCCACAGTAATAGTGAATGTGTGACCATCCTAATGCTGCATTTACGTGGTTCTCGTAAAAAGCACAACTAATTCACTGAATTGCAATGGTATGGTCGGGATGAAAAACAAAATGCATCAGCCAGCATAAAAAAAATTGATTTCGGATATTTCTTAAAATGACGAGCAGCACGCGAGTGCTGTTTGACCCAGTGACAGAATAAAGGGGTGAAATTGCAAGTGCAGCAAAATGAATGTTTGAAATCAAAGACTAAACCATACATGGCTTAAAATACATTACATGCTGCTTATAAACGACAGCAGCCTGTCTCTTGATCCAAAAGGACATTTTTTTCAGTTGTATTTGTCGCTGATTAGGGTCGTTCATGTGAGCGCTACCGTTATTTCCGACAGCACGTGAAGGCAGCAGATCCTTGCTAATCAAATAGGTAGTGCGAGCCCTTTATCCCAAGCAGAGGAGGACAGTGTGTTAACGTGTCAGACAAACCTTCTCATCTGTTTTCTGCACAAAATGCTCAACCCGCAGAGATCTCTGTCCGAGCTGCCCAAGATGTCGGCTGCCAGTCAAGTAGAGAGAGCTGTATTGGTAAGCTGTTTGAGAGCAGGCAGAACAACACACTGCTGTTTGGCTGTGCGGCTAGCTGCTTTACTGTCTGACCCGTCGGTTAATATAACGTGTTGGCATTTGTGATTAATGCTTTAAATGACTGTAGCTATAGCAGGACGTCTGTAACGTGACGTTAGCTGTTTGTGTAGCTGCTGCTCGCGGAGAGGGGCTGTAGCATCCGCGCGCTACAATGCAGGTGCTGTAGCCAGGGCTCGCGCTGTCACAGTCATTATGTGATGATATGACAATGGGCCTGTTTGGATGATAACACTTGGGAACAGCGGATAAACTAGTAAGCATGAAATGACCGTAACAGTTTATCAAGTAACCGACTACCAACTGACCTCAGTTTGTCGCTGCTTTTCATTTAAAGTCCACTCTATATGTACAGCCACTGTTTGCCCCCAGGGCCTATGCATGTTTCTACCATTTGCTGCAAATCATACACAATAGTCTAATTTTAACAATACTACAATCAACATAATCACTGTGGTGATCAAACGCGATCAGTATGTTGATCAAACATGATCACTGTGTTGATCAAACATGATCAATACGTTGATCAAACATGATCACTGTGATGATCAAACATGATCACAGAATACAGCCTGTTTTTCCAAACTGGGGTCTGACATCTAATGTATGTAATACACTGACTATGGATGAGTACTGCATACAACCCCTACTTAAAAAAATCTGAACTGTCCATTTAATGTCTTTAATATCTTACATTTGTCAGACAGAGTACGTTGTCCTCCTTTTTGTTCCACTGCATGTGTGATTTTGTAGACTGTAGTTACATTTATTGCATATTTGTATATATCATGTAGAGCTGTACTTGCTTATGATGTTGGGCAGATCCTCCAGCAGATTTGGTCCTCCCCAGTGTTGACTTCATGGCTACGGCCTTGACTGTGATAATCAAACATGATCACTGTGATCAACTGTGGCGGACACATTCCAAACTAAGCCTCTGAAATCTGAAATGTTCCACTGTAATGGGATGATTAAATGAAGACCAGTGGCTGCTCAGTAGCACTGAAAACCCCATGAAGCCATCAAAAGCCTTATGTTATGCCTTAGAAAATGGTTATTAGTGATCAAAAGTTGACATCACTTATAGGACATAGGCTAGAAAAATGGTTGATTCCAAGTGTTACATGACATCAAAGTACATTAACTGATACAGACCCAAAATGCTCAATAAAAGTAATATTTAAGATTTAATTAAATTAATAGAAAGAGGTGAAATGTCTAACCACGCAATTGTGAAATATTCCTATACATATTTAAAACTTTAAAACTACAACATACCTCTTTTCACAAGTTTTAGCTTTCACATTCACGGCAGTACATTGCTTAGCTTTCATGCCAGAGTCCTGCCTGCTTCTCAAAACTGGGGATGTGCTGACTGACATTTACTACAGGTAATATAGTGACTATGGATAAGTACCTCTACAACCCCACGGGTTGAGTTTTGATCTTATGATAACGTTACATAATAGTGTAAATGTCCATGTCCAGCAGTGAGGGAGGAGTCGTACAGACTAAAGAAAGATGTCCTGTGGTGTTCGGTGGAACATCTTGGTATCAGTCTGTAGCTGCTCCTGTATTCATCCAGACAGACCTGAAGGGGGTGGGAGGTGTTGACCACAGTGCTTAATTCTCTCCGTCACGTCCACCAGAGAATCTAGTTCCACTCCCAGGATGAGCTCATCAGAAAGCTCGCCTTAATAATTTTTTTTTAATTTAATAATTTTATATACTTTATTAATCCCGCAAGGGGAAATTCGATCTTTTCACTCTGTTGTCTTTTTTTTTTTTACATACACACACAGGTCTGAAATACACACACATGCACAAACGGGACCTATACATGCATTAAATGAAGAGATGTCAGAGTGAGGGGGCTGCCCATGGACAGGTGCCCCAAGTGGTTGGGGGGTTCGGTGCCTTGCTCAAGGGCACCTCGGGAGCGCCCAGGAGGTGAACTGGCACGCCCATAATAATACACCTGCAGCATGCTAATGCACATGTTGAACTGTTCCAAGCCCAGATCACTCTGTTGTCCAGGTAGACTCTCAGGTACTTTTAGTCCTTAACTGCCTTTAATAAAGACAGAGTACTTTAGAGTCGACTACAGGGACAACATAGAAAAGGAAGAGCAGAAGTCTTTCACTGACGTACTGTAATTGATGTTAATGATTGTCCCACCTCATCTTCCTGTAGAAGTTTAATGTTTATTAAAATGTTTTGGTAGGAGGAGGAGTTCAACTGGCTGCTTAAAGAAGAGGTGCATGCTGTCCTAAAGCAGCTCCAGGATGTCCTCAAGGTAAGAGTTAAGCCTTCATGTATATGCTGTATTTAGGGCTGATAGCTATATCTCACCATTAAAGGGCCATTCTGCCAATTCTACACATGCAGATCTGTTTATTTGTAATGGTTAGTACAACTCAGCCTGTGAACAGTTGTGTAATATCATCTGCAGGTGTGGAGGAGCTTTGTTAAGTCTGAGCTTGAAGACTAAACATTTGTAACAAAGAGATGATGAGCCTATCATCATCATGTACTCCTAGAAATAAATGTGCTTACTAGAACCATATAGGGCTCTTTGGCTTGTTCCCACAGGAGAACCTTGTTTGGTTCTTGGTAAAATCTTTTATAAAGGTGCCACCTTCAACCCTTTTACAGGGTTCTACCATAGACGGTATACAAAGATGGACGACGCGTCTCCACTTCCTCCCACTGTACAAAAATGTCATAGCTTTACTGGATTTTCAGTGCGTGTTTAACAGTTGTAACTGGTTTAGAGTCAGTTCAAAGTCCATGACTTCACACCACTGTGATTAAGATTTGATTCTAATAGTAAGTTTGCTCTGCCATCAACAGGAGGCATCTAGACGTTTCTCCATGCCGACGCCAGGCCTGGAGAGTCAGCTCAAACAGGAAAACTTCATCCTCGGCAGCTCAACGTAACACTCCACCTTTGATTGTTTCATTATAGGTGTAACTTTATAAGTGTAACTCTTTCTTGTGTACAGGTGCATCTCACAAAATTAGAATATAGTGAAAAAGTTTAATATTTCATGTCAGTTATTTGAGAAAGTTAAAATTGTATAAACTCCACACTCACATAGTCCTAAGAGGAGCTCTGATCAGTAAATTAACTCAAAACACCTGCAAAGGTTTCCTAAGCCTTTAAGCTCTCAGTCTGGTTCAGTACACAGAACCACAATCATGCGGATGAATGCTGACTTAACAGTTATCCAGAAGACACTCACTGACTGTGGTAAGCCACAGAAGGCCATTGCTGAAAGAGCTGGTTGTTGGCAGAGTGCTGTATCAAAGCATATTCATGACAAATTGACTGGAAGGGAAAAGTGTGGTAGGAAAAGGTGCACAAGCAACAGGGATGGCCGCAGCCTTTAGAGGATTGTCAAGCAAAGCTGATTCAAGAACTTTGGGGAGCTTCCTAAGGGGTGGGCTGAGGCTGAAGTTAGTGCATCAAGAGCCACTACGCACAGACGTGTCCAGGAAATGGGCTACAAGTGTTGCGTTCTTAGTGTCAGGCCACTTCTGAACCAGAGACAATGTCAGAAGCATCTTACCTGGGCTAAGGAGAAAAAGAACTGGACCGTTGCTCAGTGGCCCGAGGTCTTCTTTTCACATCAACATATATTTTGCATTTCATTTGGAAATCAAGGTTCCAGAGTATAGAGGAATAGTAGAGAGGCACAGAATTCATGTCTCTTAATGTCCAGTGTGTGTGTCCAGTTTCCACAGTCAGTGATGATTTGGGGTGTCATCTGGTGGTGTTGGTCCACTGTGTTTTATCAAGTCTTAAGTCAACGCAGCTGTCTACCAGGAGATTTTGGAGCACTTCACGCTTCCGTCTGCTGACAAGCTTTACGGAGATGCTGATTTCCCTCTCCAACAGGACTTGGCACCTGCCCACAGTGCCAAAACTACAAGTAACTGGTTTGCTGACCATGGTATTACTGTGCTTGATTGGCCAGCCAACTCACCTGACCTGAACCCTATAGACAACCTATGGGGTATTGTCAAGAGGGAGTTGAGAGACCTCAGACCCAACAACGCAGAAGAGCTGAAGGCCGCCATCAAGGCTTCCTGGGCTTCCATAACCCCTCAGCAGTGCCACAGGCCGCATTGATGCAGGAATTCGTGCAAAAGGAGCCTTGACCAAGTATTGAGTGCATAAATGAACATACTTTGCAGAAGGTCGGCATTTCTGTATTATAAATCCTTTTTTTGATTGGTCTTATGTAATATCCTAATAGTCTGAGATACTGGATTTTTGGTTTTCATGTGCTGTCAGCCGTAATCACCAAAATTAAAACAAAAAAGCTTTGAAATTTTATGTGTAATGAATCCAGCATATATGAAAGTTTCACTATGTGAATTAAATGACGGAAAATAGGACTTTTTCACGATATTTTAATTATTTGAGATGCACCTTTACAGTTACTGTGGCCTTAATGTATGAAATACAATGGTTGGCTAGTCAGTAAGGATATAAGGAGGTCATGTCTGTTACATAACAGTGTCTTCCTGTAGGGGAAATGGCTGTCAGATGCTCAGTGAATGACTGGGTTTGTCATTTCCTTCATGTTGTAATCCTCCCTCACACACTGTAAACTTCCCTTGCCATTATCTGTTTTTAACATTGTTCTTCTGGTGATGTGTTGTTTTTCAGCATGGATCAAGTGAAAGGGGTGCTGACTCTGCAGGGAGAGGCTCTGACTCAGGCTGTGAGTTTATCCAGTTCTCACTGAGGCTGTATTCTCCTTATGAGAAACTGAAACACTCATTTACCATAAATGTGCCCCTTGATAATGTTTTGCTTTTTTTTAACAGGACATAAACCTGAAGGTTGCAAAGAGTAGCCAAGTGTTGCACTTTCAGTTCAGAGAGGACAAGCAGTGGAAACTGCAGCAGGTACATTCATTCATTCATTCATTTTCCATAACCGCTTATCCTCTTGAGGGTCATGGGGGGAGGCTGGAGCCCAGGACAGATCGCCAGACTACCGCAGGGCTAACACATAGAGACAGACAACCATTCACACTCACATTCACACCTATGGGCAATTTAGAGTCACCAGTTAAACTAAAGCAGGTACAGTGTGTTTGTATGTAATGCTACCAGAATAATGGAGACATAACAGTGAGGTTTGGTTGTAGCTATGAGGATTGTCAGTTTTTATTTTCACCACTACAATGAACATTTGGCTGAGACACTGTAAAACTATGTAAAGATTAACCTACAATTAGGATTTTTTGGACAACAGTACGATATTTGCCAATCTAACAAAGTCTTACAAATGTAATTCAGGAGCCTGGAATTGATATGAGACGATATCACCTGCCCATTTAACATAATTGATTACAGAAGAAGCTGCCGCCCCTTTGTTTAATGCTTTTGGCCATTAAATATAAAAACACTGCATAACCAATATAAAAAAACGCTTAAGGGCAGCAAAGTTTACTTTATAATGACTTCACTAACACACATAAAACAGCTCATGGGATAAGTTTACCTTCAGGGCTTTCTTCCAGAAAGTCGTTTCTGAAAGAAATGCTTTCATTTTAACTCACATTTTAACTCTAACCAAGTTCTTTTTTATAAAACCTTCTTTTTTAAAACCCTGAAGGCAAACTTGTTCCAACAGCCATGAAACAGCGATTAACAGCAACATCATTTCACACAAGTATCAAATTCAGCTCAGTTATAACTGTCAAGGTGCATAGATGTAGCAGCTGATTTTTGCTAGTCACCCATTATTAGCTCAGCGTGTTTACATTGCCTAAATTAGCCCAGCGGCTAGCAGACTTTCCTCCATTCATAACTCAACAATTTACGTGTACTTTTTCTTACTCACCATTAGTTTAAGCCACTGCATCTCCCAACAGAACAGCATGTTTGAAAATCAGCCTGCATGCACATTATTTTAGTCCAAAATTGTTAAAACAGAGCAGCTAATGTTGCTCTAGTGAGAAGTTAGCAGAATGAGATGCCAATCCAGGCAGGTAATGTTACATCTTGTTTTATTTCATAATGGTATTGTCTACGTACGGCATGTGCTCTGTCTGTTGACCTCTTTTTTTTCTCAGAAAATGAAAATAGTTCCACACTACTGATTTATTCCTGAGTAAATATTTTTATCCTCATCATTTGTCTCTTGTCTGTTTGCCATCTGGTTGCTGCTGTTTGACAGTGACACAACTTTTGAAATAAAAGCGTATCCTAAAGATGACAATACAGATCGAAGTCTTCACTTTGCAGCAATGATATTGGATCGTTGATCAGTGGATGTATCGATCCTGATCGATGGATCATTACACCCCTACCTACAATATGTTGTTTTTGCTGAAATGTTATTTTAAAATAATAATTCTCCATTGAAAGTTCTTTCAGCAGTTTAGTCTATTAATTGTATTTCATTTTACAGCCTATTGTTAGCTAGTCAGTGTTCTGACAACGTCCGAGCAGAGTTTGTTGAAAGCCACAAAGCAGATAATTTCTTTGAACTATTTTCGACTGAACCATACCTGCCAACCATATCACTGTGCGGGAGGAGGTGCGTATCTTGTCATGTATGACAGGCTTGTGCGCGTGATAGCGTAAGCTAACACTTAAATTGATATTGTGGCTGAAATATGTTTGGTTGCTGATCCCTCCACAGTAGTGCATTGCGCAGTCTCCGTGTCCGGACTCCAGTCTGATTCTCCAAACTGGGGGCTTGCCCGATGGCATCTACTGTATGTAATACACTGACTACAGACAAGTACCCCATACAACTATCCATCCATCCGTCCATTTTCATCCACTTATCCGGGGCTTGATCATGAGGGCAGCAGGCCAAGCAACTCATTTCAGCCACTTGTATCTGTAATCTCATTCTTTCGGTCACTACCCAAAGCTTATGGCCATAGGTGGGGGTTGGGACATAGTTGGACTTGTAATTTAAAGCTTTGCCTTTCGGCTCAGCTCCCTCTTTACCACCATAGTCCGGCACAGTGCCCGCATCACTGCAGATGCCACACCAAACCACCTATCATGATCATGGTGTGTTGAAGCCAACAGAACCACATCATCTGCAAAAAGCAGAGACGTAATTCTGAGGTCCCCAAACTGGATCCCTTCCTTCCCTCCGGGTGCGCCTCAAGATCCTGTCCATGAATATCACACACAGGATTGGTGACAAGGGACAACAACACCCACTGAGAACGTGTTTGACTTTATGCCGAGTATGTGGATGCAGCTCTCATTTTGGTCATACAGGGACCCCTTTTTTAAAAATGGACTGAATTTTTTGAAAATCTGAACTATCCTTGAACATGAATACTGGCTAGCTCTGATGTCTGATGTCTAATACAGTCTGGCATTCCTTCTTGTCTTGGCATATAAAATCTAAATTTTTTAATACAAATTGTACTAAATTCTGTCTTACTCATCCTTCTCACAGTGCCACTGTTCTCTTGTCTCCATTAATCCATCAGATTCAGGATGCCAGGAACCATGTGAACCAGGCCCTCCAGCTGCTGAGCAGCCGTGATGAAAGCTACCACTTCAAGACAGGGGCTGAGGTTAATAAGGTCAGTCCTGTCTCCTCATGGCAACCACGCCCTGGTGCTGTCAGTACAGAGCATGGATGTCATCGCAGCTGCTTACTGTATCATTAATACCAGCTTCATGTTTCTATTACTGCCGTAGCTCATGGACGCAGTGATGCTCCAGCTGACAAGAGCACGAAACCGTCTCACTACGCCGGCCTCCATGACGCTGCCTGAGCTGGCCACCAGTGGTCTGATGGTACGACACATACTGCTTTAACACACTGAGGACCAGAGTATGACTAACAATGGATCTTTGAGGCACAATAGATTAGCCTACAACTAACAAACAGAATAGCGATGCACTATTGATTCACCTCACACGTTAACACTCATCTCAAACAAACAAGTGGCTGTCTCACACACATACACAGCCAGAGAGAGAGACGGGCTCCAGACTGGGTTGCCAGGTAAGGATATAAATAATTGCTAACTGTAGCATCACATGGCAGTTATTAATTAGTTTAACAAAAGAGTCGAGCCTTATAAAAGGCTGGTGTTGGATGTTAGCTGCTGCTGCTAATTAGCTTGTGCTAACACCCTGGAGGAGGTCCTTTAGCGCTGTGTGTAACCCGTTTGTTGATCTGGTAGGGTATTGGGCAGTCTGAGATTAGACCCTTGGTGCAATCCTGTTGTCTTCCTCTGGAACTGTGAAAGACGTCCACATCGCAGCATGTTTTTTTGCCTTTTAGACACAGTGCTGCAGTTGTTGTTCTTGTTCTTCTTTATGTTTATTGGCAGCTTGCAAACCATGTTTAAAGGTACATGTACCACCACCCACTGTGTCGGGTGTGTAGATGCTGCCCTTGTCAAGTCAGTTTGTTTTACCTGTCACTCAGGACTTTTGTCCATAAATCATTTTTTTCCAGTGATCTGATTGGTCAGTGGCCAGGGTGTAAACAGGTTGTGAGCTGTTTAGCATAAGTTTCCACTGTGATTTATCCTGGTAAAAAGTGAACAAACATCATAGCACTTAAAAAGCCTCGCTTTCTCAAAATCCAGCTTTGTAGTACAGGCCTCTGATTACCCAGCATCAGTATTGGACCTAGCCGATGCTCTTCTGTCTGAATGGAAGTGAGTCCCTGCAGCCAGGTTCTAGAAAGACTGAGACCAGAACAGTGTACTGCAGCTGACTAAAGGGAAGCTTTGCCTATTTCCAACCAGGTCCTTGTCACCAAGGTGTGGCGAGTGAGTGCAGATGAACAGTGTTTCACTTTCTCCCTTGCTGCCAGCTCTCAGAACTCCTCACCTGTCCACCTGCCAGAATCCTCCAGATGATGGAAAGGCGTCATCGACGAAATGATGCACCTGGTGGCGTCAGTCGCATGTTTGCTTATGGCAGGGGCAGGGAGTTCCCAGCACTGCAGGCATGGAGGGAAGCCAAACACTGTTCATCTATGCACTCTTCCCACACCTCTGTGACACAGACTTGGTTGAAAATTGGCAAGGTTCCCCTTTAATGCTCAATAATCACATGTTCACCTATTTCACATTAGGTGCAACATTAGCGTGTCCACATAGTTTTGACCATGTAGTGTAAGATCTGAGGGGAAGAATTCATAGTTGAAAATTAACTTGTCAGTGCTCTCTACTACATCTACTACATGACACACACAAAGACAGAATGTGGGTTTATTTATCATGAGATCTGATCCATGTTCCTCTTCTTTCTCTGTTGACTCTCTCTGTTTGTCTCCTTTCATCCCCAGAAAATGTTCACTCCTCCCATGCCCGGGGATGTGATGGTGAACTTTTACATCAACCTAAGCAAACTGTGCCTGACTGTCTACCAGCTTCATGTACTGCCTCCCAACACCACCAAGGTTAGAAGCTTGAGCTCTGCAACATTGTCTGAAGCCTCACACAGCATCATGTGACTGATGTGTCATGTTCTATCTCTCATCTTCATCAGAATTTCAAACCAGCTGGAAGCTCAGTGTTACACAACCCTGGAGCCATGTTGTAAGTCTTTCTTTCTTTCTTTCTTTCTTGCTGTCTTTCTTTCCCTCCTTCTATAATCACAGACTATACAGAAACAGATTAAAGTGAATAATACACAGTGAACACATTAAAAATATCGATATATAGTTAATTAAATTTTTTTTTTAAAAATACAGCGGCATGCAAAAGTTTGGGCACCCCTGGTCAAAATTCCGTTTACTGCAAGTTGTTAGGTAAGTAGAGATGAACTGATCTCCAAAAGACAAAAAGTTAAAGATGACACATGTCATCAATATTTTAGGCAAGATAAGTTTTTAATTTAAATCTTTTACAGTTTCAAAGTAACAAAAAAGGAAAAGGGCCTGAAGCAAAGTTTGGGCACCCTGCACGGTCAGTACATAGTAGCGCCCCCTTTGGCAAGTATCACAGCTTCTAAGCACTTTCTGTAACCAGTCTTTCAGTTCTTGTTTGTGGGATTTTCACACATTCTTCCTGCAAAAGGCTTCTAGCTCTGTGAGAGTCTTGAACCGTCTGCATGTACTGCCCTTTTGAGGTCTATCCACAGATTTTCATGATGTTTAGGTCAGGGGACTGTGAGGGCCATGGCAAAACCTTCAGCTTGTGCTTCTTGAGACAGTCCATTGTGGGTTTCAAGGTGTGTTCAGAATCATTATCCTGTTGTAGAAGCCATCCTCTTTTCATTGTCAGCTTTTTTACAGATGGTGTGATGTTTGCTTCCAGAATTTGCTGAAATTTAACTGAATCCATTCTTCCCTCTACCAGTGAAATGTTCCCCATGCCACTGGCTGCAACACAAGCCCAAAGCATGATCGATCCACCCCCATGTTTAACAGCTGGACAGGTGTTCATTTTATGAAATTCTTTTTTCTCTAAACATACCTTTGTTCATTGCATCCAGACAGTTCTATTTTAACTTCATTAGTCCACAGGACCTTGTTTCCAAAAAGCATCAGCCTTGTTTAGATGTTCCTTTGCAAACTTCTGATGCTGAATTTTGTGGTGAGGACACAGGAAAGGTTTTCTTCTGATGACTCTTCCATGACGGTCATATGCAGTGCACAGTAGAACAGTACACCACCACTCCAGAGTCTTGGTCTTCCAGACCTCAGCTTGACCTCCACAGTTCCTGTTAACTGCCATTTCTTAATTACATTACAAACTGAGGAAACAGCTACCTGAAAACACTTTGCTATCTTCTTATAGCCTTCTCCTGCTTTGTGGGCATCCGTTATTTTAGTTTTCAGAGTGCTAGGCAGCTGTTTAGAGGAGCCCATGGCTGCTGATTGTTGGGACAAGGTTTCAGGAGTCAGAGTATTTATAAAGTTTTGAAATTTGCATTGCCTGGACTTTCCTAATGATGATTGTCAACAAGCCATAGCGCTAACAAGCTAATTATGGTCTGAGACCCTGGTAAAAGTTGTCTGAGAGCTCAGATGTTCTGGGGTGCCCAAACTATTGCATGGTGCTCCTTTCCTTTTTTCACTCTGAAATTGTACAAAACAAAAATGAAACACTAATCTGGCCTAAAATGTTGAAAGGTAAGTTTCTACTTCTACTATTAGGGCTAGTAACGGTAAACAAAAAACTTTGACCAGGGGTGCCCAAATTTTTGCATGCCACTGTACAATTTTCTAGGGCAGTTTGGAAATTGGTCTTAAATTGTTGAATTGCAGGGCTCTATCAGGCACTGTACCACATTTAGCCAGTATGTCTTTAAGGTATCTTTGCTGTGAACACTTTCCTTCCACAGCGAGCTCAACAACAACCGCTTTGAGGTGAGCCATGTTCACAAGGTGGAGTGTGTGGTGCCTTGGCTCAATGATACACTGGTATTCTTCACCATCTCACTGCAGCTCTGTCAGCAGCTGAAGGACAAGGTGAGTGTCTCTCTTGGAATATGACTCTGAACATACATTTTCACTTGATGAATCCTAAAGTTAATGACTTGCTGCACATATCAATAGTTTTATGTTGACAAAAGAGTTGTAAAAATGAATTAGGTTCTCTCAAAATGACATCTAGTTATATTTAGTTACATTTAAAATATAATCCTGTTAATTTCTCCTTTTTTGAAATCATAATTTTAAAAGCAAGTCTTTGGTAATGAAAAATAACCTATAAGAGTATCGATAAAGAACCAAACTGATAAGGAGTATTGATGAGAGTAGTGGTATCTATTAAATCCCAGCGATACCCATCCTAAATAAGATGTGTGTTTATGCCCCAGTGTAACTTGTTGGTTTGCGGAAAGTGGTTCCCCCTGCTGTGAAGCATCTAATCTGCCAGAGTCATGACAGAAGAAGTTTTCTTTTTCAACTTTATTGAGAAAATTTTATTCATTCAATACATAAAGTATAGATGGAGAAGAAGTGATTCTGCCTGCTAATACAATTCAGTAGAAAGTAATGTAAGTGTAACCCAGGTTATTTTATGTAGCTACAAGTAACAGGTGTCCCTTAAACACCTCGCATGCAGACTATCTGTAGATACTACAATTAATTGATGTTCATTGAACATCTTGTGCAGGCTACTGCCACTGGTGGTGATAGACGATTTTTGCGTCCAGCAACTCCACAATTCAGCCCATAACAACATTACATCAGGCTACTCATTAAATCAAATAAAAGTATATATTTATTATTAGTCAGAGCACTCATATAATAATGTAGCACTAGCAGAGCGCTACATATTTTATCCTGCATGTTGTGTTGCCTAAAAGCTCAATAGCTGCTGAACCATCACAGAACATGGGTAATAATTGATTCATTTCACTGAGGCATCCACAGTAGGGTCGGGGCATTATTTATATGAAAAATAAGAAATGGGTGAGAATTAGAATTCTGTAATTATTGAAAAGGTCTTTAATAAAAGACTGTAAACAAATGCTCTTTATATGCATAGGCTCTATTGTATATTGACTGCCATCTGTTCAAGCGTACCCAAAAACTTGTCAGGCCAAGCACCCAAAGAGCACCTGAGTGGAGCAGCATATGCTGTAACCCTCTAACCATGTTTACATGGTTAGTAATTACCAGTATTTTCCTATTGAATGGATTATCAAAGGTTTACACCACCACTCAACCTGATTGAAAATTCCTTACAATAGGGACAGTCTTCTCTGATTGTGGTGATTCCATGAGGCATTTTTTTGGACTTTAAATCATTTAAATGCAATATACAGTGTTTTTCTCTAGGTTTACAACTTTGGGGGGGGGGTTGCTTTTCAGGTGGTTGATGCGACATATTTTCCGATGTGGGCTCTCTGTCAGCTTGTGGGAGTGTGCTGACCTGTGTGTGTGCGCGCATCGGGGCAGAACTCCGCCGTGCGCGATACAGAGAGCAGAGGAGAATTGTAAACACGCGACCATGTAGAGACAGAAATGACATGCAGTCGTTTAAGTAAGATAAATAACATACGGCTATTTAGTTAGCTTAATAAAAGGACAAGGTATAGACCTGTTTATAGGAAAGGTAACCTTAAATGACTTCTGTTGTGATCTGGCGCTATACAGAAAATAAAATTCAATAATATAAACTTGACCTTTGGGGGGAGCAGTACACACGATTTTACGTTCAAAGTCCGTCCTTTTTATGCATATCCATCCTTTTTATAGTATTTATTTTAGTTTCATATTTATTGAACAAGTGCTTGTTGTCTGTCTTTAATTTGTCATATTACTTGCATTAATTGCACTGACTGGGAGTAGCACTCCTAAATTCGTCATACTTGTAAAATGACAATGATATACAGTAATATTTGTAAAGATTCTTAGCTACATATTTTCCCAAGAGTTAGTGGAGACCAAAGAAGAGAGTGAATGTTTGACTTAGTAGAATCATCAGGTAATTCATCATAATTCATATTCATCAGAAATACTACTGGTTAGATGTGGGGGGAAAATCGATACAGCATAGTTTTGCGACATTTTTGTGTGGCAATATCATAACGTCACACAGTGCCAAGTTATGATATTTTTATTATACAAATTATTATTATAACTTTAGGCAGCCTACTAGAAGTATATAATCAATCGCTTTTTCAGTCCACTAGTTACATTTTGCTGCTGCAAAAAAAGTGAGATGAACAGACTGAAATCTTAATCTTATTAGATAAAACAGATGATGACGAAGTTTTCCATTGAGGACACAATTTACAGTTGAAAAAAGGTAATGTATGTAATGCATATCACAACATATTTGAAATCGCAATAATAACATATCTTGGCTTGAGTATCATGGTATCGTCTCGTGGATCCCTGCTATTGGTACTGTATGACTGAAACTGGTGACTTATAAGGTGATAATATGTCAGCTTGTTTTGAAGCCTCTAAGTGTCCAAAAAATTAATGCAGCTTCAGGGTCGCTCTCTATTACAGTGTTTAGATATTTGATTCTGTTGCCAATGTCCAGGGATGTGGTGACTGTCAAAGCTTCTATCTGACATGGAAATGGCTACTAAGGAAGTGACTATTTAAAGGCTACTGTTAGCTTGACAAGCAGTATATGAGTAGACAAGTGTATTCAAGCTTCGACCAGTTGGATGTTAGCTAATTAACTTTGCATGTATAATTGTGTATAAATGTAACTAAGCCTCCCTGTCCTTTCTTCTCCACAGATATCTGTCTTCTCCAGTTTCTGGAACTACAGACCTTTCTAATCCACCTCCTGTCCATTGTCTGGAGACCAGTCAGACCCAAACTAACCACACAAGTGTAAGGGACATCCTAGGAAGGTTTTTATTTTTTTATATATATATACATATATATATTTATCATCCAGTCCTTCAGTTTCATCCAGTCATTCAGTTTCAAGTGTTGCATGATTAGCTGAAGGAGCCAATCAAACCCCAACAGATACCAATATTTCCAGTTGACTGTCTGACTGACTGATGTGTGTTGCATCTCACACCACTGACTTGAACTTCTCAGTGAATGAATGTGATCGTTTCTGATTTGTTATTAGAATTATTTACTAGTACTTACTGAGTATTTTTCTGGTTCTTGTCTCAAAGTTATCCTCGGAACTGTGTTGTTGTGTGGAACACTAATATGTTCACTCAGGGTTGGAGGACTAAGCAGTACTAAGAAGTCACAGTGGTCTGAAATGCTGTGAATTCCCTCACAGCTGTTCCTTATCTTTTTGCATTGCCTTACATTACAGGCATACTTTCTCCAAAAGGGCAATTCACCAATTTTACATGTGAAACTTAATTTTGTCGTCATGTTTAGCACTACCTAGTATAATATCTTCTGTGGCTCTGGAGGAGATTTGTCAAGTCTAAGAAAGTAGCTCGAGTGACATCACACAAAAAATCTTGGGTTTTATTAAACCTATCACTGGTTGGCTCTGGATGAGTTGGTAAACTGTTGTGTTTTCCCCTCAGTTCAGTTTCTTTTCACACAGTTAAAAAATAAAGTTAACCGAAATCCATCACAAAAATCCAGGTGAGAACATTCTCACTACTGTCATTGGTTCAATGACAATGCTGGTCCAGTTTAGACTTTGATTCCCTCTCTAGCCAGTTGCCAACAACATGTAATTTCACTCATTCACCGGAATGCAAAGTTCACGTAGCTTACGGGAGGTGAATTTGCATTTCCTAGGATAGGGAAGGCATCACCCACCCTACTCTCCCTCTGATTGGCTAGTGCTTAATGCCCTTGTTGGTCGGATTGGTTAGGTTAAGGTAAGAGAAGTGAGATTGGTTGGGGTTAGGGTAAAATGTCAGGGTAAGCCAATCAGAGGCAGAGTAAGACAGAGTAGGGCGGGTCATGTTCCGTTATCCTAGGAAATGCAAATTTGTCAATGGGAGCTATTTAGCTCAAACTTATAAAGTGCACCAGGTAAAGTAACCCACAGGTCTAAAAACTGAGGTCAATGCAGAAGTGCCAAAAACTGCAGTTGGCTCCAGAAGCAAGTCACTCACACAAGTCACCCCCATATTAAAATGCCCAACTTTACAGCAGAAATAAACATGTTTACAGCCTGGTGCAGTCTTGGTCTCCAAAGCTAATTTCCCATTTATGACAACTGTACAGGGAGTGAATTTTTATATAACTCACCCATTTAATTGTTATTAAGGTTTAAAGGTAGGCATAATAAAGGGTGTAGCTGCTTTGAGTGACATGTGGGTGCTGAGTTAAGTTTGTCAGAGTAAAAGACCCTCAAACGAGTCTAGCAAAATCAGCATTAGCATTAGTTAACCATAACTGTAAATGCACCATGTTAGACAAGGTACAGCCAGGGTTAGAGTTATCTCCACCCTCTCGTCCAAATATGGTCACCTCTGGCTCCAAAAATCCAAGACTGTGATGGTTAGAATGGCAATTTTGAGGCTTCAAGACAGGAATCCACTTACAAATTGGTGACGTCATGGCGGCTATGTCCATTATTTTTCACAGTTTATGGTGCACCTTGTGGTTGGGTCAGAATCGAGGCCATAAACTGCTTGAGAATTCCTTTGTGAACAGACTGAGAGCACTTTCTTTAAACTGTCTCTGTGAGGTCTGCACCCATGTACACTTGCTGTGTTCAGATGTGCCCAAACCAATCGCACCATGAGGGAAAACCAAAGTCTAAACTAAACAACACAGGTTAGAGCTCAATAATTTCCAATAAAAGTCTGGGTTAGAAATTGGGAATGTGGTGTTAGAAAGAAGTGTGCATTTACTTTAAAAAGGAGGGTCTATGAGAAGATATTGTTTCGTTGCGTTATGGGATATGTTAGAGTGTTTTTGGACCTAAGAAACTAAAAGTCAGGCTATTTCAACCTGTACTGCACAGATTTTGACTGTTCTTTTGTAATCTTTCTGTTGGAGGTCCCCAAACTTTATTGAAGTAAATATATTATACTTGTGCTGGGTGTTGCACAGCATATAGAGAATGCAACAGTATCATAAAGAGAAGGCAAAAATGTTTGTTAGGGGGGGGGGAGAAAAAAAGTCTCAGCTGTGAGGGGATGTAATAGTGAAAGAAAAACATTTCCCACTGTGATCTTTTACGGGATACAAACATGTCGGTGACAGATGATACTGTACTGTCAGTGAATTAGGAAACACAATTTTTGCATCCACTGACAGTACAGTATCACCTGTTTGTGGACCAGTTCCAATGTCGGCCCTCTCAGACACACTTTGATGAGCCATGGTGTCTCACCTCAGAGCTGATCACACAGGTGAAGTCAGTTAAAACGTGAGGCCATGTTAACATCACATGGGATGGATGGGAGACATGGGAAAGACTCCCATGTTTACGTCTTGCCATTCACGTCATCTTGAAGTAGAAATACTATGCATTTACAATATAACACCATATCCATCAAATTTGGGTTTAATGACATCAAATAATAGTCTTTTCATATGTGGTTTTCAGGCACATACCCATCAGTGAGTAGATGGTTGGATGTGTCAGAGCTTTCAGAAAAATTTGAGTTTCCCATTCCTAATTATAAATTGGATGTTGATGTGAATGCTCTTTACAAGTTGTAAACTCTGATAACTCCAGTATGACATAAACGTGGCATTAGGGTGGACACTGGAAGTGGGCTCATGCTTTTTGTTAGGTTTTTTTTTTGTTTTTTTTGTTGTTGTTTATTTCCCCATTTGGTGGAAATGATGACACAATTCACATTCCCTGTTTGTTACTACATGGATATGTCTAAATGATAAGCTACTTCATGTGTCTGTTGATGTATTCTTTGATTCTAAGTTTTTGTCTGCTTTATGTTCATATTTATTTGACACAGTTTGCACACGTTGTTGATTCTGAACCAAACACTAATCCAATCATGAACAAATGACTTCATTCCAGTAAGTGTTAATCTATGTTGAAAAGCTGCCTATCATATAAAATGTGGAAATTATTTATCTGATATCTGTGCAATAAAAAATATTCTAAACAGTGACCTGTACATGTGGAACTCTCTTTGTTTACCTTTGCTGACTGCTGCAGTGAAGCTAAAGGTGTCTCATTAGTTTGTCTCCATTGGTTAGGTGAATTTCTACCAGCTGTGCTTTAGTTTCTTGTTCCAAATGCAGAGAAATGTGTTTCCTCACGTGGTAAAGAACATGCAGAGATAGAAAACTAGTAAGTACGAGTACAGCCATATCAGCAGCAAAATGTACCAAACGTTTAAACACTACTATGAGTTCTGCTAAAGAGTGTAGTGGTGGCCCCCCTGGTAAAAATAATTAGTCTCTAAGAGGCTGTGGCGTGCTTATTTTTTAAACTGGCATGAAGGTAGTAGCACCTTGTGAAACTAGATAACGTAAATGTGTGATGGAGGACAAACATGGGGGCCATCTGTGTGCACCCAGAGCTTTACCACTCAACATCAGTACTGCACAGAGTTGGATCAAAAAGGAGAGGGCTCGGAGATTAGTGAGGAACACCATAGGACTACCTGTTGTAAAGATATGTTTTTGTGACTTGTCATGGTATTTTGTTGAGTTGCTTGGCAAAATGCTCTGTATATCAGTTTGTCTTCTATTTTGGGAAGTAAACGTTAGGAGTGAATCGGTAATGTGCTGCTGTGCCAGTATGAATAATAAAGAGTGTTGTCATCTTGGTTCACGCTGGTTCAGAGCACGGAGCCTCTGTTATCACCATGTCCACATCACTTTATTTCAGCTATCAGTTGTACTTTATTGCAAACTTAGTTAGCTGATAGCTGCCTTACCCAGTTAGTTAGCACAACCGTTAGCATACCTCTGAGGGCCTAATAATGAGATGCGCAACGCGAAAACTGCATCGTGTCGGGTGTTCACACACCATCATATGAAAAATCTTGGAGTGTTGGCAAACGTTTCATTGATTGACTCTAATCCAAATCAGTGGATGAGCTGGTAATGTTTTCCCCTTAATTCAGTTCCTTTAACACAGAAAAAAAATTTGAAGTGAACTAAAATGCGTCAGTAAATGTCAAGTGAGAACATTCTCGCTGCTCATTGGTTAAATATGTCTGGGGCGGGTGTCAGACAGTAAACATAAGAGAAGAAACTCCTATCTGTCCAAATATCAAGGAAGCAATGTACTTGGATTCCAGTAAAGGGCGTACTAGTATCCAGTGGGGCATCCATTGGTACCAGCTATGTCGGCATTGCTTGTCTGGAAGGGGGCTAAACAACGCTCCAAACTTAGGCTTAATTTTGGCGGAAGAACAACTGGCACTGCCATTTTGAAAGGGGTCCCTTTAACTCTCATCTCAAGATAGCTTAATGTAAATGGATTCTGTAGTACCCAGGTACCCAGGTACTGTAGTACCCAGGCTTGTTCCCAGTACATGTTTTGCTGTTTTTTGTTTTTAAGAAAACGGACAACAACCTATTTGAAGAACAATGAATCACCTAACGTAAGTAATATTAGATAAGTAATATTAACTGTAAAATAAGAAATAAGATTTTTTTTTAACTCATACATTTACATATTTTCAACAAGCCTATATAAATTAACAATATAACAGAATTCTTGAAATTCAGTTTTGACTTTAAGTGGCAACATCTGACCTGAGTGTTTGAGCAGGGCAGCAGCTGTTTGATCCCACCTGGGCTGAGCCTGCAAACCTTTGTGCCATCGTCAGAACAACACAAGCATCTATCCCCTGTTTAATGATTTGTGCCTTCATATGATTTTGTGTACTTTGTCCTCTACAAATGTTAGTGTGTCTGTTTGCTACTGTAGGACAAGTGTTCCATAAATGAACATGGCATAATAAGATGTAACAGACCAACACATAAATAAATAGAGCAAAGTTGACATTTTTATTATAGTTAAATATTTGTTACAAAGTAAAACCTTCAAATTAAGACTACCATCCTCTTAACAAACAAAACAAGAGGAAGATACATTCAAATCTACAGAGGCATAAAAACATAAACAGCTGAGTGTTTTCCAGCTCCTCTGTTGTATCCTAGCAATAAACTCTACACAGCAGTGACAGTCACGTGTGTTAGATTTCCATAGCTGCTTACCAAAGGACACGTGAATGATTCTTTCTATGTGCAGGTCAACAAAATTTGCTTACAGACTAGTGACAGTAAAATCAAAGTTTTGGCAAAGGAGTCAGACTTGAGGATTCTGCTTGTAGCTTCATCAGCCTCCACAATACTGGATCAGTGCAGTTCAGCTGTCAGGGCTCCAGAGCCATGTTCTCTATGCCAACCTTCGTTCTTCGCGGCTGTTGAGGAAGCATAAAGAAATCTTTATTTAATCACACACCACTGTCATTATCAGCGTAAACAGTCCTCAATGACCTCAGTTCAATTTCTATTAATTTCACAACATGACAGGATCTCTCTCTAAGGTGGTTCAACTTCTGCATTAAGGATGCCAGGACTACATTTAGGAATGTTCCTGTCTTCCATACAGAGGGAAATGAGAAGGTTGACTTGCCAAGGCATGCAGAGGACTTACATTCTCTACTGTTGAGGTGGGAGGCAATCTGGATGTACAGGTTAAACACTAAAGCTCCTCTCAGCCTAAATGTAGAATCTGGCCATTTCTAAAATGTTTTAGCTTCTTTGTGGCTGGCCTATAGCTGTGTCCAAAATCATATCCTCATTCCATTCATGGTTTACTGCTCATTACATAAGACACATTCTTTAGTTAACTCAATAATGAGCCTTACTATAGGCTAATTTTCAAATCTATCAAATACAATGCATTGCAATGAAGGACTGTTAGCTAAAAGTAGTGTACAGCAAATGCCATGGACGCCACTATTGTTTTTGTGCACAAACAGTTTTTATGCCTCACTGCCAGCAACAGCCTTGACAGGAGGCATAATGTTTTCAGGTTCTCCGTTTGTCTCATTCACATGAGTGCAATATCTAAAAATGCCTTGAGAGAATTTCCTCAAATTTGGCACAAACATCCACTTGGACTCAAAGATGAACTGAATTAGAATTTGGTGGTTAAAGGTCAAAGGTGACTGTGACCTCACAAAACATGTTTTTAGCCATAACTCAAGAATTCAGACACTAATTATGACAGCATTTCACATAAATGTCTACTGGGTTGAAATGAAGTGATGAAATTTTATCTGCAAAAGGTCAGAGGTCAACTTCCCTGTGACATCATAATGTTTCTGACCATTATTCAGCACCATATCTCAGGAACAGAAGGGAAGACATTTGGTCAAATACTGAATTGGTAAAACTAATCTTGGGTGTCCATCTTTAGACTGTAGTAAATGTATAGATCTTCTGTGCTGCCAGGATGAATTTGAAGCATTGTCTACTTTAACAGCTACACGCAGGCCCACCATCAATGGTCAACGGTCTATGGTTGACCCTTAAATTGGATCAAGTACAACAATTTACTTTCTGACATATATCATTTTAAAGCTACAGTGAAGACACTGGTATCATATTAAACTAGAGGACCTAAGGCATCCATTGGTACTAACCATGTTATGCTATCTTGTCAGAAAGGGGGCCAAATAACACTCCAAATGTATGCTAAATTTTGGTGAGTGAAAAAGGAATATTGCCATTTTCCAAAATGGTGTACTTAAATATTTCTGCATACTGGGGACCCTACACAGTCTTTGAATTTCATAAGTTAGGTATAACTGGAAAACTGAGAGTTGACAGCCATAAACTCTTAACACTATTTCAGTTCTGCACACAATTTGACCAATATTTGATTAAAGTAGCCCTCACAATTAAATTAAGAAATGAAGAAAAAATGTTTTTGTTCACTCTTGATTTGATCTTACAATTTAACACCTTGCAGTAATATCCTCAATAAATGCTTGATTTTACTTTTCTCTAGTCATTTACTAGGGGGGCATTTTCCAGACCAGGACACACATGTGACTACCTCTGCTTTTCAAAAGAAGAAAATAGGATCTTAACACAGAGTAGATACAAAATGCAGCAGGAAGTGTAAAAATGTATAGGGATACCCCCATGGGGTGTGGATAAGGGGCCCACTTTTGAAAATGTTGTCCCCCTGCCTGTATTGTTTCTTTAATTATTATATGTACATATTATAATGTATATTGTGTATTGTTCTCTATTGTCCACCTGTAATGTAACATGACCATATTTACCACTGTTATATGTCATTGTGTTGATGTTTTTTACCCTTACCTTATTTATTTGTGTCACTATTGTCGTGTAACGTTGATGCACCAATAAAGAAAACAAAAAAAAAAAAACAACAACAATGGTATAAAATGCAAAAACAAACCAAAAAAAAATAATTCTAGTTGTTCAATTTAATGTTTGATTTTTGACACATTATATAGGGGATACATTTGCACTCAGAATGTGGACGCTTAAAAAAACTATGGAGGGTAAATAAAGCACACTATATTAGAAGTAGGCAGTGATTTAATACACAGCCTTTCTCCATGGCTTTCAAGTTGATTTCTCTCAGTTCTACTTGACACATCTGTCCTGATTTGTATGAGATGTCAGTCAGACACTGTGCTCAAACAATAATCTTTAGAACTTGAAATGTAAGATTGCATCGGAGTGTTTAGTGTTCTCATTTTGTCTATGATTTCTGCCTTTGAGTTGGCACCTCACCACAAGTGTGTGGTTTTTTTTTCAGTTCTGTCTTGTATGTGTGTTTACCTTGTCGTCATCACAGCAGCAGCAGCAACAACAGCGGATGAGGACCAGGATCACCAGCAGCAGAATCATACCTGAAAACACACACAGCAGGGTGTGGTTTAGCAGACAGAGTCCTTTTTTTAAGGAGTTTGGTCCATTTGATTGGCACCAAAGTCAAATAACCGCATTCAGTAGCAGCTTTAGTATGCTGTGTTTAAGTAAACTGAGGGCAGCTAGCATTATAGATCAGAATGGCAATGATGCAGACAAAAGAGAAAACCATAGCCAAAGTGCGCTTCAAGTATTAACTTCCAAAGAGAAAGCAGACCTGCTGCAGAGTCCAGTGTTTGGGGGGGATGGAAGTGATTTGCCAAAACAGGCAGATACAGGATATATGTGAGATAGCTGCATACAGAACTAATTATTAGCTCTAGCAATTTATTAGCTCACACTTCGCATTGCAATATCTTTTTTTTTTATCATACAGCAGGTATAGGTGCTTTGTAAATACTGTGAAAGTATCAAAATGCTCACAGTCCATACTCAGAAACTGTGCCTTTAAACAAGCCGCCAGGACTTGAAACTTGAAAACATAAACACAAAACAAAATCCCTTTGTATTTTGAGTTGGAAAATTTGTTAATGCAGTGGCTGACAAGGAAATGATAAAAGAAGGAAAGGACATGATGTCAGTGACAGCAGTCAAATTTTGCATTGGAGCCACTTCTGTTGACGTTAATGGGGCGGGCATGACAAATCACACTATAACTCATCATATCGTTGTTGTTTCACACACATTTCTTGATGTCGACTGATGTTTTTATATCTAAATGTGTGCGCTTGTTTTCTTTGTTATTGGCCTCCCAACACATCATGGCTCTGTCCACCAGATACAGCATATTGCTCAACTCAAGCTCCTGCTGGGTCTAAGATCACTTCATCATGATACATGACCCAACAGGGCGGGTATGACTGGTTATGGTTATTACTGCAATTATAACCTGACCAGGAAGTAAATAGTAGGCTACAGGTAACTAACTGGCACTTCAGTGATAAAGGTCCAGATTTATGGAGGCATATAATTTGGCAATTAGCGCCACCTCCTGACAACAATAGTAAACATCAAAAGAGCTGGCGTTTAGCTCTTCTGAGTATTTCATATCTTATCAAAATATCAATCAACAGTTTGACAGTTGGTTAGTTATTTATAAGATTATGTGTTTGTTGTATAACAGGAGAGTTGATGAATACCATTCAGAAAAATCATTTTGATGAAGATGATTCACAGCTGCTGACCAGCCATGGTTTTGTACTTTTTATACAGATGTTTGTGTGTCCACTCGCCTTGTATTAGCCCTGCTCACTCTGCCATTTCTGTTGGATAAAGATAGTTTTGCAATCTTCTGAATACTGTGATCAGGGGTCGGGGGGAGGAGGTCAGATAATGGAGGGGCAGCTGAGAGGGTAGTTAGGAAAATATTCAAATGTAAACTTTTCATTGCTTTCTGCTCATTTTCTACTTTTCTATATACCCTGGAATCATTAGAATGTCTTTGGCTCTAAAATCCATGACTTTCATCTTCACTCACCAATGAAGATGAAGAAGACTGCAAAAAAGGCGATGTCCCAGTCAGACTGGAAGAGCTGCAGTCTGGAAAACACATGACCGAACCGATCCTCCAACTCCTGTTGCAGGTTTTTCAGGTCCATCACCCTGTCTGCTTTCAAACACGCACGCGCACACGCACACACACACACACACACACACACACACACACACACACACACACACACACACACACACACACACAGCAGCAGCAGCAGCAGCAGCAGCACAGAGAACACAGTAATATATCAGAGAACTGTCTTAAATGGATAGGTTGTTTTTTTAAGTAGGGCTGTGTGAGGTACTAATCCAAAGTCCAAAGTATATTTACTGCTGTGGATTTAGGGGCGGCAGCAAAACTGTTTTAGCCATCTAAAAGAGTTCCACATAAATACATCAATATCAGTTTAAAAGTGCACGCTATATTTAGAATATTTTCACAATTTTACTTTGACACATACAGCGATTTCCAGTAGGGAACTAAAACTGGTATATCACTCTCCTCAAGGCCAGCAACACTGAGAAAAACAGTGATTTAATACCACTGAATGCAGGAGCTGCTGGTCTACTGCTGCCTCAGTTGGTTAGCTAGTTTGTGTTGTTTGTGACTTTGGTGCTTTAAAGAGTTTACTTCAGACTCACCAAAGTCACACAATAACACAAACTAACTAACTGATTGGAGCAGTGGTAGGATAGCAGCTTCTGTGTTCAGCGAGCCAAAAGTACTTTTCTTTATCAATGGAGTCTGGTGGCTTTCATAAGAGCATAGATGTGGAACAGAAGTGATTAACAGCTTTCACGTGGGAAATTGCTGTCTGCCACAAGGTAAAGCTGTGAAAATATTCTAAATATTTTTTAGAATATTTTATAGCGCACACTTCGACTGATTGATTTTTTTGGTGTCTAAAAACATTTTGTTGCTGACCCCTCCACAGCAGTACTTTGCTTAGCTTCTGTGTTGGACACCAGCCTGTTTCTCCAAACTGGGAGTGTGCTGACTGACAAGTAATAAACTGTCAATGGATAAGTACCTCATTAAACCTCACTTCAAAAGATCTGAAATACAGTGGCATGCAAACGTTCGGGCACCCCTGGTCAAAATTTCATTCACTGTGAATAGTGTATCAAGTATGAACTGATCTCCAAAACGCATGAAGTTAAAGATGAAAAATGCTTTTCAACATTTTAGGAAAGATCACTGCATTATTTTTGTTTTGTACTGTTTCAGAGTGAAAAAAAAGAAATGAGCACCGTGCAAAAGTTTACGCATCCCAGGTTATTTGAGCTCTCAGACAACTTTTGCGGTGTATCTATTGTGCTCTGGGCTTGTGTTGCAGCCAGTGGCCCAGGCAACATTCACAGGTAGAGGGAAGAATGGATTCAGTTAAAATCCAGCAAACATCACACCAGCAACTAGTAGTAGTAGAAAAAAATGAATCCAATATCAAAGCCTATGGGGACATGCGAGTTGTGAGTATATAAACAAGTTATTGCTGATTGGAAACTTAAGAAAAGAAGACTGTAAGCTGATGCTGATAGAGAGACGACAGGAAATTAGTTGAGAGATGGATGGGGAAAGACATGCAACGAAGTCCCTAAGACCTAGAATAGGGGACAGTGCAGTTCATGGTTGACACACATATTTAGGTTATTGAGGTTGAACTGGTTTATTTTCTCTGTTTAGCAAATGTGTGCTGGTGCTGGTGTATAGTGTGCAGATCTAATGTATGTTTTGGGTCAATATAAATTGGTAAATCAAAGCAAAATCTTACAGGCTTTTTTCACAGCAGACATTTTCACATGTCATGGTAGGAAAAGCGCAAAAATAAATGATAATGGCTGATTTTAATTTAGCTGCTTTGCTTTCAAATGTTCTGCCTCACCATCATGGCTTTTTTATGGAATTAATTTCAATTTTAAATAACACCTCTATTTTTCCTATGATGTCAAAATGTCTGCTGCAGAAAAGGTCTATTTATGGAGCTCTGAAACACAATATCTCACATACACTATATGATTTAAACAGCCCTAGAAGCCCAATTTTCACACCAATCTGTGGAATGTGGTGGCAGAAGTGACCAAATAAAGAGTGAAACGATCAAGCTGTCTATTGTGTTATTTAATGAAGTGATAAAACAGAATAATAAAGAGTTATAACAGAGCCAGTCTTATTTTAGCTGTAAAGGTCAGAGCTCCAACACCTTCCTGGGCTATGTCTGACAAAGAACAACAAGATGCAGTGGCATAATGAGGTTAAAAATGGGGGGAAGAGGGAGAATATGGGCTTTCAGCTTACTTATATCTTTTAGGAGAGCAGGAACAAAACAAGCCTCTCATACACAGGTGAAATGTGTTCAAGGACACAGTTCAATTCAGGTCAGGTAAAAACGTACACATCAGAGGGAAACAGAGTACTCTTTAAATAATATAATTAAATAAATATATTTATTTTGAAACAGACTGAAGTGGGATTAATAATTCAGTTGTTGTAATGTACTGTTTACTTTGTGTTTTGTATATTGTATTGCAAATAGACTGTATCGTTACATTTATAACACAGGAGCACAGTGAAAATACATTAAATACACATTTCTGTATCTTGCTTCATCACAAATAAATCATGGAGTGTTGACTGTAACTAGGCGGACAGATTCATCAGACATCATGACCGCACATCACGGTACTGTAGTTTACTACGCCATTCACTCAAAGGCTGTTAAGGACAGAATATTTCAAAACATTTTAATGTAAAACAAATAAAAAACACTAGTTATAGCCTACACAATATGTTATTTAGACGTCACTTACCTGAAAACGGAGTCGCTTGTTATTGTCTTTTCTTCCGGGTACGAAGGTCTACCTGTCACACCTGTTCACACCTGTTCACACTGGCGCACTGATTCTATTCTTCCTTCCTCGTGTCGCATTTAAAACAAACGGCCTTCCTGGACTGTGTGTTGGGATTTCCCCCTCTGTAATCATATGACTGAAGCAGACTGACTGTAGGAACTACAGAGTACATAGCCATAAAGCTATAAGGGTCTACCGTGGGGTGTCAAACATATGGCCCGCGGGCCAGAACCAGCCCGACAAAGACTCCAATCCGGCCCACTGGGTGACCTTGCACACTCAACACAGAATAAGCCCTGGAAATGAGTTAGCATTTTAGCAGTCTCGAAGTCAATGATTTTTTTGAATGAGTTTTTGGTTAGATGCTTGAAATGAGGTCTGTGGTTGACCCATGCTAAAGAGACTTCAACGTTTTGTTCTATGACAAAAAATATGTCAGTAAATACCCCACTGTGAATTCTGAAGCTTTTATTTGTTGAAACAAAGATGGTCGCTAACTGAGGCTAAATGAGACAACAGAATGTCATCATGGCAAACATGGCTTTACAGCCTCGATGTGGTGGTGAGGTTAAGTCATGCGGCTCTAGTGTAGTTCCTTTAGTTAGCTTTTTACTGATGGCGATTGCCTTTGGACTTCAGATATTGTAACAGTGGAGTTGATTTATGAAGATTACCTTGCCAGACAAAATGTGTCAGTATCATAAACATTTGTTTGCCACAGACCTTATTTTCTGCAATAATCCAAAATTCAATGGAAAAATCCCATAGGCTCTTTGATGAGGGAACTAGTGCAAGGCTAACTCCCACATTTGCCTTCAGAAAAATATCATCCCTGGAGCACTCTATTGATTCACCTGTAAAGGCTAAAAGGTGTCAGGTTACAGGAGCAAGTTAAACACTGAGCAGCCTGCTTTGTGTAAAATGCTACTTCAGAGGCTTTTCAGCCTGATCAGAATACAGTCCTCTGAAAAAACAATGAATGCTTATTTTGGTCATATTTAAAGATACTGAACACTGTGCAAAATGGTTTTATCTTAATCTTTAGCTTTTATTTGGGAATAAATACTTTTCATGTTCTTTTTTAAACTGCACTTCTACTTTGTGGTTGGCAAAAGTATGCGCATGTGGTGGGTTCAATGAGATTGGAAAATACAATAAAGTTTCAATTAAAAGTGTAGTCCTCATTAAACACCCAGTCCCTTTTACTAGCCCAGTGTGGCTACACTTTTTGATAAACAAATGCTTGTCTCAATAAGACACCTGGTCTGTTTGCCAAGCAGCTCTTTTTTTTTTCCAATAAAAGTTTTTTTGAATGTATGAAAGCTGGTTGTTGGCTACCTCAAATTATGCATCCATTCCTTGATTACTCTGTAAATTATTCATATTCCTTTAGTCTGTGAGGCTCCTCGGATAAAACAGAATCAAAGGGGTTTTTCATAAAAAGTAATCCAAGTTGTGAGTATTGTTTTGACAGGATAAAGTGGTGTTGTGTCAGTGTGCCAGGTGTGGTAATCCTCGAGTGCTGTAACTCTCTGGTGCGCTGTCCGTCGGAGCTAGATCAAATGAATGATTCATAATTGATATATTATCTGAAGCCTCATATTTATACGAATAATTACATACAGTTTAAGTTAAAAATTTGATTGTATTTCCCATCTTTGCTGAGCAACAATTTTTGTTAAAGGAATCAAAGGTCTGTCCCATATATAGGCCTGTTGATTTCAGTGATTTAAGCAAATAATAGCCCAGGATATTAATTGAAGTTTTACAGTAGTTGTAATAAAAAATGAAATATTTGCAATTTTAAAACAAAGAAAAATGGAAATCACTTGATAAGGTGTCATATAGTGACCAATTAAAGGGTGAACAGCAGCCACAGAATCGTTGTGCACTACTCTCTATGAGTATCAAACTTTAACAAGACTTAGCAGATTGTGTCTGTGTGGATTTTTTTCAATTACTTGTATTATTAAAGTCCTCTTCCACTCAAAAATGTGTTTTGTTTATTTATTTATTTATATATACAGTTTAATATTACAGGCACATTTCTGCAAATGTGCCTGTTTAGCTACCTTGGCTAATTTTCAACCGTAGTCTCTGGGCAGGTGTTATGACAGCGAAACAACTCCAGTTCCTTACTCTAATGTTTGAGCTTCACTGTGCAGAACGATTGATGTGCAGGGAATGAAAAATCTTATATTTTCTATATTGGGGATTTTACAATGAGAGACAGGGAGGAGATGCCATTTTTAAAAGTTTTAACCAGAATATGTACACTGGCCACTTTATTAAGTACGCCTAGCTAGTATCGGGTTGGACCCCCTTTTGCCTTCAGAGCTGCCTCAGTTCTTGATGGGATAGATTCAACATGTGCTGGAAACATCGCTCAGAGATTTTGGTCCATACTGACATGACAGCATCCAGTGTTGCAGATTTGTTGGCTGCACATCCATGATGCAAATCTTCCATTCCACCACATCCCAAAGGTGCTTTATTGGATTGAGATCTGGTGACTGTGGAGGCCATTGGAGTACAGTGAACTCATTGTCATGTTCAAGAAACCAGTCTGAGTTGAATTGAGCTTTGTGACATGGCGCGTTATCCTGCTGGAAGTAGCCATCAGAAGATGGGTACACTGTGGTCATAAAGGGATGGACACAGTCAGCAACAATACTCAGGTGGGCTGTGGTGTTTAAACCATGCTCAGTTGGTACTAAGAGGCCCAATGTGTGCCAAGAAAATATCCCCCACACCATTACACCACCACCACCAGCCTGAACCATTGACACAAGGCAGGATGGATTCATGCTTTCATGTTGTTTACGCCAAATTCTGACCCTGCTATCTGAATGTCACAGCAAAAATCAAGACTCATCAGATCAGGCAACGTTTTTCCAATCTTCTATTGTCCAGTTTTGGTGAGCCTGTGTGAACTGTAGCCTCAGTTTCCTGTTGTTAGCTGACAGGAGTGGCACCAGGTGTGGCCCTCTGCTGCTGTAGCCCATCTGCTTCAAGGTTTGACGTGTTGTTCATTCAGAGATGGTCTTCTGCAGACCTTGGTTGTAACGAGTGGTTATTTGAGTTACTGTTGCCTTTCTATCATCTTGAACCAGTCTGGCCATTCTCCCCTGACCTCTGGCCCAGAGAACTGCTGCTCACTGGATATTTTCTCTTTTTCAGACCATCCTCTGTAAACCCTCGAGATGGTTGCACGTGAAAATCCCAGTGGATCAGCAGTGTCTGAAATACTCAGGCTAGCCTGTGTGGCACCAACAACCATGCCACGTTAAAAGTCACTTAAATCAACTTTGTTCTTCGTTCTGATGCTCAGTTTGAACTTCAGCAGGTCATCTTGACCATGTCTACATGCCCAAATGCATTGAGCTGCTGCTTCGTGTTGGCTGGTCACACAATGAAAGGAGGGAGAGGAGATTTTTCTTATGGAAAGTGGACTCAGGAGACAGAGACATGAAGCAACAAAGACATATAACGGTGGAGCCTGTAATATGGGAAATGCAAATAAATTGTTGGGAATAATAATAATAATAATAATAATATAAATTTGTATTATTGCTACTACCATTACTACTTTGAGATGATTTGATTGGCTCAGCATTGTAGGTAGGCGGCTGCCAACCTACACGGAAGTGTTCCTGACAGACAGCGTTAGTGACCAATAAATGCATCCCACTCAGTTGTCGTCACATTTTTGCGTACGTGGAGGCAGGAAGTGTACTTCCCGGGTCTTCCGGGTTAGAGTTCCTGGAACAGCTGAAGTTGTTTTGGAGGTGCGATGACCGAGGATCCTGCGCTGTCCCTCCGGGTCTCGGAGATCAAGGACCCGGCGGTTCTCTTCGAGCGTTACAACACCGCAGAGATCCGCCGGATCGAACGCAAAGTCCGCGGGGAGATCGAGCAGAAGAAGGAGGAGCTGAGGCAGATGGTGGGGGAGCGCTACCGGGACCTGATCGACGCTGCCGACACCATCGGAGAGATGAGGCAGTGCTCGGAGAGCGTCGTCCAGTCCATCCAGGACATGCACCAGTACTGTCACAGGCTGAAACAAGGCAGAACCAGTGTGAGCAGCTGCAGACACGAGGTGAACGGCTACCCATCTGCATTTGTTGTAGCAGTTGTAAACCTGTGTTCGCTGTCATCGTAGAGTCACCAAACCTCATCTAAAAATGTGCCAGTTCATTATTCTATGAGTTGTATTCGTGCACCCCCTCCAAATATGACTTCACTTTACACTTAATGCGACTCAAAGGAAAGTGCTGATCAATTCGGCATATAAACATTGCTGCATAGATCTTGTGTACCAATAAAGACCTAACTTCTAGAAATGTCCAGACCTCTTTGGATACAAAACACACAATAGCAAACTGCCCAAGCCAGATAAGTGATGCAAAACTGTACTCAGGTGAAGTGCTGCTGGTGGGTCACATGTATGTCGAATTTACCTGAAGATGGTATTGATTTGTAAAGTGTGTAAACCTGTGTTCTGATAGGTGTGTATTATTGCTGACACACTACGTTTAAACAGCAATCAGCTTTATAAGTGGTTCTTTATATATATAACCTGGCCACTACATTGTCTGGTGTTTGCGCCTATACCCTAATATCACTACTTGTCTCCCTCAAATAAATTTCAGCACACACATTATCTAAAGTCTCTTCTGTATAAATATGCAATGTGTCTGTGTCATCCTGTTGTAGAGCCAGAGGCAGTGGCAGGAGAAGTTCTACACCATGGCCTCCCAGATTAAGCTCCTCTTGGAGATCCCAGAGCGCATCTGGAGTGCCATGGAGGCCTCCCAGTACCTCCAGGCCACCCAGCTCTACCTGCTCTGTTGCCACTTGCACAGTCTGCTGCAGCTGGAGGCTGCCACCGGGGGCCATTACAGCCCCATTCTGGCCCGCTTCCCTATTCTGGTTCGGCAGGTAGCCACCACCGGACACTTCAGGTACTGGATGTTTTGTCACTTGTGTCTTTATGAAGACACACTGTCATGAAGTAAAATTTCCTGCCTGAGGGCTGGTGATTCTAACAGAGAAACTTCAGACCAGAACTAAAAGAGAGCAAAAAAGATGCACTTAGTAAGAGCTAAGTCATAGGTCTGTAAGTAGTGTGGCTTGTTTCAGGTCCACCATCCTCCTGGACAGCAGGTCTCTGCTGCGGGGCCGCGCGGTGTCAGACCAGGCCATCGCTGAGGCCCTGGTGTCCACCATGCTGCTGGAGGACAGCTCACCACGCCAGGCCCTGGCTGACTTCTTGTTGGCCCGGAAGGCTTCTATCCATCAGCTGCTCAACCAACCACAGCACGGTATTCTACCATTTGTAACACCTGGCAACATATGTGCTTTTTAATATCAGAGTGTGCCATAACACATATTTGGCTGGACTGCAGCAGGGCAAAGCCAACCGTATAAACATTTAAATCTGTCACTGAGTCACTAAATGATGAAGTTACACTGCTGACCAGTAGAGTGTTGGTGTTTCTCTTTTGGCCGTTGCTTTTTAAAGGTGAATAGGTGCAAAGGTCCTTTCCTCCGCGATCATTTATAAGGTGTTGACACAGTTTGATACATATGTTATAAGACTTACAGATCACTGTGGACTCGAGCAAGAGAGAGTGACTTTGGATGCACTCAGAGCAGACAAGTTTGAATGATTGGAGCAGAAAGGAAATTCCAATAAAGCTGTCAAGTGTTGGTTCATGTAAGTGCAGTTTTTCCTCTGAAAAACTTGCAGTACTTCTCGTCAAGGCCCAAATACAGTAAACAAAGTCTCCTCTGAAGCAGGAAACCGCTGTTGGACTGACATTTGAAGCTGTGAGCATGTTTATAGTTGTCATGGGATGCAGCCTACATGTGGTCTGTTTATCAGAGTAACACAAACCATTGCCTGTCCGCTGTGGGTTGGTGACTGAAATAGGACAATAACACTTTAGATGAGTAATCCAGAACAACACGTTGTTGAAAATAGCATGAATATTATATTACTGAATTAATTAGGTTAAAGTAGTCCCCAATTGTTTGACTCAAATGTAGCTTACCCATGTCATATCCTATTTCAGTACACTTTTGGTATTTTTTTTAATCTTTTTAAGTAGGGCTGTGTGAGGTACTTATCCATAGACATTTTATTACCGACAGTGGATGTCAGTCAGCACGCTCCAAGTTTGGAGAAGCAGACTGGAGCCGACACAGAAGCTAAACAATGTACTGCAGTGGAGGGGGGCCTCAAGAAAATGTATTTTAGCCACCTAAGAAACTCAATATCAGTTTAAGTGTATGCTATATTAAGAATATTTTCACTTATTTACGTTAAAGTCAGACTGATTTAAGATGAGGAACTGAAGCTGTTATATTGCGCTTTTCAAGGCCAGACTCCATTGAGAAAAACAGTGTTGCTGAACACAGGAGCCTCTGGTCTACTGCTGCTTCGAACGGTTATTCTGTTTGTGTTATTGTGTGACCTTGGTGCTTAAAAGGGTTAGTTCAGATTCAACAGAGAAACACGATAACACAAACTAACTACCTGATGGAGGCAGCAGCATGATAGCGCCTCCCATTTTCAGTGAGCCAAAATGACTGTTTTTCTTAATGGACTCTGGTGGCTTTGACAAGATGGATGAGAGATGAAGCTGTAAATGGCCACCCTGTCTTAACGGGCTGTCTGACGGAAAAGTGTAGCTTTGAAAACACTCTAAATATAGCGTACACTCAAACTGTTATAGATGTTGTTAGGTGGGACTTTTTTAGATGGCAAAAACATGTTTTCTTGCTGCCCCCTGTTTATTGCAGAACATTGCTTAGCTTTAATGTCGGACTCCAGCCTGCTTCTCCAAACTGGCCGACTGACATTTACTGTATGTAATACACTGACTATGGATAAGAACCTCATACAGCCCTACTTCAAAAAATCTGCACTGTCCTTTTAAGAACAAACATTACTGGGACTACCACAGAAAATTACAGATGAACATTTAATACCAGAAATTTAATAACAGAGAGCACCTGTAACAGTTTGGTCACATTAACCCAGCCACATATTAGGTTTCCACCTTGTCTTGTTTTGTCTACACAGAAGGCATACAGAAATAAGTATGCTTAGCTGAGCAGGATATGTTGTTTGCTATACCAGTATTTTCTAAGTGTCTGAATCAAGGGAATAATGACCTGTCAAAATGTGCGCCATTTTCTAGTAACCTATGTATTGGGTCCAGGTGCAGGGATCAAGGCCCAGGTGTGCAGTTTGGTGGAGCTGCTGGTCACCACCCTGTTCCAGGCCTATGCTGTCTTCTACCTGCCTCCAGAGGGAGGACCCAGGCTGGGGGAGGGAGCCCTGAGCTGTGGCATGCTCTTCTCTATCCTGGAGAATGTCACCTCCACCACACCTGCAGGTAAAACAGCTGGAATGTCAGGATACCTGTGGTCATTTCCTTACCAAGAGCTTTCAAACAGGCTTGTTTTATCTGGGTTTGCACTCCCTTTATTAACAGGCTTTTGGCATAGGCACTACATGTCATATCTAGTGATTTTCAGAACAGGTTTGGCTATTCAGAAATGTCATCATTTTTTATATTAGTTGTATTATACATGTTGTGGGACAGTTTTTTAAAAGCTAACAAATTAAAATTGTGTGTTTCTTTTTCTTGTCTGTATGTCCCTGGATTTTAAAACACACAACAGTTATTTGTATTTATATGGACAGTGGAGAGTTCCAAGGGTGTATGTACTATGTTGGAGGGACATAAACAGAAAGTTAAATCTTGGTGATGGAGTAAATTGTGGACTGCATCTGAGACCTTTTTTTCCAGCGAATATCTTTCTACAATTTTCTGAATCTGTACCATGAAAAGTCATGCTATATTAGCTACAAACACTTCCTGTTTGCACAGCTAATACTAAAGTAAAAACTTGAAACATGATGTTTGACTGCCTTTTTCACAAGGAAATTCAAAGTCAGGCTCAGGATCCATTAACAAACCAATGTATTCTGAAACACAAATGTCCATAGATAGAGAAAATGTGAGACCATCAATCTCATCTCTGTCCTCAGCTAAAGACAGGAGGGTGTTGCAGGAAGAGACAAGTACAGCCAGCTGGTTCAAGTTCCTGCCTCCCTCCATCACTGAGTTTCAGCCTGCCCTTCGCACCCTGGCTCAGCCAATCCAGAGAGAGCAGCTCCGGGACACCCTGCAGCAGTGGATTGATACGTAAGCTCCAAACAATAAGGACCCTGCTTGTCTTTTTCTTTTTTTCATTTCTAATTTTTAGAAGATGCAACCACAGAGACTGGTTAAATGATTTCAAGGTTTAATGGTTTATCAGATGGCAGCAGGCAGAACAGTTTGTGGTTTGGGTCTCCAATGATCCTATGGGTGTAGATAGATTGTAGGTTTGTCCTGGTCATGTGATGGGCAGTTTTCAAAACCACTTTCTGTACCAGGCTGTAAACATGTTTATTTCAGCTGTAAAGTTGGGCATTTTATCATGGGGGTCTATTAGGATTGACTCTGTTTTGGAGCCAGCCTCAAGTGGTCATTCCATGAACTGCAGGTTTTGGCACTTAAGTGTCAGCTTCATTATTCAGATTTGGAGGTTACTGCATAGTTAGCCCCGACTTAGGACTTGACCCGGGACTTGCCTGTCTTGACCTGGGACTTGACTCGTGACTTGAATGAAAAGACCTGAGACTTGTGACATGCAAAAGAATGACTTGATCCCACTTCTGGGTGCTACTAATTTCTTCTTGACTCATTAACACTGACTGTAATACTTTGTACAAACAAACCACATAATGAAGTTCTGTATAAATGAAAGGTCGACTAACTACACACAACTAATGACTACGGACATATAAATGAAATTAATAAATGTGATTATCAGAGAATAAATGCCATCATGAATAAATGCAGTTAATACAGGGATGAACAGTTAATGATTAAGGGAGGGCTGAGACACAGCATGCCTCCTTGGCACCATCCTCTTCTGCGAGAAAAATTTCCAATATCATATATTGATTGAAACAGAAGTTTTAGGGTGTTTTTCGTGCTTTTGATTCGGTAAAAAGTTACTCAAGCCCTCAATCAATAATCAGAACTATTGTTTATTGATTTTGTTAATATCTAATCAGTGCCTTTTGAATCTGTCCCCCACTCCCAGCTGTAAGGAGGACATCTGCCGCGGCGTTGGCAGCCTTCTCGTCTATGTGAAGAGCCTGAAGGGTTTGGCAGCCATCAGAGATGCTGTGTGGGACCTCCTGTCCACCGACTCTATCAGTCAGCACTGGAGCATTGTGTGTCAGCGGCTGCTGGAGCGCCCCCTGGCTGTCTGGGATGACTTCCTGCAGCAACTCTTCCTTCAGCGGCTGCAGGTTGGTGCTCTGCTAGCTTCACAGTTGTTATTGCATTTTTCAGCATCTCAATGGGTCTGTCCATTTTACGTGGATTTGTGCCTCCTTGAAATTTGGTGTTGTATTCAATCTCACAGTAGTGGCAGGCCTGCCTGCTGATGCACTGAAATTGTACATATTGCACAATCAAAGATTCCTTTCTCCTATTCACCCAGGCCATCACCAAAGAAGAAACCGAAGCCATCTCAGTGAGCTCCGTCCAGCTCCTCACCGCAGCTGTGAGGGATCTTGAGGGCCAGGCCATCCACACTTCTTCAGGTACCAACCCTGTCTCAGGCCGTGGGGCCCAGTACGAGGTAGATGTGGCATCCTTCCTGTGGTCGGAGTCTCCAGGGGATCTGCTGAGCGATGCAGGGTGGGTCAGTGTGACCCAGCGGGGGCAGCAGCACCAGAGAAGCAGCCTGGCCATGAAGACCCAGGCCCTCACGCCTTGTGTTCAAAACTTCTGCTCCTCCCTGGATGCTAAGCTAAAGGCCAGACTGGATGACCTGCAGTACTACCTTCCCTCCCAAGACACAGGTAAGGGCAGTTCAAACTTAGCCACTGTGGGCTAGGCTGCTAAGCCATGTAGTGTTCATAACATAGACAGAATAAAAGTAATGGAGAAAATCACATTGACTTCACCCATTCGTTTGTGGACTCCTGATCTGAAGCCTCAAGTTTGGCATTTTGGCCGTCACCATCTTGGATTTTTGGAGCCAGAAGTTAAAACTTTTAGACAAGAGGGTGGAGCTAACCCTACCACTGTTTGCTAGCTTGGTTAGGACTGTGTATTTACAGTCTTTGGTTAACTGTGATAAAAGTATAAAAAAATGCTAAACAAGAATATTTTAGGCGACCAAAACATCACAATCAACTTTAATGAAGTGAAAACACATTGCAGTAGTGACAACTACAATGTTTGAGCCAGCCTCAAGTGGCCATTAGAGGAACTGCAGTTTTTGGCTCTTCCACATTGGCTACATTTTTCAGCTGTGGAGGTTGCCACTTGGTTTAGACAGATGTCTTCCCTTCCACCTGTTAATAATCTTGCCAGTTTGTTATATAGCCTGGGGCATAGTTCATCATTGTCTTCCACTGGCACTGAAGAGTCAAACATACCTGATCTGCAAAAGAGAAAATTGAATGTTGAGTGTATTTCACTCCTACAGAGCAGGGGTATATAAAAATGGATGGTGCAGCACAGCTAATATGATGGCTTCCTTAATTTTGGAATCTCCACGCATCTTTATAAGTTCAGCACTGTCGCTTGCCATGACACTTTGTCCACACATTCACAGTCCTCAGAGGAATCTCAACTAATTTTCCTGTAGTGTACTTTGAAAAGTTTCAGCAACTAGTAGATGGTTCTCCTTGTTGGTATGACCTGACTTTTAATTTAGTTTCACTAGCATGTCATAATTTTCATTTGTCCAGAGAAATATTTTGATGTACACTTGATGGATTGACAAAGAATTTTGTGCACAAATTCATGAATTCCAAACAATGTATCGTAAAGACTTGGATGATACCCCGACTTTTACTCCAGTGTTACCAGCAGATTGATCTGTTTGGTTTAGAGTTAATCTTTGTTAAGGTATATCTATACATTTATGAAGAAGGATTTTAGCAGTAGAAGCCCTCTGGGGTCCATTTGTAGTCCGAGCAGTATTGACCAATCTTGTTTGAGTAGCAGGTTTACAATCTGTGCGGCTGAAATGCAATCTTAGAACCCGTCAGGTATCTTTTGATGATGAGTTAGCTTTATATTAGCCTTTTTAAAAATGTATCTGCATTCATATGCAGATATCTGTTTATAGAGATTAACCTAAATGATCATCGCATGGAAGTGGAAGTCTTGGATCGGATGTTCGCTGGCTACACCAAATCTACAGAAACATTACTCTTTGCCCCCAGAGGTTTTATCCTTGTAAGACTGACGGGTTCTGAAATTGATTCAGAGTAAAATTTCTCAGCAACTATTGGTTGGGTTGTCATGGAAATTGGTTCACACATTGACGATAGTAATGATGGTAATGGTTAACATTATATCTGCTAAACATCAGCATATTAACATTATCTTTACATTATCATGCTTAAATTAGTATTTATCTCAGGGCACTGCTGTGTGTATGTGCAGCCTCATTCTTATTCAGTACGGCCATTTAGTATCCTGTACTGTACACAGACCCAGTGTTGTTATCACATATCACACATATCACAGTGATAAATGTTCATCTTTCACACTGTGCTTGGCAGGGTCGGACTCCACCTCAGTCACAGTCTCCTCCTCCGGTCCCAAAGAGAACTCTTCAGCATCTTCGTTCAACCGCTTCACCGACTCACCAGCAGTGGAGGAGGCTTTACGTGAAGGCTGCGTGGCCTGTGTCCGCCACATCCTGTCCTCCATCCGCTCTGAACTGGCTGCAGCCTCACCTGACCCCAGCCCAGCCCGTCTCAGTTCAGTCCTTTTCATGGCCAGGCTGTGCCAGTCCATGGGTGAACTCTGCCCCAACCTGAAACATTGCATTCTGGGTAAACAGAGGGGGCCTGAGGCCACAGCGAAGGGGACCCCCAGACAGGGCAAGAAGCTGGGCAAAACCAAGGCCGCCCCGGAAGTCAGCCCCGCCCAGGCAAAGTGGGCGGGACTGAAGGAGGAGCTTCTCATGTGCAGCATGGAGGCATACCGCATCTGGAGCTCTGCCCTCTCTAAAGTTAGACACTGTCAGAAATGTAGATGTTTTGTGTGTTTGGACTGTAGAGTCCTGGTCAGTAGACACTAAAATAGCAAGGGGTAATGAAACAGTAGAATTTGAGCATGGAGGTTCATCTCTTTGGAACAGCAGACTTTCAAAAGCTTAAAAGTCTATGGCCTAGCGTTTTGGAGAAGCAGCAGGAGTGTCGATACTGACACTAAGCAGTGTGCTGCTGGGAGGGGGGGCTGCAGACAGGGGAATCTGTTAATGGCTTCAGTTCCCCATCTGTTCTCTTATCAAAGCCACCAGACTCCATTGACAAAAAAATGTTTTTAGCTCATTGAACAGGGGAGCTGCTGGTCTACTGCTGCTTTGATCAGTAAATTAGTTAGTGTTATTTTGTGACTTTGGTGAATCCGAACTAACCACTTTAAACACCAAAGTCACACAATTCCAAAAAAACCACAGTGTCTGAGAGGCAGTAGTGGACCAGCAGCTCCTGTTTTCAGCAATGTTAAATCATTGTTTTTCTCAATGGAGTCTGGTTTTGAAGAGAGCGGTGCAATGGCTGCATTTCAGTATCGCTGTCTGACATTAATGTAAAGCTGTGAAAATATTCTAAATATAGTTTAAATATAGTGTAAACTTAAACTGATATAGATTTTTTTTTTAAAGTGGCTAAAATGCGTTAGGCTGTTGCCCCCCTTCACAGCAGTATGTCGCTGACTTCACACATCTGTATGCTATACACTGACTATGTATAAATACCTCAGGCAACCCTACTTCAAAAGAAGAGGAGAAAGACTTAAAAACTACATTAGTTATTCTGGTCACTCTGGGGCAGCATAACAAACTGAAAACTCAACATCTGAAGTGTACCTGTAACACCTTCTTACGTTTTAGCTAATGTGTTAGCAAACAGTTGCATATTTACACATTCAGCAGACACAGAATAACATTAGCATAATGTGTAATAAAATAATTGCAAAAGGCAAAGTTCATTTACTAACTTTTGGATCTCTTAACATTATCTCACGGCCTTCATTTCACAAATGGACATGGTCGGGTAACATCACGTGACCTTAAAAGAATTTTACCCACAAAATTACCATTTGGAATTCAGTACTCAGCTCGTGTTACAGGAAATTTGTGATGAAAACTTTGTTTTTCCTCTTATGCCTCCACGGTGAACGAAAAATCCAAAAAGGCAAACATTCTTAATGAATTGAACAACAGCAAACTATATTAAAACTTCCATTTACAATCTCTCCCACAACACATGCAGTATAATCCAAGTGTCAGTACTTACTAAACGTGTGTTTTCCCTAAAAAGTTATAAAACACTTCCGTCTATGATTAGTGAGCCTTGAGTGTGCCGTGTTTTAAATAGTAATGTTTCATTGAAAATGCATGTGTTTGTGAAGTACTAAGCATATGACTGGATAAATGAGACTTGGATTATACTGCAGGAGTTGTGTTAGACCTTGTAAACGGATGTCTTGATACAGTTTTACTTTTTTTAAACACAGCCCCCATTTACTTCAATCATAAACAATGTTTACCTTTTCTGATTCTTCGTTCACTGTGGAGACGTGAGAAAAACAAAGTTTTCTTCACAAATTTAATGTAACACTCAGTGAGTAATTGATATGCAAATTATAATTTTTTGGGTTAAGTATTCCTTTAATGCTCTAAGGGATTTCAGGAAAAGATTAAAAACTTACAGCTGCACTAATTAACGTGGTAACATTTTCAGTGTATCAAATGATAATGTGAAAGGTGTTGCTTGCAGAGACACACCCATAGAGGATTATCAACTCAGTAGTTGAGCTCTGTAGCTCTCCAGAGCCTCTTGGTGTCTTTAGTTCACACTTTTGGTTGGACAGAACACAGACGCTGCTCTTATTAACCTCACTTCAGTAGCAGCAGGCAGCTGCTCAGAAATCAAACAGCAGTCAGACAGTTAGAGACCAGCTGGTGATCATAGTGGAGCGTCTAGCAGCTGAAGTGCTAGATATTTAAATAGACTTACATCCATCAGGTGGACACAAACAAGACTCGAAATGAATGCATACGTTGCTCTGTGTCTGCTGCTTAAATCAGCAGCTGTTTGCTAACACATTAGCCATAACAACATCATAAGATAGTAATATGTCAGTGTTGTGTTTTGTTCCACTGCTCCCAGATGTCCAGTATATCAATGAAGGCAGCTTCAAATCATATTGGAATTATTTACAGACCTGCCTAGTGATACTGTGTGGTGTTGTGACAGGTGCTGCTGGATAAGTTTGGCACAGCGCTGCATGCTGAGTCTGCTGGTGCCATCCTAACAACGGCAACAAACTGGGAAGATCTGGAGATCCAAGAAGAAGCAGAGTCGGGGAGCAGCGTCACATCCAAAATCCGTCTTCCAGTCCAGGTCAGCCACCCCCTCTAACACAGACAGGAGTCACAGTGATTTCTGATTCAATTTAGTGATCTGATATGAAACTTGTGTGTTCTGCAGCCCTCTTGGTTCGTGCAGTCACTGCTGTTCCAGCTGTGTGTGGAGGTGAACAGGGTGGGGGGCCACGCTCTGCCCCGACCCACCCTGCAGGAGCTGCTGCAGGCCTGTCTGGCTCAGGCCTTGCACCACTACCAGAGCCTCACACAGCAGGCCCTCAGCAGGGTAAGTCTAACACACGCACACACACACACACATACACATACAGTATGGAGAACAAGTTTTGTACTGTAAGGTGAAGTACTTCAAACTTCTGCTTTTAAGTACATCGGCCATGGATGTAACTTTTGTCTCATCAGCTATAGATTGCTGAGGGGACATCTGGGTATGGTGAGCTGATGTTGTCTTCAGATGCAGTGTAGTCTCTAAAAGGCTTGGGCAGTAAGGGTAGTCATCATGAGGAGATTCAGAGTTCATGCATGACCTAGGAAACAGCAGTTGGCAAAATAATCTCATCACATGGTCCATTAGCTGTTCTAGCACAATCTCCGTTAGCAGATGTTTTCCTCATACTTACTTTGCAAAGAAGCCTTGTCACAAGCCTTGTGAATCAAACCCTCTTTTTTTAAATTTACCTGTGGCCACTTATACCTGCTAGCTCAGTCCCTCACACTGAGTTTTCAGGACATCCTCTGGTGAGAAGGAGATGGGGGAATAGAATAAGATACTTATGGGAGTAGAAAAGGGTACAGGGGGAGGAAAATGGGGGAGTGCTTTCTTTTATCACACTAGTTTCCTTTTATTTATGTTTTTCTCTTCCTCTATCTGTCAGGACGGCGTATTTCCCATGACTCAGAACAGAGCCCTGCAGCTGCTGTTTGACCTTCGTTACCTCAACACTACTCTGGGCAGCAGATTGGAGGAGGGCAAGAGCTCCCGATCCCACCAAGATCCCAGGTAGCATCCTTTGTCACAGATTCATCACATACAGCCACTTTGGTGTGTTACCGCAGGAGAGACATCACCATCACCATCAGTTTTTGTCTTTAGAGTTTACACTCTGCTTCATTGATACTTGTTCCAAAACATTTTACTGCTCAGCTGTACTGTAAACAGCAATTCATTGAAAGTAAATGAAAGACATGGCTGCAACTGAAAATTTGTTTCATGGCATTTTTAAGTACATTTCAGTATTTAAAGTTCCAGTGTGTAGATTTACGGAGATTTAGTGGTGACTTGCAGTGAGGACTGCAGATTGCAACCAGCTGAAACCTCTCCCAGTTAGAATTCCTTCAGTGTTCATCGTTCAGGTGGTTTTTACCAGGACGTAAATTATCCACAGAGGTGGAGGTCCAAAACAAACGGCCCGGGTGATTAAAACCAGTAAAAACACTGAAAAGAGCAGTTTTATGTTACACATTAGTGTTTCTTTCGATGCTGTTTGAATGTCACAGACAGGCCTGCTTGCCCAGCACCAGCTAATGTGTGCTCACCTTATTTCTCATCCAGATGTTCAGGAGGTTTTTACTGAGAGCTGAATTATCCACAGACATCGGCTGCTCTCTGAAACAAACAGACCTGGTGATTAAAAGCGGTAAAAAACACTGGATAAAGCAGTTTCACATTTAAAAAAAAAAAAAAAAAAAATCTGCGTTTTTCTGACACTGCTTGTTGTAGATGGGCTTTTAACTATAGTGGCCAATGTGGAAATGTGAATGGCCCTACCTTGAGTCAGTGTTTGGTTTGTCTGTTCTGGGCTACTGTAGAAACATGGCGAACTCTGTGGACAAAGAACCACTCACTATGTAGATATAAACAGCTCATTCTAAGGTAATTCATATTTTTACATGATTATACACTTAAGAAAACATGCTATTGTATCGTATTACCTTTCTGCTATAATCCCCCTGAATCATACACACTAGATCTTTGACTGCAACAGTTGCATTCATAAAGTTTAGACTCAGGTTCTAAACTTTATTCCAGCAAGTTCAGGTTCCAGCAGGTATTTTTCTTTAGAAAAAGGAACAGATTTGTGCTGGAATTCCAGGGATATGTGGGATTTTACTTTTCCATAATTTAACCCAATTGCACAGCTGATTTAAAGTGATAGTGTGACCATGTAAATCAACAGCTTCAGGAATGGGTCATTTGAAAAAGTGTGTTTTGTATTTGTAATGTGGAGTAATTCCACAACTTTTCATTTAATATTTTTCCCAGCTTCCTTTCAATATTGTGGTTGTTGAATTTCTCTGTAAATGTAAAGTCCTGACAGCATTAAAGGCTCTTAAAGCTGCAGACATTGTGTTTTATGTCTTCCAGATTCCATGAGGTCTGCGATTGGCTAGAGGGCTATATCGACCCGTTTGACCTGGATGTGTTCACACCACCACTCAACGCCAATCTCAACCGCTTGTCCCAGAGGACCTCGGTACTTTCAGCCCTTTGCCAGCAACAACACACACTAAGAAAACACAGTGCAGTTGTTGCTCGATGAACATAGAAGTGTTAGCACTAAATGTGTGGAACATCTATTCACATTAGATGAGCAGCTAGAATAAGCTTGTAATCCCTGTGCAGATGTAAGAGTAAACCTAATAAATGGAGCTGCTCTGTTGTTGTCTTTGCTAACGTTGTTCAAAGGTTGATGTGATGTTGTGTCTCAGGTGCTGCTGGGGCTGCTGACGGGCTCAGAGAAGCAGTTTGCCTTGCGGAGCAGCAGTGTGAACTCCCAGGAGCCGTACAACATCCTGCCACTGGCCAGCAGTCAGATCAGGTCAGACGGTTACCTCTAGCTCATAGAGTCAGAGCTTTCCTGTCGGACAGACGTCAGTTAGTGACGTCAGTCTTGGGATACCATTTTATTGATTCAGAATCCCATATCCAGTATCTGAGTCGCTTGAAATCCTTATCAGATACATGTAGGTTTAGCTGTCATCATTTGCAAGAAACTAAATAAATAAACTAAAGATTCTAAAGAGAAACCAATCAGTTCTATACATACCTTATCAATACCTTGTAATGCTGAGATAAGGAAATATTACAGACAGAAACACTACAGCTTTGAGTATAGATGTCCTGATCAAATGTTTTTTGGCCCTTGACCCGTGTCCTTTAATATCAGGTATGTACTGATAAGAGTCTGATCCAGTACTTATGATATTGATTTAATATGTATCGATACTGTATGAATATGTCAACATGATCCAAATACTGAAGGTCCTTATTCAAAAATATGAAGTTTCTATCAATCAAATTATTGTTTATTCAGCGAAAGTTGACAGAGCTTTAAGCTATTGTACAGCAATGCTTTCAGTTCACATTCAGTGGGCTAGAACGATATACAGTATATTATATGATAGCCATTGCAATAAAATGATGAAAAAGATTCATTAAAAGCAATAACTAGCAGCAGTATCTCACAAGAATTATAAACGGCAATAAAAACAGTAAAAAGATGGAAAGGTTAAATAACAAACAAATCTGCCATTAATGAAGGATACATAACAACAGCAATAAAAACAATAAAATGTAGAAAATAAAAACAATAAAAACTGTCATGAATCATGAATTAGCCAAAGCAGGAACACTGTACAACAACCATATCATCTAGCATACCCTTTCGAGACATACCCCTCTAATTTAAATACCTCTTGTAACTTGATCCATTTATTTGGTGCGAAAAAGCTAAGCGCTAATTTACCAAAATCATCCTGAGGAGAGATAAGGTACAAAAATTCCTTTGAGCATGTGTGATGAGAAATTGATTTGATTTTTTAAAGAGAGGTGAGGTAGAGGGGTAGGAGAGTTTCCTAGCAATGCCTTATAAACAAAAATGAGTTTTTTTCCCCTTCTATCAGTAAGAGAAGACCATCCGTCATTCTGATATAGCTTACAGCAGCGAGTTCTTAAACCATCTAAAATGAAGAGAACTGTGGTAGACTGTATCAAGTGATTTCAGTGTGGTTTGGGCTGCGTGCATATACAAAATATCACCATAGTCTAAGACTGACATTATAGTTACAGACAAGAAAGTACAGAGCTGTTCATTTACAAAAGATTCCACCACTTTTGTGGGACATGGGAATTTATAAGCTTTTGTAAGGAAAGTTTAACTGGGAGAATGCGACTTCCTGAAATTGATGTGACAAGATCAGCTAGAACTCAGTGGTATAGGGTCCATGGTACCTGTTCTGCTGTTGGTATGTGAACTGACACTGGTGGTAAATGTAGGAATCTCTAAATGATTTTTAAAAGATTAAATGAATTAACTAAAATTAAAAATTCACCCCTCACCCCCCGTACAGTTGTCACGAAAGTTGAAATTATCTGTAGAGACCAAAACCATTTTTGTACCAGGTTGTAAACATGTTTATTTCTGCTGTAAAGTAAGCATTTTAACATGGTGGTCTATGGGGAGTTACTTTGTTTTGGAGTCAGCCTCAAGTGGTCATTAGAGGAACTGCAGTTTTTGGAACTTCTATGTTGGCTTCATTTCTCAGTCATGGTTTGTATGCTTTTGGTCAGTAGCAAAAAAGTACTGAGGTTTCAGTAGCCAGTCTTACTAGTGCTAACCAGGAGAGAGAACTGTTTTCCCTCTCTCTATACAATATGTGCGTCTGTATTTTTAATAACAGTATTTCGACCTAATTCCCACCATGACTGTTCTGTGCTTTGCAGGTTCGGGTTGCTGCCTCTCAGCATGTCGAATGTGCGTAAATCCAAGTCAGCCAGCAGGAGCTCTGATGCTCCCCACCAGCTGGTGAGTAACAGAGCTGTGATCTGCTATCTGAAGCTGCTCTTAGTCTGACTGAGTTTCAGTGTTGTTTCATATATTCACAACCACAGTACGTCTTCATTTCTGTCTCATTGGTTTGTTCCACCCTGGGTAAATGTTGTCTGTCACACCCTCTGCCTTTCCAGCGTTTTTGAGTGCGAGAAACCCAGGCAAGTTCATGTGTGTGTCTTTGTGTGTGTGTTTGTGCATTTTGGTTGTATTTTCAGTAGTGTCTTGGTGTGCCTTTGGTGCATTTGCAGTGTGACAGTACATAATTAACTGATGAAATGATACTGAGGTCAGATGTGTTGAAACTAAAGAATGCTATTCTGCTCTGTTCTCACTAATCTCCCACACTCTGCTTGGACTCATAATGTATCTCAGGATCAAACTATTTATTGGACAGTTTTGTGGGGTGGCAGCAGAGCAACAGTGGCCCTGGGGCATTCTTACCTGGTTTGAGTGGACCAATCCCATCTTGAGATTCATGCAGCACAGGCAAAGTTTGTGTTAAAGTGACAGTTGGCCCCAAAATCAAAATGACATTTTTTTCCTCTTACCTGTAGTTCTAGCTATCAATCTAGGCTGTTTTAGTGTGAGTTGCAGAGTGTTGGAGGTATCAGCCGTAGAGATGTCTGCCCTCTCTCCAATATAATGAACTAGATAGCACTCAACTTGTGGTGCTCAAAGCGCCCAAAAAATTAATTGAAAAAGTCATCAGCAAAGTCTCTTTCCAGAAATCATTACCCAGTTACTCAAGACAATCCATAGATCTTGTTGTGAACAGTTTCATGTAGGAACTACATTTTCTTTCTACCGAACTACACTCGCCAACGGTATCACCACGCAGAAGAAAGTAGGGGTGGGCGACATATCAAATATACTCCATGTATCGTTGTTTGTTCCACATAGGATATTTAAAATGACCAAATTGCAAACATCAAGTTTAAATTGTCAAGAATTTTTTTCAAGCCACAGCATGAAACTTGCTTCGGCATTTTGGTTCTCTCGCTCTCACCTGCGGCTTTTCCCCTATCACAGACACACAAACATGATACGTCACACACACTCCCCCGGCCTGCAGACCACTTTCTCCAGATAGTGTGTTTTCTATCTGTATGGCTCCAGACTGCTACTATTTGGCCGCATTTTGCAACCATGGAGCACCAGTGCAACTTGCACATATGAACTAAAGAGCTGTTGGTTTCCAGCTTACAGTGAATAAATCATCATGTTTAACAGCACCGCTGTAACAGTTAAACTTAACGAAGTTTAACAAAAGCGTGTGCAGATGGATCATGTGTTTTTAAAACTGCATGGTTTCAGACTGCGACTATTTAGTCACATTTTGTGACCATGCAGCACCAGTGTGACTCGCAAATATTATTAATATATGAACTGCAGAGCTGTTACTTTGTCTACAGCTCACAGTGAAAGAGACAGCATAACAGTTTAACTTTGTGCTAACTGCTAACAGCTAACTGTTGACTGGAAGCTTCAAGTTCAAAGCAGAAAACATTAACACTTCTGGCCCGAGGCACACTTGGTGCTTCAAAATAAAAGCACCAGGGGTTCTGCTTTGATTTATTTAATTGTAACAATACTTTATTTAACTTCATAATAATAGTGCTTTATTTAACTTCATTGTAACAGTATTTTTTTTAACTTTATTATCCCAGTAATTAATACATTAGCTGCTTGATTTAACTTTCTGTTTAACTGTCTCTTCAAGGTCAGCAAAAAAATAAAAAGTACATGTCTCTATGCAGGTCAAGTTGGGATTTGTCCACAGTTGCCATATTTTAATCTTCCTTACTTGAAACACACACTGACATTTTGGGCCATAGCCTTGTTTTTGCTGCCTACCAACAGTCACATGAAAACATCAAAGTCAGTTTGTTTTGGGGCTCGGAGGAGCTGAATTGTATCACTTTGCATGGCCAGCAGTGTCCCCATGCCTCCATTCTTTGTGCTAAGCCAGGCTCAACATGTCTGCTCTCTGTACTGGGCACGCAGAGGTCAATTTCTATTATTTTCATGTGACTCTTGATAAGACGGCAACCTTGCAAATATTTCCAACAACTGTTTCCAAAATTCTCAGTGGTGAGTCCAGAGACACCAAAATAATCCAGGTTTTCTATAAATCAATGAACCAGGTGTTCCATAGTAACACTCTCAGAAAGTCGCCCCTATACGCTTTTATTTTCTTTGACATAATGCACAGAATCTAATCTCACTAGAAATTTAGCATGATAAAGTGGTAGCCTTTTATGGACTCCTGGGTTTTTTAATTTTATGTAACCTTTCAGACCAAATACAGTCACTCAGTATTATACTGACGTGTTAGCATGGAACACCAAAGCCAGGATCTACCTCGCCCTGATCCAACGACTGTCATGCTATGAATCACAGTCCTAGATTTACATCAGAGTTGTTAAAGTAAACCGTCTGGCTGTAAAACATTGTGAAACATTCTGGCGCTAACACCGCCAACCATTTTCGTCACTGTCTACAGCAACTACCGTCGTTCTCAGAGGGCACCGTGAACACTCCACAGCACTCGTGCCTTTGTAGGCAGGCTTATACTGATTGAACAATGACAGAGCTCTGGAGTCATTACGTTTTCAGGGTTGTCCATCTGTCCATCCGTCCCATTCTTGTCAGTGCGATATCTCAAGAATGTCTTGATTTTTTTTTTTTTTTTTTTAAATTTGGCACAACTGTCCACTTGGACTCAGCGATGAACTGATTAGTTTTTGTTGGTCAGAGGTTAAAGATCAAGGCCACTGTGATCTTGCATCCATCTCATTCTCGTGAACGTGATATCTCAAAATCGCCTTGAGGGACTTTCCTTAAATTTAGCACAGATGTCCTCTTGGACTCAACAGTGGACTGATGAGAATTTTGTGGTCAAAGGTCAAGGTCACAATGACCTCACAAAACAAAACTCAAGAATTCATACACTCATTATGACAAAATTTCACAGAAGTGTCTAATGAGATAAAATGATGATGTGATGACATTTTATATCCAAAAGGTCAAAGGTCAACTTTACTGTGACATCATAATGTTCTGCAAAAACACTTTTTTGGCCATTGCTCAACCACATAACTCAGGAAAGAAGGGGAGACAGTTGGTCAGATACTGAATTGGTGACAATAATCTTGGGTGTCCATGTTGAAGTGGTGCTGATTGTATATAGATTCTGTGTTGTCAGGGGGAAGATGTGTGTGTGAAGCATCGCTGCTTTCACAGACATGGATGTAAACTGTAACTGCAATTCAGCTGGTGCACAGACACGAACAACCGCGAGGCAGGTAATTCTAGTTCATCTTAGTTCTTCCTCCTCTTGTCCTAATTCTTGCTCTTCTTGTTCATGTTCTTGTTCTTTATCCTTTTTCTTTCTTTTTCTTGTTCATCCTTTTCCCCTTATCATCTTCCTTGGGTTTTTCTTGTTCATTCCAGCATCTCTTCTTCTTTTTCCTATTGTTCTTCATGTGGTTCTTCTCCATTTTCTATCTTTTGCTCTTCTTCCTCCTCTTGTGCTTCTTGTTCTTCTTCTTCAAAGTGAAATACCAGTCAACTGTCTTTTAATAACCAAACTTTTACTAATTAGCCTGCTTTAGTTGATGTCTTAAGTGTATTTGATGGTTGCTCACTTGCTGAGTCCAACAACGATGCATCTTCCTGTTCAGTTTGTTAGGTTTAATGGAAGTATTTCAGAAAGTTTGATGACATTGTGATGATACCATTTACAGTGATACTTTTGGCCACTGTATTCTAGCATGAGACCTTGATACCGGCGCTTACCATCTCCTGGAAACGGGTCAGTTGGTCACTCAAGGGTTTGTAAACTTCACATTCACTGGATGATCTTCATGAAATTCTTAGTGAATTTTAAGGTAGAAAACAATGTCAGGCATGTGTGAAATAAAAAGCACAAATTACTCTGGCCACAAAAGGTCTCCCATTAAAATGAATGCTAAGCTTTTGTGTTGCTCAGCAACAGTGGGCTCAGTGCTGTCACTGACTAAAACTGTAGTCTCCTTATATTATATATCTCCTGGCTACCATGGAAGAGACCTTTCTTGTTCAGAGCTCCTGCCTGATGTAGAGGACTGTATTTCCAACATTATTCTCCAAATGAATTTTATGGGCCCTTGACTGACTGAAATGTCCAGATCCCAGGAGACAGCAATCCAGGACCTTGACACTTAGTCTGATAGTCCTGAATCAGGGCTCTTTGTCACTGACTCTGGTAGACCCTGGGATAATTGACAATGGTGTATTTATGTATATTCTCATCACTAACCAATTACGATGACCAACAGCACAATCCACAAAAAACCTCAGCAAACCTGAAATTGTCTCCTTCCTCCAGCAGGCACCTCCATCCTCCACAGCAGGCAGCGAGGACAGCTTCCGGCCGGGCAGCCTGTTCAGACAGTTGGCTGATCAGGAAGAAGACACGGCCGCTCCTTCTTTATTCAAACTCAGCTGGCTGTCTGGCATGGCCAAATAACCCTTTATTGCTCATAACTTTTTATTTGACTTTGCAGAAACTTTGTAAAAATAATATGTATAGTAAAAATAATTTTGTCTTTCAAGAAATGTGTCTTGTCTGATTTAATTAACCCGATTAAATGACACTAAACCGGCACTTTGATGAAAGTGGAAAGTATAATTTATGTGTATCTGTTAGCAATTAGTTGGCACCTATAATAGTATTATCAGTGCTTGCACTCATGATATACTTGCTTATCACCAATGCATATGCACTGACAAGTAGCAGCAGGGTGAGTGGCATAGTTCACCTACCTGCCTGTCATTTATCTGAACCTGGACAAGGAGGAAAAGGATATCCACTAGATGGCAGGTAGTGATGTCCAAATGAAGCTTCATGAACCACCAGTTGTATTTGCTGAACCCACTAGATGGCGCTCTTGGTGTAATGAAAAAGGCTCAAGGGATGGCAATGCAGTTTGGTTTCAACCCTTTGTTGAACAAAGAGTGCCAGAGTGGACCCAAAAAATAAAGGAAATGGTTCATGACGCTTTATTTGCCCATTGCTAGTTGAAACCAAACTGCATCGCCATCCCTTGAGCCTTTTTCATTACACCATGAGCGCCACCTAGTGGGTTCTCCAAATACAATTAGTGGTTCATGAAGCTTTTTTTGGACAACACTAGTGGCAGGTTAGGGCTGACTGAATATCTGTAAGCATTTATCTCAAAGCACTAAGTGTCCAAGTACTGCCTCACAGAGCTTGTTGAGAGTATGCTGCTGATTCGACAGCTTAAGAAAGATGCAGTTAAGCCCCTACTGGGCTTACTTGCATCTTGCAAAATGTAGCATTTTGTTTCTGATGATTTGCACCAGCAGTGTTTTCTACGGAACAAAGTATATGGTGAGTTAACGATCATATTCACAGCCAGGGTGGTGTTAAAAGCAATTATGTCAGAACTTTAAAGGTATTGGGGTATTGTGAGATGGATTAAAAAAAAAAAAAACCCAAAACAATACCAACGAACAGAAAAAAAAAAATGTGTGATTAAAGTCAAAGCAGCAGAGGCATATATAACCTGATTCCCAAATTTTAGACCCCAATAAGTTCCAAAGTGCTTGACGCTACACTTTTTATAATGTAACCAATGGTATCTTTTTAATAAGATCCTCCCCGCTTGGTATATGCCCACATCTTTCAAACTACAGGCCCCCAGTTTGTCAAACATACTTCCTGTTAAAAATTTCAAGTCTCAAGACCAATCTCAGACAGCTCTATGATGTTGTTAGACCAGAAAGCTTCTCCAGAGCAACAGAAAACCTACAACTGTTTTTACAGGCTGAGTACTACAGCAAACAAATCTATGCCAAAGACTGATGAAATTTCTATGGTGGCCCTGAGGGTCAAAACACAACAACAGTTCAGAATGGACAAAATTTAAAAACACAACATTTCACAAAACATGATGACGTTTCGAAAACAAGTCACAAAACACTACAATGGCTTGTTGACAAATGACATCTCACAAAAAAATGACATTTCAGAAAACACAACCTCATTTCACAAAAGAAAATATCACATCGTTGTGAAATGTGTTTTCTGAAATGTCCTTGTGTTTTGACTCTCAGGACCACTGTAAATTCCACTACAGTCAAACATCCCTCATCAACTGTTACAGTTATATTTGAACAACAGTTTAATATTATAATTATCTTATCGTATAACTTGTTACATTATAACTTACCCAGCTGGGGCACTAATTAGTCTATAAGATGCCATGATCATGGGTTGCCTCGGAATATACAAAAAACAATCCAAATGGCCTGCATGAGTTTATAATATAGACTGTAGAAAATTTGTCACTTGTATGGGTCCTCCTCAACTTTAACAGTTTTGACGTCTTGATTTACCTACTAACACACACAAATGCTATTAAAGTCTGCTTTATCTTGATCTCATTTATTCAATTCAAGTAACCAGATTCACATACTGTAAAAATATTCCATAAAGAAATTAATCTTAAATCTAATTTAACATCTTTGTAGACAGCAGAATATATAGCCACAATTATTCATTATCATATGTACTGCAGCAACACAAGCCAGTGTCTAATGTACACAGTAGTGTGTGGTATGGGGTAATATGCATTGAAAAAATATAACTATTACAAGCTCAGCTAAAGAAAAGAATGCTGTTTAATTAGCTTTAGAGAAAATTTGACTAGCAATTGGCTTGGCTTTGGATAAAACGGCTACTGTAACACAATAACATTTTGTCGTATTTAACATGAGATAAATTTGATTTCTTGATACAACTTTTGACATTATTAATGTGATTTGCATAGAAACACAACATACTTGTGGCAAGTCTCTGGAGCTACTGTATCACTTTCTAAAAAAAACCCCTTAGATTTCTGGAGATGCCCTTCATTCAAAAATATCCATGAAAACTATGGACAGATGATGAGACCGCTGGGCACATAGAAAAGGGCCCCACCCCTCTTACATAGGAGGAAGACAGTTATTTTGCATCTCTTTCTGTTTATTTTGAGTCTCTTTGTTTTGAGTATTTTCAAAGTCATTTTGGTCCTCTTTGTGGTCAGTCTCTTTATAGTTGTTTTAAGCTCTTTGTTTCCTTTTCAAGTACCGTTGTTTTTGTTTTGAGTCTCTTTGTAGTTGTTTTGAGTCTACTTGTAGTTGTTTTGAGTCTCTGTAGTCATTTTCAGTCTATTTGTAGTTGTTTTGCATCTCTGTGTTATTGTATTGTGTCTCTTTGTTTACAGTTTGAGTCTCTTTGTAGTCATTTCCGTCTCTTGCGGTCATTTTAAGTCTCTTTGTAGTCTTTTCGAGTCTCTGATTTAGTTTTGAGCATCTTTGTAGTCGTTTGGAATCCGTTTGTTCTCTTTGTAGTCATTTTTGTCTCTTTGCAGTTGTTTTACATCAGTGTGTTTTGATTTTGAGTCTCTTTTTACATTTTGAGTCTCTTTGTAGTTCTGACTTCTTTCTTGTGGTCATTCTGCATCGTTTCGTTGTCATTTGATTGACTTTTTCAACAAGAAATGCACAGTCAACAGTCATTTCAAACACGGGGTGTGGAGAGCCCTGGGCCTGTGTATTGTAGGCCTGTTCAGTAATCGTTTCATAATGAAAACTGGATTTCTCACATTTGTTAATTTGCTAAAACAGAACAATATTCATTGGCATAACACTGAAGAGCAAAGCAAATTCTTCTGTACAGTGTATACACTCTAACAGGACTGGTTCCTGTGTTCATACTTTGCATGTGACATGACATGTAGAACCCCATACACACACATTTTATATGTCTTTACTTCTTCCTGTCTATTTTGCTCATCACAGCCTTGACATCAACAGGAACAGAGGCAGCAGCTATCTTGGCCTTTTCCTCCTCCTCCTGCTGCCAGAGGATGATGGGATGGATGCCTAGGCCTCGGCTCCTAGCATTTTGCTCCAGCTGGGCAGGGCTAGGGTGGAAACAGGAACATGATGAACTCAATATCAGTTTTTTTTGTAGGGACAGTGCTGTCAGTAGCTTTTAATTGGTTTAAAGAAGCAGGTTCAGGCATAGTGACAGTGTTAACATAGAGTGTAGCTAACAGTTCTCGAAAACAAGCCTGGTTCTGGGCAGACATCAAGTTAGGATTTGTTTTAATAGCCACATGTTCACTGAGCAGCCTTAAATGGCTAAAGGGTCTGTTACTCCAAACTATAAAACATTTTTTCTAATATCTTGCCAAACCATATTCATTTATTTACCCACGGTAAGAGATGGAAATACGCCTCTGAGATTTTTGCCTTCACACCAATGCGATAGAGGTGGATGGAATTTCGAAAGCTTCAGAAGATGACAAGTTCAACAGCAACCTTTTTCTTTTAGAAGCACTGTGCACATTATTCCTTACAATGCACAGAGTTCAAATGTGCCTTTAGTTCACTCATCAAGAAAACAACTTTTTATGGTGATTCAACTGTTCCTTTATTGACAACGGCCATATTACCAACTCACTTCAGGCGCCACTGCAACATTAACATTTCCCGTTACTTTCACAATAAGAGTCCCCCACTTCTAATATGAGAAACTTTATACTGGCAGTTGTATAGAGCTGCCTGTAATTATGCTAGCATGCAAACAAAAGCATATTAACACCTGTGTGCTAATGTTATTTTATTTGGAATCACTGCCAAAAGCATTTTTAAAGCTCAAGCTGCAAGTTTCTTGTTTAGCCTGTCAGCATTTTTCTGACCTTATAAGTAGATGCTGTAATGCCCATTTAGGTTATGATGTGTTGAATCTGTCATAAAACCCGACAAATACTTCAAACTATACAGAGTGTTGGCATAAGTAAGTATCCAGCTGTGGGGTATACATGTCAAACAGAATCATATGGATATTTTGAAGTCTTTTTGTACATAAGGAAAAGGAACATGGTGAACATGTGGTCAACAGGTATTCATGTGCAGTCATTGCTAAAACTTTGAAAGTTAAGGTAGGGATCAGCCACCAACCTGAAGTTATGAGCCTCAGGGTTCAGTGCCTTTTTCTGGATGTCTTTGTACACTGGTGACTTGAGGTAACGGAAGAAGGTATCCTGTAACAATGACAGAACATGAGAATGTAGCTGACCTAAGCTTCAACAAACAAAAGTGCCTTTAATCTGAAAATGTGGACATAATTCGTATCACAAATTATATTCGTATACGTTATATGTCATAGCCTTGACTTAAAGGAACAATGTCTTATCTGGTAACCTCGGTAGACCAAATAGCGTTAGACCATTTTACCCTCTACTCCCCTCGTCCCCTTTAACTATGCTGTTCTGTAAGTGTAAATACCATAGACTGTATATAAATATGGACGATGTGTCTCCACTTACCCCCACTGTACAGAAGTGAAGCTAAAATATCTCATCATTCGGAGCCAGAGTCTGCGCGGTAACAATCTCTGCATTATTAAGTTTCCTGCCCTTACACTTGTCCGACCAATTGTGAGCAGCACCTCTGAATGTGAGCCCACTGATTGGCTCACACAGCTGTCAATCATATAGTAAAATCTCCATTTAATACCAATAAGTAACTAATTAAAGCCAAACTTATCAGAAAAATTAATTCTTGAACATACAGCAGTCGGATAAAACTACCTTAAATGACAGAAACCATCTTTAGGAAAAGTTTATTTGATGTGTACTTTGAGTTTTTAGTTTGGCCCATGTCCCATCCACTATCATGGAGAGGATGGGCTTTATGACTTATACTGCAGCCAACCACCAGGGGGCAATTGAGATGTTTCGGCTTCACTTTTGGGGAGCTGTCATGTCTTCAATATTTATATACAGTCTATGATACATACACCTTTGCTGCAGCTTAGATAGATAGATAGATAGATAGATAGATAGATAGAGCCAGACATCTCAGTAGATCATCACCTTAGCTATCAGATGCTTGGGGTTAGTAAAACAGTAAACAGAGACTTTTTGCCTCCTTAAAAACAGCACACAGACACACCTTTTTCATGAGGAGGAAGACGTGTGTCTGAGCTGCTTCCAGCACATAGCGGTGAGGATGCTCCAGCCCTTTCACAGTCAGACCCATTGTCCTGCCATCAATGTTGATCCAGCGGGGGGCGCCGGGGGCCAGGAAGGTCCTGAACACACAGACACTGAGGGTCAACCATAGTTTGCGTATTAAAGGCTCCGACACCTTGTGTTCTCAATCAGCTATATGAGGGACATGGTCCACACTGTTTTCTGCATAAGTTAGATTATTTCACATTCTGAATTTGTGTTTTGTCTCGCTTCTTCTAACAGGATTGAATTGGGTGTAGCTCTGTTGGAAATCCCACACCCATACAGTCCTGATGAAGCAGGGTGCCCTTTTCCACTGTGAAAGTCTTAATAAATAATACTTTATCTTTTATTGTTGTTTACTTGCTCATGAAAATGTCATTTAAAAGGTCATTTTACAGTAGGGTTTGACTCTCCTCTCTGATTGAAAGTTTCAGTTTCACCCCAGACCACATACAGCATCACTGATGAGTCTGGCTGGGTGTGGCACAGACAGGTGAGCAGATGCACCTGCAACCACATGCAACAGTGATGTCACAATGTCCTGGTGTACACTTCTACACTAATGCAGCCAGATGATTAGTTAAAATCATTGGATTTTTTTTTTTTTATGACTCCTCCGTTTGCATATCATTAAGGCTTAAAGTTACAAATAATTGAGGGCATGTAGTATAGGTATAGCTGTAGCTTTTGCTATTTCAGTGTTCAGTTAATGAAATTTAATTGTAACATTTTGGTCGCATACAAAAGTCTTGCTCAGCATTTGTTTGTACTAAAAGACCCTCTAAGGACTCAGATAACCAGTTTTTCCAGTATGTACTCCACTGTCATCCAAATATAATCACTTCTGGCTTCAAAAATCCAAGATGGCAATGGCCAAAATGCCAAACTTAAGGCTTTAAAATGGGAGTCCACTAACTAATGGGTGCCATCAAGGTGGCTACGTCCACAGTTTATACAACCTAAGATATAAATCCATGTACTGAGATGCAAAATGCAGTGGAGGTGTCATGATGACAAGCTCGAAACTTTTGCTTAGCGGGACTCATATTCGTTTTTTAAGTCATTTGCTGCACATTGTGAACTATAATTACCGTCCCTCTGTTTTATGTAAGTTTCTCTTACAGTTTACGTTTGTGCAAACATTGGTGCTTTACACACATTTACCCCCAGCAACACAGAAGATCTTTACTATCAGCACAGTTTCATGGTGGGCACCCAAGATGAATGTCACCAATTAAGTATATCCTCTTCTGTTCCTGAGATATGGCGTTGAATAATGGTTAGAAAAGGTGTTTTATGTAGAACATTCTGATGTCACAGTGAAGCTGACCTTTGACCTTTTGGATTTAAAATGTCATCAATCATTATTTTATCCTGTTAGATATTTGTATGAAGTTTTGTCATAATTAGCACATGAATTCTTGGGTTATGGCCAAAAACATATTTTGTGAGGTCACATTGACCTTTGACCTTTGACCACAACATTCTTATCAGTTTATTCTTCAGTCCAAGTAGATGTTTGTGTCAAATATTAAGAAATTTCCCAAAGGTGTTTTTGAGATATCACGTTCATGACAATGAGACAAATGCAATGTCACATTGACCTTGACTCTTGACCATCAAAATCCAGTGTCATTGTTGAGTCAAAGTGAATGTTTGTGCCAAAGTTGAAGAAAATCCTCAAGGTATTCTTGAGAATGAGGTCTTCACAAGAATGAGACAGATGAGGTTACACAGAGCTGGACCTTTGACCATTGAAATCTAATCAGTCCATCGTTGAGTCCAAGGTAGTGTTTGTGCCAAGTTTAAAGAAATTCCCTCAAGCTGTTTTTGAGATATCATGTTCACGAGAATGAGGTGGATGCAAGGTTATGGCAACCCTGACCTTTAGCATATGACCACCAAAACTAACCAATTCATTTTATCAGTCCAAGTGGACATTTGTACCAAATTTTAAGTAATTTCGTTGAGTTCACAAGGATTTGAACAACCTGAAGACACAAGGTCCTCCAGCCACGACTGTCACTGGCACGGAGGCATAAAAATATGACACAGCACAGTGCTGGGTAACTCATGACCCGCCCACATGTTTTTAAATTGAATGCTGAATTAGAACTGAGTTAGATGGATGCCACACACAGGCATGTCAGGGCAGCCTGGGGAGGGTAGACTCATGGTTATCCTACTGTTTCTTTATGGTTTACAAGCATGCTGTTAGTGTGCAAACCTGCCTCATGGTCTGCTCCTTTTGTACATATCAAACAATTTTCCTTCATACAAAGTACACATTTCCTCTGACAAAAAGCTGAGCAGCAGTAACACTCACTGATCCTCAAAGTTTGTTCAAGACCTAGCTGACATAAGGTGAATGATGGAGAAAAGGACAAAAGGACCAGTTACAGACGACCTGGTAAATTGAGCAAGAACATAACACATAGCAGACTGTGAAAGAGCACAATCAGCATACTGTATTTACAGTATATAGACAGGTACATATGTGAATAGTTCCAGAGAATGCTCTTCTTAATGTTCATAACAAAAGAAAGACACACACACACACACACACACACACACACAATCCATTTTTGTCTTTCTCTTACTTGAAAATGGTCTCAGCTTTTGATGACATGGAAGATGCGGTTCCCCACTTCAGTTCTTCAGCTGCCTCCCAAAAAGCCAAGTTCTCACCTGAGACACACACACATACACAATTTACAAATTAAAATTAAATTTGTACATAAGATTTCTCACAGTTTTTTTACACTCAGGCTGTGGCACAGACTCTGCTCAATACCTGCATCAAAGGGTAACCTCTGTGTTTTTTTTCAACTAAAAACTATTTTATTCATTTTTTGTGTCTAAGTGACTAATCAGAACAGCAACTTTTGAAACCGGCCACCTGCTGAGAGATACTACTGCGGCTAGCAGCATCAAAACCAGTTGCAATATAATCCTTGTGGGCAACTGAGTACAATTACTTAACATCCAATAAATGTGTTTGATTTTGCCACTGACAGGCTCATATTGTTATTATAAGAGTCTGACAACATTATGCTTGCTTTTATCGACCTCTGTAGAGATCCTTTCCATAATGTTGTCAGACACTTAACTATCAGAGCCTGTAAGTGGCAAAAACAAACACTTTTGAATGTAAATTGATGGTGCTTAATTGCCTGCAGGGATTACACCACACATTAGCCCGTTTCACTGCTGCTGGCTGCAGCGGTCTCCCTCAATACTGGATCAATTTCAAAAGTTGTTGTTCCAATTAGTCGCTTAGACAGAAAAACATGGAAAAATAGGGTCTAGGTTAAAAAACACCAAAGTTACCCTTCTGCCATTCTATGAGAAAGGATAAAAAATATTAAAAAGACTTGTGCAAATACCTATTTACCCAAAACAAGAGCAAGGTTTCCAGAGAAAGTGATGGGAGTGCTGGTGTTTAGAAAAACCAAACATCCCTAAACTCAACCATCTCAGAAATGTTCAGTCAGGTTTAACATGATCCAACTTAAAGGTGTTTAATGACATCTGGCAACATACCGCTGAACTCCTTCTTGAGGAAAACCTTAAAGTCGTCTCGGCCTCGTAGGTCGCTCAGCAGCTCAAACAAGCTGAAGGACCAGCGCTCGACTCGCATCTTAGTGGGAACCTCGACTCTGGACACAAACACAGGCTGAGTCACTCACTGAAGTCTTACCACTCAGACATGACTGTGACTTTAAAAGAATCCATTGTTTGCTTTTACAGACTTAAAATGTCTGTTAACATCAAATATTATATATATATATATGTAGTGCTATAGTGCTGGGCGGTCATCATTTATTAGTTGATTATATTTTGTACTGTCAATCTGAGCAGACAAATACATGTGGAGTGAAAAATACAATATTTCCCTATGAGATGTGGAGGAGAATAATTATAAAGTAGCATAAAATGAAAATACTCCAGCACAAGGACCTAAAAACATAAGTACATAAGTAAGCTACAGTACTTGATTGAATGTAATTATTTACATTCCACCACTGTTATCTAGTCAATAATATTTTTAATATCACAGTAAATATGGAAATAAGGCTGGGTGCAATGGCTTATAAAAAATATTGCAATATCTTTAGGCTCAGTATACACCATATATATGTCAATATTTTGAAATATCCTCTAATCTACTCTTCTGTGGACTACTAAAATACTAAACTACTAAGTAAACTACAGTTATAATAAAGTTCAATAGCTACTATTGTGATAAAAATAAACAAAGTAGCTTACTGTGATAATAAAGTTGAATAAAGTACTGTTATAATAAAGTTTAAGTACTGTTATACAAAGTTAAATAATGTACTGTTAAAATAAAGTTAAACAAAGTACTGTTTTAATAAAGTTAAATAAGGAGCCCTGCAGATAGTTAGCAAAATTAAGATGCCAGCATGAAAAAGCAATACAATAATCCTCAAATCCTAGAAACACCCCTAGTGTTCAGTCCAGAAAGTTTCCATGTTGATAAAATTTCAACAAGACAGTTTACAGATTTGCATGGTTCCGGAAATCTCCGGCCATGATGACAAGCTGGCGTAACATTTGTGTAAAGCTATTTAAAGTTCTCTGCTGCCCCCCTGCAGAACAAATGGCATCTCTATAGTCACCATATTACAGGGTAAAACAATATATTGCAGGGAGCAAAAAACCTAATGCAAGGAAACAAAATCAGGTTTATGTCCAAATCTAACATAGGAGTTCAAAATCTAAATTGATGGTAGAGGTCTAAAGGGCTTGACAATCACACAGTGTTATTATTATTATTTTTTTTGAGAATGATAATCTTTATGTATCTTCAAGATGAAGACAGACAGAAAGAGAAAATGCAGCAGTCCTCACCGTCTCATGTTGAGAGTCCAGTATGTGTCATTGTCTGTTTGCCAGGGATTACTGGGTAGACAGGGAGCCAGGAATGGGTCATGGTTTTTGTAGGTTGTGACGTACTTGGCCAGCCTGCAGAGACAGAACTATTATGACACCAGAAGAGTTCACAGATCCTCCATGTTAGTGTTTCCTAACTGGTCTAGCCATTGTTTTAAATGATCACCAAATACTGATAATCTGAAAGCCCTGTTCTTGTAACTAAAATATATTTTATTATATACAATCACTATATAATGAGGAGATATGGATCTCACAGTTATTAGAAAGAAAGAAAACCCTTCAAATTCATTTTAACCCAAAGAAGGGTTCCCAAATAGATAAGACAGCAGAGGAACTTACGCTCCAAGGGACACACTAGATTTGACCCTTGACCTCATGATAGTTTGTTGATAGAAGATGTTCTAGAATAAAAGCGAAACACAAGTAAGTTGTTATTGTGTTGAAGTTATATAAAATCAGAGAATATCAAACTATCCACTTTCAAACCTGGAGACAGATGTCCACATAAGTAAATGTTTCAACTCATTTTACCGCGTAAAACCATCAACAATGAGCTTGAAGGAAATTTGGGACTTTGGGGGTGCTTTGATAACATCAGATACTATATCATCATGTGTATTTTTAAACATCATTACTTTTACTTTTTTATTAAATACTGTGACTTACCATGCGTCTGTATATGTCAAAGGTGATTTTCTACAAAACAAGAAAAAAAAAGTGTTTACATGGGAATAGATTGCTTGGCTCATATTCTTGTGAAAAGCACAGTGTATATAGGTAGCAATAATAGAGGACTGAGCACAGAGGAACATCCTGAGGTGTCATACCTAAAGAAAGCTACCATGAAAGCTACTACTACTACTATTAAAGCACAAATGGAAAGATGAAAAAAACAGTCTCTCCAGGGTAAAGGATTCCTGATCTTGATGAGCTTACTGATTAGAGATTACTGAGGCAAAAAATGTATACATTTGCAGCAGCTTTTCAGAAAAATGGACGATGAGTAAGATCCTGCCTACAGTCCTGTGTAATAAAAAAATTCCAATAAGAGTAACCTAGATTACTGCCACACTGACCTTGACCTTTGACCACCAAATTCTTATCAGTTCATCCTTGGGACCAAGTGGATTTAACGCTAACTTTAAAGAAATTCCCTCGAGATGCTCTTCAGATATCATGTTCAGGAGAATGAGATGGATCAGCTAACGGTGACCTTGACCTTGCACCACCAAATTTTTTATCAGTTCATCCTTGAGTCCAGGTGGAAGTTTGTGCCAAATTTGAGGAAATTCCCTCAAGTCCTTCTTGACATATTGTGTTCACGAGAATGAGACAAATGCAAGGTCACAATGACCTTGACCATGGGCCACTAAATTCTTATCAGTTCATTCTTAAGTTCAAAAGGATTTTATGCCACTTTGAAAGAGTTCACTCAAGGTGTTCTTGAGATATCGTGTTCACAAGAATGAGACGCATCAGGTTAGTTGAAATTGTGGATTTCATTTGAATTGAGCTGGTTTTGTATGGACTCACAGGCCTGTTTTATGCCGTAAAGTAAAAATTGTAAGCATTTTTCCCATATTTGTTATGGAATTATTGCAGGAATAAAAAATTGCAAACCTTGACAATAATGCTGTGTCTGGTTGATTTTACATTAATTATTACAATCACAACATCACAACTTACTGGAGACTGACTAAAGACTACATGGGATACAAGTTTAAGAGAGTAATTTACACACAAGAATGACAACCTGGGTAAAACACATAATACTATCTTATTTTCTTAACGCTTTACTCTTTAATCTTCATAATTGTAAGGAGATCTGTGAAGAGAAGCAGACAGGAAAATGCCATGAATAAAGGATCTATTCAGAGAAGAACTACATATAGGTTATGCAATTACTAATACAATTCAAAACACCAACACTGTATTAGATTCTCCAAATTACAGTTTCAGCAAAATTCACAGTAAATTTTTTGCATGTTACCGAAAAAATATATTGGTTGACAAAGATATTGTTGAATTCAAGATAGGAGCATCAACAGTAAACTGTCCGATTCACATTCTCACGCCAACCTTGTCACATATCGACGTTAGATCATGGACTTTCCACATCAAGATATGACATGCAAGGTACCCTGAGTGCATTGGTTGTTGACGTTCTGGGACGCCATATCAAGTTCTGTCTGTTACTTGCATTTTGTCTTTTCAAAGAACACTGTTCTGTTTTCACAGAAAATGTACAGTTTACATACAATCTCTTTCAAAATAAATGCATTCGTCGGTACAACACTGCAACTACGTCTTTTTCCCTTCAACAACAAGTCAACATGATAATGTTTTTCCAACACCAGCATGTGGTTGGGTTTAGAAAAAAAACAGGGTGTGGCTTTACAATCTTACAGGAAGTGAAAACCAGCCTCCCGGTTTTGGTAATTGTTGGACCAATCCACCACACCACCTGCCCACCCTATTTTGACTTTCGCCACCTTTACCTTTATTATGAGCTAGCCTAACAAACCCCACCGCATTTCCCCCTGATGCCGCTGGGCGCTGTTAAACTGTAACAGCGATTGTTGGGACAAGGTTTCAGGAGTCCGATTATTTATGGAGCTTTAAAATTTGCATCACCTGGCCTTTCCTAACAATGATTGTGAACAAGTCACAGCCCTAACAAGCTAATTAAGGTGTGGGACCCTGGTGAACGTTGTCTGAGAGCTCAAATGTCTTGGGGTGCCCAAACCTTTGCACAGTGCTCCATTTTTTTGTAAAGAATTAAAGGAGTCTTTGTTGTTATGACGTTCCTAATAAAAACGATCAGTAAGTACAGCAATCTATTTTTCACTTCAGGGCCCCACAATACTTTGGGCCAGTGGGCCTGTACCTGGTCAGACTGTCTTGTGGCCTGTTCAGTAGTCTATTCATGTTCAAAGGGGTAGCACAAACAAAGTAGCAATCTTCCTTGCTACCTTTTAGGACACAGTTAAAGAGAGGTCATTGCTTCACCATAATATGTGTTCCAGTGTCTACAGTGTATTCTGGAACAGTAAAAGTGAAGCCATTCAATGGAAATAATAAATCCCCTTCAACTTAACATGATGGGAATCGCCTTCTTACAGAATACATGTTTCAACCTAAGCTTTCTTGGATTTGATAAGACCCTTAAGTCAACTTAGTGCTCCTTAGATAGAGCAAGCAGCAGGTTTGCCAAACTTCCTCCAAGAAAAGATTCAATAGAAGCTTCTCAAACTGCTCAGAACAGCGTTTTTCACATTTTACCATGAACTATTATGTGAGTGTTACCTTAAACAGTAATACAAGAATCTCCTGGACAGTTTCACTGTACTAGAGGCTTATAGCCATCACGGTCATGTTTGCTCCAGACACATTTTCCCATCAGTTTGGCATTAACTGCTGCAGCATCAATGAGCTTTTGTTATGGAGCAGATGCTAATGAGAGTAGTGCCGTCAGAGCATTGTCAAAGTATTCTATCATCTCCATGACAACCAAAACACATTTATCAGATATGCATCAATGTATCGAATAAGTAAATTTACACAGGTGTATAAAGCCCCACCTGTAATTTCACCCACTGTCCACAACACAGCGCAGTATATGAAAAATCTGCAAAACTGACTTGCTTTGCTACTTGTGTTGGGCATGATAAAAAGCTGATGGATCTCTTTAAATGGACAGGAAATAAATGAAATGAAGAAAGGAGTGATAGATTCAGAGAGAGTCACTGAGGTTCTAGTCTCTAAGTGGATGTGTCTGTAGAGATCAACCCAGCAGTATTACTCTCCATGTTAAGCTCCTTTAAGTTTCTTAAAAGACCAGCTGACCTCAATCTCTCCACTCTGTGTGTGTGTGTGTGTGTGTGTGTGTGTGTGTGTGCATGTTTTTGTGTTTACTAACCTGTTACCTCATCTGCATTGGGATCAATGAGACGCTCTGGACCACAGTCCAAAGCACTGTGAGTACGACGCTGTAAGAACCCAAAACAGGTTCATGATTAACGTACAGTAAAAATACATCTGCATCTTTCTGCTGTTAATGTAGATATAGATATAGTAATATGCATTTATATGGGTCATATATATTGCTCCCATTTTTCACAGATTTAAATTTAAGATTTAAATGTTTAGTACACTCAATAGATATATTTCTCTCAAAGTCGCAAATTTGTTGAAACCCATGTTACTGAGCACTTCTCCTTGTCCAAGATAATCCATCCACCTGACACGTGTGGCCAGCCCGTTCTCATTCCGAAGTCACCAAATTCCGCCACTTTGTCAGTCATTTCTGCGTCAGACACCTGACACCAAAAGACACCTATCAGGCCAGTATAATACACTGCCAAGCAGCGTGAGTTTGTAGCACAGCTGGATGTTACTTTTGCCGGTGTTATGATATGCTGCTGGTTGGCTGGACGGTACCTGTCACAGCAATATGATTTGCTGAAGGGCGGCGTCATTCATAACACAGCTGGACGACGCCTGTTGCAGTGGTATGATACATGGCTGGATAGCACCAGGTTGAAACGCTGCCGATAACAACCTAAAATAAGAAGCTGGATAGTCCCTATAGGGCAGGGGGAGGGTAAGAGGATGGGTCCATCAGACCCAAGACTTTCACCCAAGATCCCAGCGTTTGCTTCCTGCATTAATGCAGAGTAAAACCATGGCGTTGTGTGATCAAACTTTTAGAGTGATCATTTATTGTGACCATCCCAAGACACACCTATGTAGTAATGATGCTGTTAAACCAGCATCTTGATATGCCACACCTGTCAGGTGGATGAGTTATCTTGGAAAAGGAGAAGTGCCGACTAACATGGATTTTAACAAATTTGTGATGAGAATTTTAGCAAAATATATTGAGTGTATAAAAAACTCTAAGATATTTAACTTTAATCAGTGAAAAAAGGAGTAAAACCAAAAGTGTTGCATTTAATTTTTTGTATACAGATAAGGTTGCACACACTGACCGGTGGCCTGTTCACTATCCAGTAAGCCCTCTCCTGGCAGTCAAACACCACACGATCCGGCTTCTTCCTTTCCTTACCAGCCCTGATACACACACACACACACACACACACACACACACACACACACACACACACACACACACACACACACACACACACACACACACACACACGAAGATTAGGAAGTTGGGAGTGTCAAGAGGAACTAATTCATCAAGTTCCAAAATCTAACTTATCAAAATGCTGATAATGTTGGTAAACATGAGTAATTTTACACTGTAAAATATAACCACACATAGTGCTTTGAGGGCTGCAGAGGTGCTCACAACAATTACTGCTCTGTCACAGGATAAACTAGAGGGAACCCCCCCCCCCAAAATCAATTTGTAAAAAAAGAGAGTGCCTGAGATTCAATAGCAAGCTGTAATGGTTTCACCTACTTGTACTGCTCAGTTGCCTGCATCACAATAAAGTCCCACTTGTGGTTCAGCCATTCATGCAGGTGGTTGTAATGTGCCTGTTTAAAATACAAATACAAAAACAATATGGAGCAGCAAGTTGTGAAGGAGGAGACAGATCCAACAGTGAGAGGAAAGACTGAAGACACTAAGGGTCATTTCACACCTGAAAGTCCGAGTCAAGCTTTGCATTTTTGTTCCATTGTTAAATGGATACATTTGATCTGCTTAGTTTGAGTTTTACACTGCAATTATGCAAGTGCACTAAACAACTGCACATGACATACCCATATCCTTTAGTCATCATCTATGTGAACTACATTTCCCTACACTTGACATTGATTGATTTGTTGACAGGATCTCATCCTTTTGTATCCTCTCCTTCTCATCCTCTTGGTAAATTATTGAAAGGAGACTGAATTTTTTATATTTTTTTTACTGAGTCTTTATAAAGTCATCTCCTCCTCTCCCCATGTGCTACCATGACTCATTTTGTCATGCTGTGTTGGTTATTGAAAACTGACAAACTTCTGCTAGTACATCATCGGTGTCATATGTCCCAGAGGGATCTCAATGCTGATTGGCTATCGCAGCATGATTTGATTGCTGAAGTTCAGATTTTTCAGCTCTCGCGAAAAAGTGTATCACACTGCTTCATTTGCGTATTTTGAGTCATTCACGTTATGTCCAACCTGCCGCCCGGCGGGAATTCACGTCTAATCGGGTCTTTACATTGACTTTACATGTAAAACACTCACGCATGTGAACACAATGTCACTCTCTGTTGCCCAGCCACACACACTCACACAGCACACTGATGCATTACATGCTACACTACTATTATCACTTGAATTTGCCTGCTAAGATTTCCTGTAATTGCCTCGCAAGTCCAAAAAATGTTTTCCCACCAGAAGCAAATCACACCACGAATCAAACTAAATGGTCCAAAAGACTGGGCCTAACGAGATAGGTATGAAGTCCAAGGGACTTCTGGACTTTTCAATTTCATCTGATGCAAAATAAAGATGTGAGACCTCTCTCACACCACGCTCCAGACCAAACAGCCAGACACTTGGTCCTATGAAAATTGATTTGGATCAAACTGAACTATGGTTCAGTTCATCTCTGGTGTTTAAACATTTCTTGGATGGTTCAGACTTTTGGACCAGTTACAGGAAGTTTTGGCAGGCATCGTCAAGTGAGAAGAGTAGTGTAGCATCCTGGATCAGACCTTGGTTCAAACACTCAGGTGTAAAAAGACCCCCAAGAGAGACGTGAGAGACCAGATTCCTTTGGAAACAACAAGCCTTAAATAAGGGTTAGCTTCATGTTAAGTCAGCATGAAATATTGTAGTACATTGCAGTGTGGGTTGAATTTTTTTCACTTTACATGGAATGAAAACAGGACATTTGTTACACAAGCACATACACATACATACTAACACAATTATTTTAATACTTGTTCACAAACCTGTTCATAGGGTTCCAGCATGCCTTTCTTGCGGATGTTTCTTTTCGCCAGGTAAATGGCTACAGTCAGAACAAAACAAAAAACATTTCTGATCACACATGTTTCAAACACTAAAACAGCTGAATAAGGTAACACTACGGAAATCTGCTTGTTTGCCATTTTACCCGTAATCAAAAAGACTGATATCAGTTTCATATTCAACTCCAGTACACAGATGGGATGTGTTTAGCCTGGCTGAAGAAATAAGGAGAAACTACTACCCTAGATCTATCAGAAAAAAAATAAAAATACACCTCCTTGTGACTCCACAGCTGTCTTGTTTACATATTTTATCTCGTTATACAAAAGGCTAGTCTAGACTTCTCTTTTCAGTGCTTTGCTCACAGTCAGTTGAGCTGAAGAGGGGGAGAGTGCCGCTCAATGATGTTCTCCATCCAATTATGTCAAGTCATTTTTGGAATTTGAATAAAAAGTGCAAGTATCTTCTTTGAAAGCAATTCATATAGTTTTTAACCATGTGCCGTGTTACTCAAGTCATCAGGGTTCATCCTAAAAGATCACTGAAGCCCCTGATTCTCCTCTTCAAATGAACCCCCACCCCATTAAACATACTGTACTCACCATAGTCACAGTCCTCTGCAACCCATTTCTGTGTAGGCCAGAAGTATGGGGTCTGAAAAGGTTTAGATTGGAAAGACAGTATTTGTGATTGTGTATCAATACAATGTTTTATTAACCTTATACTTTATGGCTTTGTCTGATTTTATTATTATTATAAGCTTATTACTTTTATTTCTGCTTGCTGTAAATCCTGGTAAAATACAGCCTTTTCTCATCCCCAGGTCATTAAATACAGACACAATGTCATGTCCCTCTGCGTCTCATTGCAACACACGGGCCACCCTTTACTGTCTCTATGTTATGCACAGCTCCAACACATTGTAATACATGGTAAATGTTGTGAAACTGTTGCAGTTAGGTTTAGCCAACAAGTCTATTTGGTTAGGTTTGCAAAGATATCATGTTTTGGGTTCAAAACATTGGTGGGATTGGAATTAGTTGAAATCCCAGTGTGTCTCATAAGAATGCTGAAGGATGACAAAGCATTGGTATTTGATGACCTAGGGATGAGAACTGGTCGAGTAGGTTACAGTGTAAACAAAAAGATTAGAATTATAAGGAAAGAGGTCCTTACTGTTAAAAAACATCCTAAAACCAAATCAGACACTGCTGCAGGTGTAAACAATAATTCCACCAACCATGTGAGGTTTGAAACAATTATTATTTTTCACACACAGGATATATAATACCAGTAGGCTCTTCAACATGTCCAAAAACATGAATTACTAAGAAGCTACAAAAGAGTCATCCTTTGATATCGGGATATATGAGCTGCTGTATTCATATTTGAAATTCTGCAAGCTCTGGACAACATTAAGTTTCCTCTGAGGAAAACTCTAAACAGGATTCCTGCCAGTGCGTCATGATGTACAGAGCTCTGTGTTTAAAGGGGATAAAAGTAATGAGTGTAATTGGCCATGACTGCCACAGTCTCTGACATGCCTATCTGTGATGCCTGATGCATTTAGGGCCTGTCCAGCTCCAATTTGCAAGTTAAACGGTGCATAATATGGGTACAAAGTAAGCACCTGGTGCACTGGTATTTACATGGCGTGGTAAAATGGAGAAGCAAGCAGTTTTCTGCTGAGTACTGCAGTCAGAGCAGTAATTTAGGCAGCAAAACTAAAAACTGTAGTTATAAACTTGACAGAGGAAACAGAACTAAACCTTTAGAGCTAAAGTTATGCTGCTCCTCGTGTGTAAATGTGCACAGCATGTTTTTGATGCAGTCAGACAGCAGCTCTGCTCAGATCTCTGCTATGTTGACAGTTAACAGAATGTCATTCATATTTTCCTCATTAATGATGTATTATTTCACCCACCTGTGAGTGTAACAAGCAGAGTGTGTACACATGATGAAACTGCCTATGTAGGTGTATTTTACTGAATAATGCACCCTTTAAATAGCAGGGGAAAAAATTGCACTGTAGGGCCCTATCTTACACCAGGCACAAAACGCTGCACAGTGCAGTGCAACTGTCAGTGCTTGTTTCAGACTGACACAGTTGTCATTTTCAAGGCCAATGCCCACATTTGTACTTGCGCCCATCTGTGCACCCATCAGGAACACTAACCAACAAACATATGGTCTGAAGTCAGAATGGTGCAGTAGCTGTCTACTATTTGAAAGACACATTATTCAGTCAGATGGACCTACATAGTGGGGTTCACAACGCACATACACTCTGCTTGTTACACACACAGGGACGCCTGAAAGAGTTGGGATTGGGTGAAATAATGCATCATTATTGAGAAAAGTGATAATGACATTCTGTAAAGTGTGAACATAGCAGAGATCAGAATAGAGCTGCAGAGCTAGTGTCTGACTCCACATTAAGAGAGATACATTTACACACGGGGAGCAGCGTAACTTCACTGATTATTTCAGAAGCTAAACGTTTAGAACTGTTTCCTCTGTCAAGTTTAACTACATTTTTTTAGTTTTGCTGTCTAACTTTCCCACTGTATGCAGTGACATTACTGCTCTTACTACATTATTCACAGCAGAAACGGCTCACTTTTCTCCAATGTGTCGAATCCACTATCAGAATTAGAATCAGAAATACTTTATTGATCCCCAAGGGGAAAATGCTGTGTTACAGGTGCTCCTTATAAGTGTAGCAAGAGAGAAATTTAGTGCAAACAAGTGTAGAAAGAACATATAGTGCAAAAAGAAGTAAAAATATAAGAAATATAAGAAAATAATTTACAAAATATTTATGTAGTGACCTAACAACACAATTTACAAATATATACAGGAACCTTAGATACAGACTGAACAATGTAGTCAGTTATTGCACGGATTATTTAGGAATAAATATGTAATAATTTATTATGAGTTGGTGGCAGTGGTGAAACAGTCCAAGGGAAACTCAGAGGGAGGAGTTGTACAGTTTGATGGCCACAGGCAGGAATGATTTCCTGTGGTGCATGGTGCAGGCACACCTGGCTTGCACCCAGATTAAGCACTGTTTAACGCGCCACGCACTTCATGCTATAGATCATTTAAATAGGACCCCTTGACTGGAGACCATGGTTTATGTTGTTCAATGACACAGTTGTTTAATGCTGCCTTGACATAGTAATGGGCCAACAATGTGCCTGAAAACACCTAATTTTAAGACCTACACCCCCAGTGCCACACTGCTGTTTTCATAAAAAAACAACAACAAAAAAAAAACATAGTCTCAGATCTTGGGTCAGGTTTGTGTCTCTGATTAGACAGTATTAGTCAGGTTCAACCAGGTCAGGTCTCAGCCCATGGGCACCCACACACCCCTTTGTTAGCTGGATAAAGAAAAAAAAGGTGCACTTGTAGATTGCATGTTAACCTAAAGAAGTTCCTCATTTGTCCTATATACCATGTAGATATTGAGGAAGTTTGCTGCCAAATGTCCTCCTAGTTTGATGTGACTAAAGCTCATCATTTTTTATTTGTGTACAAAGTATTACACTCTTAGTATATTTAAACTCACAAATAATTGCCATGAATGGCTGTGAGTTATCAATACTTTTTCTCTCAGGAAATGAATAAATAAAGATGAGTTTTAAAATAGCTCATCTCTTCTCAGTGTGAGATTACTTTAAACATTTAGGATGATGTCTTTTTCAACACACTGTTTCAACTGAAAATAAATCACATGCTGACTTTATGATAGAATGTGACAGCGTGCTTTTTCTTATCAGCTTACTGTGATGACATCAAAACATCAGCAGTGAGCTGTGCAGGAGCTGGTGATTAGGCCATGCTGTTATTGTTTACCACAGTCAGTGAGTCTATCTTTAGTGAAGGAAAATACGTTCTAAATCCTGTTTCTCTGTGATGCTAAAGTGCAACATTGATTCCAACTATTGGCAGCAAAGGAGAAGCAAGGATTTAGTTTTACCTGGAAGCGGTAGAGGCTGGTGTCGTTGCACATGACCAGCTTCTTGTGGTTCTGCAGGGGGTAGATGTAGCCATAGGCCACTAACATGGTGCCAAAGACCTCAGCCTCTGAAGCACAGACAGGAAGAGGAAATTCATAGGTGAGGCAGTAAATAACACAATATGTTTTTAAAATAACTGACATGTGGAGATGTCATGTTTAAGTAACCAGAGTTTTACAATACTGTACCTTCTGTAGTGTTCTTCAACTTGTTGGTAATCCAAGCAATGATGTCCTTACCTGTGTGGAAACAGAGATAAGCGCTGAAACACTGCGCAGACTGCACACACACACAGTTAATGACACAGACCCCAGATAACAGTCATTAAACCATTAGTGTGTACGTCAGGTTTTTAGAGACTCAGAACCATATTACACCCTCTCTATCAAAATCATTAATTTTTTATTCAAAAAAGCCCTCAACTTTCTGCTGTTCCTCAAACTATTCGTATTTTACACATTTTGGCATCAAGATGGTTGAAAATCATCATTATTCTTCTGTTTTTCCTTAAAAACTTTACAGAGTCAGTCTGGTGTCTGCCACAAGAGGAATGTGTTTATAAAACTCAAAGTAAAAACAAAACAAAACAATAATAAAAAAAGATAATAATAATCTTCAGTAAATTAAATGTTAGTTACAACATTATGTTCCAGAACAGTACTTTGACTTAATATTTGTGTTCTCCTAAAAACAGTAGCTCTGAAAATTAAGGCATTTTGAAATAACTTTAAATGAGTATTATAATTTTGTTCTATGTAATTATTCAAGTGATTCAAAAGTGTAATTTGAGCATAAGAATGACAAAGCGACATGAGCTCAAAAGACTGCTGCACACAGTGCACACAGCTATGTCGTATAAACTACAAGCTGGTGATTATTGTGCTGAGTAATTTGTGTCTGGTAATTTTGAAAGATATCAAATTTGAAAATGTTTTTTTGCAAATAAGGGAGTAGAAAAAAGAGGTTGTTATTGATATTCTTAAAAAAAACTTCAGAAGCAATATTATTTTAATTTGTAGCTCAATTTTCCATCAACCAGGTCTCACTCTGAAGTTGCTGAAAACTGTCGCCTGGTCAGTGACTTCCAGCGTCAGACACCAACGACAAAAAGCCGTCCTTTCACGTCATCATGATACGTGGCCGGTCACCATTATTGTTTAACGGCACCAGACAGCATCAGGGGGAAACAAGGCAGGACAACAATGAAAGTTTAGACAGCAGAAGTCGAGTAGGGCAGGTGGGAGGGGTGGTGGATGGGTCCAACAACCTCCGCCTTTCACCCCGGAGGCCGTTGTTCGCCTCCTGTAATATTGTAAAGCCAAACTCTGCTCCTTTTTTGTAAACCCAACCACGTGCTTTGGTTTCCAAAACCATACCTCATGTGTGTGTTGGCAAAATGTAACCATGTGCGTTTGTTGTTGACGAAAAAAAAAGTCAATTTGCTTTACCGACATAGTGCATTTATTTTGAAAGAGACTATATGCAAAGTGTGCATTTCCTGTGAAAACGGAAATGTATGTTGAAAACAGACAATGCATGTAACAGGCTGAAGTTGACACGGTGTCCCAGAACATCAACAATCAATGAACCCAGTACCTTGCACAACATATCTTGACATGGAAAGTCCATGACCAAACGTCGATGCGTGACGAGGACGGTTAATTGGTGCTAGTTATTTATATTCATTCATTCATTTTCGTAACCACTTATCCTCTTGAGGGTCGTGGGGGGGGAGGAGCTGGAGCCTATCCCAGCTGTCATTAGGCCAGAGGCAGGGTACACCCTGGACAGGTCGCCAGACTATCGCAGGGCTAACACATAGAGGCAGACAACCATTCACACTCACATTCACACCTACGTGCAATTAACCTATGCACAACCTGCATATCTTTGGACTGTGGGAGGAAGCCGGAGTACCCGGAGAAAACCCATGCTGACATGGGGAGAACATGCAACCCCTCACCCTAGGTGTATATACAACTGGATAGGTAAACCAATAGCAGTGCATTGTATTTTAGAAGCTGACATGGGGAGAACATCCAAACTCTGCACAGAGGGGCTCCCTCCTGGCTTCGAACCAGGAACCCTCTTACTGTTAGGCAACAGTGCTAACTGCCGTTATTTATATTATTGTGGCGTATTTATTATGAATACAGTCCATCTGATGCTCGTTTTGTTTCTGGTTTTAGCTGTTTCATCACTACTACAAATGCAACTGTAGCCAGTATCTCGTTATCACTGTTCACATTCATATTTCAAGGTACTACAAGAATGTTGCAGAACGGTGCATTGCAAGTAGTTTCCTTTTTCAACTCGTCTCATGGCCAATCTTTGGTCTGGGCTTGACACACCTGACTGTGCAGCTGTTTTGTTTTGTTTTGTAGTGACCACTAATACAAGTTTTGTAGACTTTTGCTCAATTAACTTTTTACTGCCATTTGTGGCGCCTTGTGTCACATGATCAGCACAGCGCTGCAGTTTTAACATTCAATTTCTTGTGTAAAATGCTGTTATTCTGTGTGTTTAAGAGCAGAGGCGCAGAAATAGGTGTCCAGAAGGCACTGGATGTGCCATATTGTCTTCTGCAGGTATGTTTTTGTTTGATTAATGTAATAATTTTTGCTGTCTCTGTTAATTTTCCCACCCTACACACAGTTATACTTTGCCCGCTAGGTGTCATTGTTTGTCCTCTTGTATGTAGTTTTTCTTGGTTTTGAGAAAAGTTATTGTTCTATTTTCAACTAAGTGTTTTCTGGTGTATCTTAATAGCTCCTTGATGATAATGTATATATAATGTGGATGTATTTGAACTTTAGGGACAATGCCATTTTGCATTGCTGGGGGAGCAGAGGTGTCAGAAATAGGTGTCCAGGGGGCAATTAATGTGTCATATTGTCTTCTACAGGAGAGAAGACAACATCAGAACAATATCTTCGAGTCGTCATTTGTGCATGCCCTGTCCACACACGTTGCATATACACTGTATCTATAGGAAGGGGCACCTGCTCTGTTTCTTTTTCAGCAAAGGGGTCCTTGACCTGATAATCAGTGAGACCCCTGATCTACTGTGTAGGATTTAGTGGCATCTAGTGGTGCAGACTGCAACCGACTGAAACTGAAATTTTGTATGTTCTGGGCTGCTGTAGAAACAAAATCGCAGACTCTGTGGAAGAGGACCTGCTCTGTGTGTTGATAAAAATGGCTCATTGTAACGGAACTAAAACACAATGATTCTTAGTTTGAGGCGCTTATACGCTAATAAAAACATTGCTATGAATACTATATTTCATTTCTCCCAATATTTCCCCTCAAATCTGACACATTGGACCTTTAAGTTCAATAATGTGTTTCCACCACCTTTCATGTAGAAGCCAAGTGACCATCATGACATCATGTCCCCAGTTAATGGTAGGGATGATAGGGTCAAAATAACAGGCAGCATCAGTCATGAGACATGACAGCACACATCCACAACTAAAGGTGACAGTCATTCTAGATGAATCACACTGCTTAGCATCTGCACCACCCAGTCATTTGAAAACTGTTACTCACAGGAGAAGGCGCTTAGACTCACACACCACCTGAGTTCACATGGTGGGATTTGTATCCATGCTGACCTTTCCCTTGCTGCTCTCAGATCGGATTAAAAAGCTACTTTGGCTCCTAAAGCACTGTCCAGGACTCATCCAATTGTGGGCTGCCTTATTTAGCTTAGGTGTTAGCAGCTTAGACAGCAAGGCAGCCTGCCAGCGTCTTCACGCAGTCTGTGCCTTAGATGATGCAGTGACCAAGTGCCGTCATTGTTGTCAAGCTGTGGTGTCAACCTGACTAATACTCTTTTTTAAGAGGGGCATATACCCCCTGTCAGCCAAATAGCCACTGGAATATACACTGATCAGCCAAAACATTGAAACGACTGGTCTGAAGTGAACAACATTTATCACCGAGTGCACACATGTGTATAAGCTCCTTGAGCAAAGTTCCATTGTATGACAGATATTGTTAAATGAGTCTCGATTTTAGTTGGAGTGGTTATTTTTGCATTACATCTTTACTGAAAAATAAAAAAAATGATAAATATGGGATTTTAGCGGGGGCCTATATCAAACAAGAATGTTTCCTTACATCTGAAATATGATTTGTAGGCCCAGGCATGTCTGTATCTTGGTATGTTGTATGTTGTGACACATTTTAGCTTTATCTAAAAACTGCAGTTCTTTCAATTTGGATATTGCACTTTGCCATATTATGCCTTTATTTTAATACTTTTTTATGCACTCTGGCACCACATGTATATTCAAAGTGGGGATGCACAATTAATCAAAATATTATCAGAGCATTAAATAGAGTGTTAGGCTGCTGTTTAAATGTAGCAGCTGGAAAGCCAAAACAATACGCTGAAGGCGGCTGAACAGGTGTGTGTTCATCATTACATACTTATTTAATACGTAATTCATGTGAAAATTATCTGTAAAAGATTTTAAGATACACACCCTCATTTTGTTATATCACCCTATAAAGATGATGCCATGCAGATTATTATAACCTTATTATTATAATCTATAATATTCTGTCCTTCCTTGGGGCAAATGTGTAATAAATTATCTTTAAAAGTCTTTACTTTTAGAAGCTAAGGAACATTTTCAGACTTTATCAGTGTGTGTTTGTGTGTCTTAGTCTCACCAGTGATGACATGTGGGATGGTAGTGACATTGAGTTTCTGCTCTGAGCCCTTGACCCCAGTGCTTGGGTCCTGCATCTCAACCACAATGGCCTCCAGCTGAAAGCAGAAGGACAGCAAGGATGTTAGTAAAGCATTCAGGAAAAGAGAGACATTAGCCACTAGATAAACACAGGTAAATTCCTGTTTCCTGTGTTTGAAGAACAAATTAATTCGTCAACACATAAGTTTCACGACCCCAACAAGCAGGAAATTTCTGCATTTAAATCAGAGAGTGAATCTAATGGTAGATTTTCTTATATTTCCTAGTAAGTGAGGTTACATGTTATTCTAAGGCCATTTGAAGATTCAGGATTCAAGAGGCTTTATTGTCAATTCTACAGCTATGTAACAGACATACAGAGAATCGAAACAACACTCTGAATTGGCCCCCGGTGCAGACAGTGCACAAGGATAAGTGTGAATAAGAAAGTCATTTTATCTCATCATCATCATCATCATCATCATCATCATCATCTCATCATTTGAACAGATAATGAATTAGTGGAATCTCAGTTAGAGAAAGATTGTTAAGTATTATAGTGTTTGATTATGGTGACTTAGATACCTTTCAAGATGTCACAACTATCGCCATTAAAAACCTGTAGTCTATTCATCCTGCTAGAATCAGTCGTCATCAGGTAATGCATCTGCTGTGTATGGAACCACAAAATGTTTAACATGAAATTTTAAAAATGTCACCATGAAAAAAATGTATTCTATGAGTAAACTGTGTAAAATATGTAAATGAACCCGAAATGAGTTTGACATTATTAAAGAAATGATTACAACTCAACACATTATTATGAAATATTATTTAATCATTAATTTCACAGTTCACAGTGATCCACAGTTGTGTATGCACTCTGTTACCTTTAAGTGAAGAGCAAATAGCAGCTCTGTTCAAGTTTGCCTAAAACTTTGCCTCAAACCTTGTTTGTACTTTCTATCTATTATGTGTCATTACCTAAGCCAAGAAGGTTATGGTTTTAGTTTGGTTTGTTTATCTATCTGTTTGTCTGCAAGAATACAGAAAAAACTACTAAGTGATTTTAATTTAACTTGGTGACACTGTGAAGCATAGGACAGAAAAGTGAAGCATGAGACAGAAAAGATTTGGAGCAAATCCAAATCACAGGGTTGATAAATCAGTTTTTTTTTTCATTAACACTGTGGGATAAAGCATTTGGCCCTGGTGGATGTCTGTGCTTGCCGTGTGCTCTTATAGTTGCAAATGTAAATGAGAGTAATGAAACCAAGTTCCCCAAGGGTCCATTCACGGCCCAGTTGTATTCAACATCTATTTATGCTCCCACTAGCTTACACATTGGAAAACTACGTAATTATGTGGATGACATGCAGATTTATATTACAATATATCCAGATGATTATGGACAAACAGAGTTACTAAACTAGAAAAGTGCACTAAGTCAAGTGAAGCTCTCCTGGAGATCCTGGTTCCATTCCAGCTGCAGTGCTGCCACTGGAGGCAATCATGGCCACTTTAGAAAATGCACGTAGCACAGCTGCACCAAGTGGTATTGTCTGTCCTGGCTGCCTGAAGCTGGAAACACACTGGCGCCACTGTGGTGCAGCACGTCATGTGACGTGCTTCAAGTGCCGCCTTTAGCACACACCGGATGCACTGCAACTTGTCAACAGAGGACCACGCAAAGTTATTTCTATGTTTACTGAAAGACCTGTGCTTCTTCCACCTCTGCATTAGCTGAAGATCATGTGTAGAGAGCCCCTAATTAAAGTTGATTTCTCACTTGAAGAGCCGATCTCCAGAGATCTATGACTGACCAGATAATATCTTTTCAGCCATTGTCTTTATAATGACAGGATTGTTGGTTGTTTAGATTTGGATATTTCTCAACCCCAACAATAAGTCTCTACTCATCCATTCTTTGTCACACACGGACACATTAACAGCTACAGAGTTGTCTTAATGCATCAGTGGTGATTAGAGGAGTCATGCTGCCATGGGAGCAGAGAAAATGAGCTGCTACTGGAGCTGGTATGTACAAACAGAGAGCAAGTGGGGGAAAAGTGCATTTAATTCCAGGGATGGCGAGGCTAGAAACAGGACAGTGGAGTAAAGTGTCGCAGGGTGGCGTGCACAGGAGCGCCGATGTGCGTCTTGACGCTGCTGGTGTGGGGTTGTGCACTGAAAATAATAGGGGCTACTTCTGAAGCGTGGCATTCGCCACCAGTGTGTTTTGGCCTTCACAGTCAAGATGGTGGCAAAGATACCAAAAACCAGGATATTTTTCATCTAGTATTGTGCCTATAGTCCTTTGTTGGATCATAAAATATTGGGTAACAGACTTATCTAAGGATAACAGTTTTTGAGCAATGACAAAGACCAAAATCTGGCCTACAACAGACAGTAGGCTTCTTTTTTTTAGCCGTGACGATTTCTGGAAATGCCTTTGGACTTGCAGCCCCTACTAGCCAGTTAAGAGGAGTGAGGAGTCAGTGTATAAAACAGTTAATTAAACAAAATTTTCAACAATTGTGAATCACCGCAACCACGAGAAGTCCTTGAGCATACAGTCATAAATGTGTACGCAGATTTAATCAATAAATAATTTATTTGTCACATGGAATTATACAAAGTACAACTCCAGTGAAATGTGATCCTACCAGCTCCCTTAACTTGTGCACTGTCATTTAGTCCTTTTTTGCGTCTTCTTACATTGTTGGCTGCTGCTTTAGAATCGTCCATGTTTACGGATGATTCTGGCAATCCATGCTTTATATAGCAGTGATCCACAGCCGGAACAGGACAGCGCCTCACATTCCCACCGTCAATATAAAGCACACACCTCCTCTCATTCTCTCACCCCAGTCGTCTGCTCCGTCAGAACAGCATAAAGCCTCCTGTTTGAATGGTGCTGTCCAGGATTTAAACAGTTTAGGTGAATCAAAGGATATTGATAGATTCCATGTTAAAGGGTTTTTTTGGGGGAGGGTCCAAAGGACAGAGTGATGTTGTATGCTGTAAAGCCCTTTGAGGCAAATTGTGATTTGTGATATTGGGCTTTATAAATAAAATTGAATTGAATTGAATTGAATTGAACTTGATGTTTACTGGTGTTCACATTTAAAAACCTCTTCCTGGCTTGCAAGCAGAAGTGGCATTGGGAGAGTTTACAAACTGGTGAGTTAATTTTCTCATCCCGATGAGTGACTCGCAGCTGCACACCACTACCTTCCAAAGCAAACCACAAAAAGCACCACCAATACTTTCAAAAGAGTTATAAGAGTATATATTTAGCACAAACTGGCACAAACTGGCAGCGGCCTACATCAACGACACTAGGCTGATACTATACCTTTACAAGTCTCTGTATAATGCTGCTGCCTGAGTCCTCACTGAAACTGAGAAAGTTAAAAATACATCGTCCCAGTTCTCAGAGTTTTGCACAGGCTCCCTACGCATCACAGTATTTATTTCAAAATGCTTTTAATGATTTACAAAGCACTGACTGGTTTGTGGTATGCTGTTCTGTTATGGGCCATCCAGAGCTCCTAGATGATCTGAGACGAGGTTTGCTCACCATCCCCAGGGTCTGAACCAGACATACAGAGATAGCGCTCAATTTCTATGCACCACAGTTTTGGAATAAACTTCTAGATAATTCAAAGTCCGTCCCAACCCTGTGCTCCTTTAAATCATAGTGTAAAACACTTTATTTGCCACTGCTTTTCCCAAAGTAATTTCTTTTATAAATGGTCTTACTTTTGTTTGTTTTATGTTTCTGCTTTTTAGTGCTTTATGTAAGGCATTTGAATTGCCTGTGTCTGAAATGTGCCAATTTGCCATGTCCTATGTATGTATACTAGAATATTACCCACCCCTTGGTGATAGTTTTTGATACTTCAATTAAAGAAAGCTTGTTTTTAATATGCACAATGTAAGAATAATAATGAAGTAATACATTGTTAAATCTACATTTTGACATAGGACCACTCTATAAAGCAACACTTGGGAGTCAGTCATGCATATATCCAAACACATTTACAATAACAGAAATGATCACAAAGTTGCCACAAAGTTTTTTATAATGTCAAGGTTATGCAACATTTGCCACTTTGGGTGAAAGTTGGCAGGCAATTTAAGACACTACTGTAAATACTCCCATCCACCACCACATCCCCCACACCTGTACACTGCAGGGATGTCACACTACTTCCTGTACGAGCTCTCCATGTTGCAGTGAATGTAAAATGCTAGCAGGTTTTCCATAAAGCACGACAGTGAGAAAGGACTGCTTTCATTTTACAAGAACTTATCGTCTTCCATTAATGTACATTTAATGCTAACATCTGATCGAGTTACTGGTACTCTGAGGTACTTGACTGTTTCCATTATGAACTGCTTTGTACTTTTGCACAGTTCAGAGATAAATATAATCTCTACTTCACAACCCTAATTTAACAGTTATGATTACATAGTTCTTTGAAGATTCTAGCTTCTAAAATACGATGCACTGCTATCGGTTTACCTATCCAGTTGTATATACACCTGGGGTGGGGGGTTGCATGTTCTCCCCGTGTCAGCATGGATTTTCTCAGGGTACTCTGGCTTCCTCCCACAGTCCAAAGACAGGCAGGTTAATTGGTGACTCTAAATTGGCTGAAGGTGTGAATGTGAGCGTAAATGTTTGTCTGTCTCTATGTGTGTCAGCCCTGTCATAGTCTGGCAACCTTTCTGAAGTGTACCCCACCTCTCGCTCAATGACAGCTGGGATAGGCTCCAGCCCCCCCTACAAATATTTATTCATCCTTCTACATTAAGGGCAGCTGCTGCTCATGATGTACATGTAAATGAATGTTATAACTCATCAGTGACATGTGATGAGGTCACTTTCACTTCCCCAAACACCACATCCTACACATGCTTCCTCACAGAATAAAGCTTCTTACTCAGGGTCAAATCATACTGCCTCATTAATATATAAACAGTACATCAGATTAAGTTGAAAACCTTCTGTCTGATAATTTCAGAATCTGTAATACACATTTGATGATGAAGCTGTAGCTTGGGTGGGAGAGCAGGTTGTCTAATATTGCAGGGTTGGTGGCTTGATTACTGTGGTGTCTTATTTTTGCATGAATTTATTAAAGAATGAAGTTGCGAAGACAACCTACTGTTACACACCAGGGAAATGTAACACTCAAAAAAGGCAAAAGACACACCACATATAAACATAGTACATACAGTATACACATACAGAGGCACTGTCTGCAGCACATATACAGTAATATAAATCTGCATGTCATCCACATAATTACGTAGTTTTCCATATACAGTCATATAAGCTATGTAAATAGAAAGTGGCAACCTCCAGGGTTGAAAAATGAAGCCAAAATGGAAGTGCCCAAATCTGCAGTTCATCAAATGGCCACTTGAGGGTTGCTTCAGAAGCCAGTTGATATACACATGTTACAATGCCCAACTTGACAGCAGATATAAACATGTTTACAGCCTGGTACAAAGAAATTGGTTTTAGTTTCTATAGCTAATTTCCTCCTTCATGACAACTGTATGGGCGGCAAAACTTTTTATAAGTCACCCATTTACATTTATATTTTTATTACCCATTACTTAGCGGCCCTACCGGGCACACACCCAGAGGCCCAGGGGCCAAAAGTGTCAAGGTCCACCTGGGCTTCACCTGCAAAATGTCACTCAAAGAGTAACGTCCCATCTAGGAAGCATAAAACGACTGCAAAGAGACTCAAAATAACCACTAAGAGACACAAAAATACCACAAGCAGATACAAAACGACTACAAATAGATGCAAAATGACACAAAAATCACAGAGAGATAGGTAACAACTAGAAAGAGATGCAAACAACAACAAAAAGAGGCTAAACAGCCATAAAATTTGTTTCTTGCTCCTGTGTACAGGGTTCTCACACCTTTTAAAAAATGAATTTTCTAAACTTATCTGTAACTTTTCCATAATATTTTACCCCATTTCCATGAGTTTGAGTAAAACTTTAAGTTAAAATAGGTAACATTTGCCTTTTATAATAATTATAGAGCACATTAATGGGGCTCTTACTCCCGCAGAGTTGCAACAATTAGTCGATTAATTGATCAATTGATTGTCAATTTAAAGAAAATTATTCACCACCTATTTTTATAATTGATTAATCATTTAAGTTGTTTTTCAAACAAAACTGTCAAATATTTGCTGCTTCCAGCTTCTTAAGTGTGAGAATTTGCTTCTTTTCAATCATGATAGTAAATGAGGAGTACTTGGGTTTGGACTGTTGGTTGGACAGAAAAAGTACTTTGAAGACATCACTTTGAGCTTTGTTGTGACTAATATTCACATTTTTTTGACACTTTATAGACTAAATGATTAGCTGATTAATCTTAAAAAAAATCGGCAGATGAGTTGACAATGAAAATAATTGTTAGTGGCAGCCCTATACTCCAGTGAGCTGAAACATTGCATTGTATCAAAATGTAACATGGAATATGGCATGAAATACCCATTTTCCTATAGATAATATACCCAGCGCAGCTAAGGACTGCCTCTCACTAAGCCATGTATTGTATTTGTTGTTCAAAAGACACATTATTTCATTATTTGACATGCACTACCCAAGCTTTTGCAGATAAGCAAACTGCTAGTGCTTGCTAACTTTCTCGCTAGTTAGACATTCCTACTGCCAACTGGCTGCATATGCCAATAATTAGAAACTAGTGATGTTTCAACAGTCACAGATTGCGGCACTAGATTTTAAATTAGTAAGACAAGGGAATGTTAGGCATGTTTTGTGGGTTTTATGAACATATTTTAAACAACAGCTAAGATTATTTAATATTTAAAGTTTTCTATTAATTCTAAACAAATTCCAGGCCTGGAAAATAGCTTTGTATAACTTTCTAACTTTTTCGGGAATTTCATGACTGTAGGGACCCTGTATGTTTAAGAGGTGGTGGGGCCTTCATCATGTCTGTGCGCAGGGGCCCATTGTCTCATAATCTGCCCATGAGGGTATGAATGAGATACTGGCAACACCTTGATGCAATGACGTGTTTCAGTATGGAGGCCCGTGTTAGGTTCAATACACAATGTTCTTTACTCTTTTGTAAGTTATAGAGGATGTATTTCATTTATTTTCTTGATTTACTCTGCGTGTAATTTGCAAGGTTTCTTATTTGCCCACCTCCTTTCACATTGTAATCAATTCTGTAATCTGTTATTCTGTTATAGATTCAGTTCTGTCCTTCTGTCCTTTGCTTCAGCATAGCAGTGAGTTGAAAGTTAAGATTAACAACCGAGGAGCGTTCCTGGTGAGGTCAGGTTATGCTGTTAAACTGAACAGTATATACTGACTGCAGTGACACTTGCCAGCAGAGCAGCGAAGCTAATTGGCTTTAAGGAGGAATTAGAAATGCTCTTTTACAAATCCCTGCTCTTCTGGTGGCAACTAATCATGTGTAAATCTCAAACAAATAAAAATGCACTCAATGAGACCTCTCATTTAACTGAAAATAGGAAAAATATACATCTATTTACGACAATATTAAGAGGGTGATGATTTATTGCAAAAGAAACTGTTTTGTTGTTGCTGTTATTTTGTTTGTTTTTCCACAGTGTCTGTGCTTCATATTTTTTGTAATGCAATAGAAGTAAATGCCAGTGTAATCCAGAATTTTAAGTCTAACTTAGCTTAAGAATGAAATAAACAATTAAAACATCTGTGACGTTTAAAACTCCACATTCCTGATTAAATAACGGATAAAATAACAGCAACAAGCACTACATAAAACCAATAGCAATGATGATGATGATATCCACCCACCTTTTTAAAGCAGTGTATGCGGGGCCGGAAATGTTGGCCCCGGTTTGGACGGGCTGTTCTTATTGTCATATCTGCAGATGGATGAAGATCAAATCAGATAAAAAAAAACAACAACAACCAACCAAACAAACAAACGAAAAAAAAACCCCAAAAGCTTAAAATCCTAGTGTGAAATATTCCCGTTTTAATATCTGTAGTAGCTGACAGAGCAGTGTGTGCATGTAGTAGACTTGAACACACTCCCTCTGTGTAAGGATTGTAAAAGAGGATGGGAAGGATGGATTTATCCACCAATCGGCTGAAGGAAGCCTCTGCCCTGAGCAGTTTCAGAGAAAAGCCCTCTGTGAGAAGAGGGTCAAGATAGAGCCTGTGTCAAAGCTGAAACATTTAGTTTATGTGGCTGTGCATGGCGGTTGGAGTGTGTCACAGTCACCAAGGACTTTGTAGTTAGTTTGATTAATCAAGCTGTTCTCATGCGCTGTGTATACCTACGACAAGCAATGCACCATAATTTGGAGATCGGCCAAATTAGGTGAGGCTGGCTGAGACTATTGGCCATGATAACGATAAATAGCATTGTCATTTAAAGCTGAAATATTTTTTGTCACCCTTTGTGACTGAATTTGCAACCAGATATTACGTTGCTTCTTCACACTAGGAGGAAACACTGGTAATCTGGACAATTACTGGACATTACTAGAAAAGTGTTGTTGTCTTCAGTCTACTGTCTGCCTGATTCTTTGTGACACAGCAAAGCACACAGAAGGAAGGCTGCAATCATGTGACCAATACGCTGACGGGAGTAAAGAAAGAAGTAAAGAACAAAAGTCCATGTAAAGAGTCATGGTGGGGTGTTGGATGGGTCAAACAAACACAGGACTTTCCCCCAGGAGAATGCTAGTCAGAACTTTGTGAAACCAAGTAAACGTTAAGTTATTTTGCCTAAACCTAATATATGTAAACTTGCATTACGTAACTTTACGAGAAGTACTTTCAGTCATTTATGGGATGCTAATTCGTTAGATGCTATATGAACTGTTTTATGAGGATACATTTGATTAACTGGTATAGGCCGATTAAAACACAATAAATAAATAATACTATTAATAAATATTTACATGATGGCAATTGGGTAATTGCTTGTAGATGAATTTCATTAAGTTTTGAAAGAGCCTGGCTAGCAGTTCCCCTGATCTCCAGTCTTTATACTAGGACAATTGTCTGCTGGCTGCAGCTTCATATTGACAGACATGAGAGTGGTATCGATCATCTAACCCTCAGAGAGAAAGAGAATAAGTGTATTTCCCAAAATTTCAAACTATTACTTCAACAATTATCTCAAGTCTTTAAATTATGAAAACATTTATGTATATTAATGTATGAATTTGCAAAGTTTAGTAATAAAGTTAGAATGCTATATTTCTAAACTACTTACAAGATACTATGTGGCAGAATCTGTTATACTAACAAACAGACTCACCAGCCTCAACAAGGTGCTGGAAACATCCCTCAGAGAATTTTGGTCCATACTGACATGACAGTATTATGCAGTTGCTGCAGATTTGTCAGCTGAATGTTGCAGCAGAAATCGAGACTCATCAGACCAGGCAACGTTTTTCCAATTTTCTATTGTCCAATTCTGGTGAGCCCTTGTGAAGCATAGCCTCAGTTTCCTGTTGTTAGCTGACAGGAGTGGCACCAAGTGTGGTCTTCTGCTGATGTAGCCCATCTGCTTCAAGGTTTGACATGCTGTTTGTTCAGAGATGGTCTTCTGCATACCTTGGTTGTAACGTTATTGTTGCCTTTCTATCATCTTGAACCAGTCTGGCCATTCTCCCCTGACCTTTGGCCCACAGAACCTCTGCTCATTGGATATTTTCTCTTTTTTGGACCATCCTCTGTAAACCCTAGAGATGGCTGTGTGTGAAAATCCCAGTAGATCAGCAGTTTCTGAAATACTCAGACCAGCCTGTCTGGCACTAACAACCATGCCATGTTCGAAATCACTAAAAGCCCCTTTCTTCCCCATTCTGATGCTCAGTTTGAACTTCAGCAGGTCATCTTGACCATATCTTCATACCTAAATGCATTGAGTTGCTGCCACATGACTGGCTGATTAACTATTTGCGTTGACGAGCAGTTGAACAGGTGTACCTACTAAATACTTCTGTCTTTCTAATTCACAGTTATGGCAAAGTGAGACTTAATTGGTTAACAATGGCTTTCTAAGTTATGATTCTGAGTTAGACAATTAAATCAGAATTCTAGGGACTGTTCTTAACTTATCAGAGGAAGCGGGTGGCTGGGGTGTAACTTTGTTCTGTTTCTTTGATTCTTGTTTTGTTTTTTATTTTGACCCTCTCTGAAAGTTTTATATATATGTTTCAAATATTTTTCCTCAAGCCTTCCTGAGTGACTGTCAGAAATGTGTCACCCCCCCACGTTAAAAGTTAAAAGCTAAAAGCTAAAAGCTGAAATCCTCCACTCTTGTCGTGCATGCTAGTCAGTTTGTATGGTTTATTTCTGGACAAATTTTGGACGAGACGTAGAATAAAGTGATTTTGATAAAATATTAGCATTCTAAGCTCAAATGTGGTTATGTTTTTTTTTTCTGATGTAAACTCCATCACACGATGTGTTCAATGACCATCGGCAATTTGACAATCCCACAATAATTTCTGTTTGGTGAGATTTTTGCGATTTTTAAGGAAAACTTGTCTTGCGGGCAGGTTTGGAGGGCATGTTTTCTATAAAAATCTGTAGTGAAAGAAAATACAAAATACAACCATTTAAATTTGTATGCCACTCCGCTAAGCCAAAATAAAAAATATAAGTCCCTCCTCAATGCTTAAAAAATTATTTGACATGCCTCCCCCTTTCTGCACCACTCCCTCCCCCCTCTTAAATAAGGAGCAATCCCTAACTTGCTATGAATAAGGCTAGATTATAACTGGCAATGTGATCAACTACCCAGGGGCCCTAGAACTCCTGGGGCCCCTAAAGGTCTTAAGTGGTTTGAGCAGATGTTTCAACAGATTTTTATCCAATACTAAACCACATAGCAAACCTGGGAAACAACAAACAAACAAAAAACACAGTAAACCTGGGCCCAGGTGGTAGCTTCTAGCATGGACCCCAACTGGCTGTGATGTCATGAGCCTACTGAATATCAGAACTATTAAATTAACTAACTTTTCATCAATCTCTTTATTTGCCTTCAAACTGTCTGAGTCTAGTACTGAAGATGTTTTGAAATATCTGTCCATCTGAGTCAGGAAAAAAAATGCTGAGAGATGTTGCCACAGCAATCTGTGCGACCCGCCCAAACATTGAAGCACTGGCGCGCTCACGTACTTTTTACGTGTGCGCGCCTTGCCCGCCACTGTACCTCTCACTTTTGCTGCGTTCACGTATACTGGAAAAACTGTAATTTTTTTGACGCACATGAGTTACGCTGTGACAGACAAAAAGAGGCTAATTTCAACCTCTTCGACTAGCTCTCTGATTTGCTAAACACACATCAGGTTTTACTTTATTTATGCATAAACCACAGATCAAATACCCACGACTGGGCAGACTTACATTTTGTTAATTCATTTGGTTACATATGGATTAAAGACACTTTACAATTTTACATGTTATTTCTATATTTGTACGGCTAGAATTAAGTTTATCCAAAAAAAATCAATGCATTTTTTAAAGAATATTGCACAGTTCCCATCCATAATTTCAGGGATAAAACAGTTTTTATTGACGTACGGACGTTACACTGGTGAAAGTTGAGATGGCTAGTGGATTCCTACGACACCTGAATGCATCTGCGGACTGGAGTGAGCTCAGCCCTCCTCGCTGTATCGATGAAGTTGTTTCAAAGATGGCGGATTTCCTGCCGTCCCGCTCCGTTTTATCTGTATGTTTCCCTAACTGTCTCCTCACAAGCAGCGAGGCAGAACAGTTGCGGAAATCTAAAGAGATAGATAAGTGTATTAATCGAGATAAGACTTATGTTAAACGGTTAGTAAAGATCTTATTACTTGGGGCAGGCGAAAGCGGCAAGTCCACTTTTCTCAAGCAGATGCGCATTATCCATGGGCAGGACTTCGATCAGAAGGCCAAAGAAGATTTCAGAGCCACGATTTTTAGTAATGTTATAAAAGGTAAGTTCACCCTTGAGCATCCTTTATATCTCATATGGTGAGGCGGGCTTGTTTTTGACCTCTGTGTTGGTCACCTAGTATAGGGTGTAAAGAATATTGAGTGGGAAGTTGGTAGCCATGCTAGCTGCAGCTGAGCCGATTGGAGGGGCACTTTTCTGTGTTCGACAAAGCTAGTGAGGTTAGCTGGTGAAGCGACCAAGAAACGCCCATGTTATTTGTGTTGGTCTACACAGTGCGGCTGAAGGCGACGCTGGTCTCATTGTTAGTGTTTACTCAGAGCTTCCCAGATATTATTTTTCTCCCTCTTAATGTTGAGTCTCACACAACGTACACAATGGTTTGACATTTTGTCCTAGTGTATTTCCCATGGCTGTTATCACCGAAACATATCACTGCAGTGTGTGGAGAGAACATGACACCAGAATCCTTTGAAAAATGTGCGTGTTTACTGTAAACTCTGCTATCATCAAAGAAGACGGTGGGCAGCCCTCTCTATCCAAACTACAACATAACTGAACCTTCTCTGGAAGTTGACACATTGACTATTTAAACAGCGCCCTCAATCAGTCTGCTTCAGGACCTACAGCAAGAGCCATGCATCATCTGACAAGTCATCTTTCTTAAGGTGTGTGAGAGTGTGTTTGCATGTTGTTAGCAGTACACTACTAAAGTATAAATGTAGGGGTGAGAATCACCAGAGACCCCACGATATGATATTATTGCGATACATTATTGAGACTTTGAATGTGTCGCAATATGCTGAATATCGTCTGGGTTTCCCCACATTTTCATTTATTTGTGGCAGTCCGCCATGATTAAAACATCTGCCACCACAATTTGATTTTCTGTTTTTGGGGCTGGACTATTTATTATGAGTGTTGTTGGAGTGTTATTCATTGCACCACATTCTCACAGCACAAAGCGTACTCTGGGCACAATGCTGCTCCATCTGTGCCCAGTGAAATAAATGTGAAACTTAACCTTTCATTGCTGGGTCGAAAAGTTTGCCTCTGCAGCAGCTGCTCCTCTAATCCATCAATCTGATCTGATCACCTCTGATTATTCATTCTGCAACTCAAAACTCCACAAACTGCTAAAGAGGAAAATATGAACTCATGAAGACTTCAGCCTGTGCTGAGTTCCCAGACTCACAGAAACCATAGACATTGGGGAACACAGACTTATTACTAGGACCAAAAAAAAAAACTCCCACCAAAAAAAAGTTAGTGTTGAAATGAAAAGTGGGAAATTTTGTGACCATTAAGTTACAGAACAGATGGACAGGTTGTTGGTCAATAGTTTCAGTTGTCCTCCAAAAGTTCCACAATCCCTTCACTAAACTTGTAATCTTGCAACAACTTTTCAGTCTAAATCAACCCATGGCAGTCTGTCGTGTCATCTGCTGATAGACTTCATTTAAAAGAAGTTGTGCATTGCTTTGAGATGTACAGACAACAAAGCACATATGTGGCAACTGATTTTTGGTAATAACCTGCATCATTGTCAAGGGAGCCCTGTGATAGTGTCACTGCCTGTTCAGGGTATGTTCTACCTTTGCCCAGTGTCAGCAGTGACTGGCTCCAGCCCCTGATCAACCCTCGAATGGGATTAGTGATTACAGATAATCAATAGATAGATGTATGGATGGATGGACTGTGAAGAGAAACCCTGTACAGACACTTGAGCAGCTGCCATAAATTTTGTCAAAGTAACCAAAGAGTATCCAAGTAAACTACATGATGAATCGGATGACTTAAAGTAGGGTGCCTCATAACAGTTATGCTGTTTTACATATGAATTTCCTCTGCGTGGGAAATCTGGAGATTTTTTAAATTTGATTGTGCAGCTTGTACAGCATTGTTTAGACTTGTGATGACACCTTCTGAAGGTGTGAAACGTTTTTAATGCTCATTTTCCACAGTATGCGCTTTCTGGCTCTCTCTTATTGTTAATGTTTACTACATTCGCTGATACTAACCAAGAAAAGTTATCGTTGTCAGTTTATAGCCTAAAAATGGAGCTTATATGCCCCTAATGTCAATTCTCAGTTTTTACCCCAGTATAGAAAATGGTATCAAACACTAAAATGTTTTAAGGTATTGTATCAACGTTAGAAATTTCAATATTGTGAAGACTTATGACAAAAGTGAGAAGGGCTACGCCCAACAATTATTTTTGTCTTGATTAATCTATATATATATGTATTTTTGATTAGTTGATTAATCTAATGACGAACTTAGTGATTTTTGTAATGATTATATTTTTTTATTACTTTACCAATATGACAATTAATTTACCCAATATTAATATCAAAAGCTTGTCTTATTGATGTTTAAATAATTTCATTCAATCCTCTTCTTAAAAATAATGATAGCAGCTGCTTATTTTAAAATCAGTCTAATTTCTACATCACTTTGTGTCACAGTAACCCTTTCCCTGAACTGGAAAATCAATATTTTACTGCAGGTGACCTAAACCTTAAAATGGTTATGACATGGATTTATTTAATCATTGGAGTAATATTCAATTTAGACAGTTACCGAAAAATGTATTCTTGCATCAGTGTGGAGAAAGAAAAATAACTGAAACCTTTTATAGATGGTAACAGCAGACTGTAACACGAGCAAGCTGTTCTCTCACTTGTGCATGGCTGTTTGAGTAAACAGACCCATCGATGGAATAACAACATTAGATGATGCATGGTGTACCATTAGCAGCGGTGCAGAAAGATTAAGTGTTTTTTAACAGAAACACGTTCTATGTGTTAATAAGCCCCAACCACACTGCCTGTATGAGCAGTGCGTGACCACTACCTTGCTGGACTGCTGTGACTTGCACGAGTGCAGTGTTGGATATGTCATGCTTGGGTGGGGACAACATGTAAACAGGTTGGGGCTGTCTTGCTGCTGCCTTGAAAAAGTGCTCCAGGATGCTTTTGCTTCGAGTGTCAGTGTATACCAGTTGTACTCCTGTGAGATTTCATTTTAGCAGCAGCTTGTTCTCCAGAGGATTCCATGCTTTGACCTGTGGAAGCCCAGTGCAGCTTACTATAATAATTACCATAATCGATGACGTTGATTACGTCAGTTAATGTAAATTTGTAAACCCAGCAGAATGAATGGTTAAATTTCACTTTCAATGCGCCTGATGTTCTGCTGCTTCATCTCTGCCCAGAGTGCGCTCTGACAGTGTGGAACTAGAAATAACCCAACAGTTTATATATTCCCACAGTGCTCCTAAAATACGGTCCAGCTCCAAAAAAATAAAAATCCATTTGTGGCGGCAAATGTTTTATTTGTGGTGTTCCCCCATATATGAATGAATGTGTGGGAAATTCTGTTTATGGGCGTGAATGCCCACAGCACACAGGTGAGGTCTGGGCTTCATAAAAACCACTGAACCACTGGCCAAGCAGGCTGGTAAGGTTAGATAAAAAAAAAAAATCCATCGGCTAAACATATTTTTTACTGGCCAAGTGATAGTGGAGATAGTTAAGTGAACTAGCTAATGTCCCGTACAGTAAACACTGCCACAAGTGCTTGACACGGTCAGTTTCTGTTAAGGCGTATGTAAAAACATATCTGGTGTTGTGCGTGCATGCATGCATTTTTGTGTGTGTTTGTGTGTGTCAAACTTTGACACAGGCAGCAGAGGACAGAACCAGCGTTCCTGTAAATGACACCAAAACACGTCAGAGACTCAGCTTATTTTTTTTTTCATTACATGACTATTTTGATACAACCATTTGACGGCGTGGCTCATAGCCTTCCTATGTTTCCTCGCCAAAAGGAAAATTTACCTGTATTTGGTGCTTGGTAGGTGTTAATTTTGAACCCTGGCTATTTGATTTTTTTTTTAAATTCATATCTTCAGTACTTTGAACACTACAAACAAACATTACATTTATCTCCTTTGTGTTGAGTGAATAAGTGATGAATCACTGTCATGCATGAACCATACATCAATAATAGCCTGATTTCACACATGATCCATGATGATGAGACATAAAAATAGAAATGCATTGCAAAAATAGCATTCAAGTCATGGTTTTAAAGTGACTGACCTGCTGTGGGTATATGTGGATTTACAGTATCCAGGTTCCTACAGTGTATGTGCACTTGGTATTTAATATTCTGCATAACCTCATTTCTCTAAGTAACCTGGTTTCTTCTTGTTCTGGCATAGTGGGGATGTTGATGCAGAGGTCCTGGCAGAACAATGCAGGGTCGTGTGGCAAAAAAACCTAAACCTGGTTGGACTTTTGCCATAGTGCAATGTGACATCACTTGGTAACACACCGTGTTAGCCAATCAAACATTTGCAAATTCACATTCATGATAGAGTTATGTGTAAAGTAAAGGTGATGGGCTGCCCACTGCCACCTGCTGCAACAGTACCACCGAACCATCAGAGGGGATTGTCAATCAGAGCAAATCAAAGGTGATTGGCTGTGTACATGTTGAGGTGATCAACAGTAAGCCAGTGACGTACCAGAGAGGGGATCTTCTGTTTGTACTTCCATGATGTCATTGGGGTTGTGGGGGGCAGTTAGACGTAAACTCCCTTTGAATGAGTGCAAACAGGGAAGTGGAAGGCTGGAAAGGCTTGCTCAGCTTCAGTCAGGGGGAAGTGACAGGCGTTTGACGTGGTTAAACTGAAAAGGAAACTGTTAGTGTCAGTGTCATTTCAGGATAAATCAGTTGAGGTTCAGGGGAGTTTTGGTAACAGGCAGAGGAAGCAGCAGAGCTTGTCTGTGACGCACTATTGACACACTTGTCACACGTGTTGTTTTGTGTTGCAGCTGAGTTAAAAAAGATACATGACGTCATTAAATGAAACCCCTTCATTTGTGATGCTGTGGTGAGATCATCCACCATGATAAGTGTAGAAAAGAAACCTTGTATCATTAGTACAGCTCTCTGTTTCACATGTAAGTCTGTTCTAAGTACAGAACTGTTGCAGGTAAATAAAAACAACTCTTGTGGAGTCATCTGCAGTTTTAACTCTTAGTTGTCTTGTAAATTTGTGACAGTTGACAATAATGATGAGAGACAATGACCAATATCTGATACCCTGCCCTTTTTAAGATTGTTTTACAATGCACTATTTTCATTCTTTAGTGCATTGAGGCAGAATGTATCTTAGAATTTCAGGGCTGTCCCAAATACTGTATTTTGGCTCTGGAGCTTTGGTGGTAATTAACAGCAAAGTTGTGTGGGTGGGGTGCTGAACATGAATTTTCTTCTGTTTAAAATGGATAAAACCTTTTTTCATTGTTGAGCTGCACTATTGCAGTAATTCGCTTAGCCCTTCCTTGCACTGCTCTTGCTCTGCAGTTATTATTAACATTTTTTTGTCCGTCTGCCACTGTGGCTGATGGATTCCAAAATCTACCAGCCACTCAGTAGTCATTGTTTTTTGTGGCTGGTGAGTGAAGGAAATACAGCAGCCACCTGCCCACATGAAGTAACAGGACTAACTGTTAGCAACACACGGCTCATGTTACCCAACCGTTTTTAACTAGTTTAATGACAGAGTCGTGCAGTGTCTTATGAGTTGGTTGGGACCGTTTAACGGCTCTGGTGTCAGGCTGCTTGTGCTGTGTAGGATTGTGCTAACCAGGAGAGCAGCTCTGGAGATAGTCCTTCAGGGCTGCATCAAACAGCAGCAACAGGTGATAGTCAGATCAGATCAGATATATATATGTGTGTATATATATATGTGTGTATATATGTATATATAATTTATCTAACCAGAAAGGTCCCATTGAGATGCAGCCTCTCCTCCGCAGGGAGTCCTGGTCAAGGTCAGTAGCAATGAATTAAGTTTCTAGTAGAGTAATAAATGATAAATGTAGACAGTGGCGGTGGCAATCCCTTGTCTCTCGCTTTGTAAACCCTATGATAATACTCTTGTGACAGGATATAGTTGACATTGTTGGATGTCAGTGTAAATTGTCAGTAATGTATTAAGTGTGACATCCTTTTGTGTCTGTCCCCAACTGTGAAATACAGAAGAGTTTAACCGTGCTCATGTGTTGTTATATATCCAAATCAAACACTCCTGTCTTTGGGCATGAAAGCTACATCTCTCAACACAAGAGCCAAAGATGCGTATACCTATCCCTGAGCTGTCATTACACACACAAACATGCGTACACACACACACACACACACACACACACACACACACCCTGCAGACAGCTGGATTAACCCACGTGCTGCAGACAGCCAAGGAACATGGAGCATTGTCAGAGCAGGCTAGTTTGAAGGGGTGAAGCGGAGTTCACAGAGCAGTAATGTAAACTCACCGCCTCAGCACACTGCCCATCTCTGATCGCTGGACTGCCTGAGTCACAAAGTTGTGCTCAACCAAAATAAGCTTTTTTTGGTGCTTACCGGTATTTGACTGGATCAAATTTGTGGCTGCAATGTTTTTATACAGAAAATTTATGACTGAATAGCTTACTATGAAGTATTCAAGTTAGAGCTGCCCAATATTGGAAAAAGCTGCCACTGCAGTATTGTTTTCTGCAACATATGTTGCAGTTTGAAAAAATACATGAACTTTCACCTGATGACTTATATAGCTCTTTGCAAGTAATTCTACAGTTATTGTTGTGATTTTGTAGGGGAGTGCCTCTCCTTTTTTTCTTAGGGGTAGGAGATGGGAATGAGGTTGTTGAATTCACCATGACACCATTGTAATCATATAATACTCGTATATCAATCCAAGATATAGTTAAAGATCTAACATGTAATGCATGTTGCTTGCAAATTTCAGGTTGTGGTCAACTTCGCAGGGGGTGCTTTGGTTGTTCGGCAGACAGACCTCTCTCTCTTTGCCACTGCACAAAAAAAAAAAACCCATGGTTGGAATGGGAATGGTTTTAATCGGCATTGACACCAATGGTCAAAATATTCTGCAGTAGGCAGGGATATTTATTGCCTCCGGCTCTGATTGGCATTGATGGGAACACAACACCTGGGTGAACGTGCTAATTTTAGCCCCTTAACTGGTGAGATGTAATGTCGCACCTTCACAAAACACCGTCTGTCTTCGCCCAAGCAGCGCTCAGACATCGTTACAAATTAGTCTGCACCAAGTTTGAAAGAGAGACTGAGTTAGTAAGAGATAAAAAGAAGTAACTTTACCTTTTCTCTTTGCCGCTGTCTCACAGTGCTGTCCACTGTTGACCTGTTCTCTGGCCTTTCCCTGACATCGATGTGACACACACACACACACACACACACACACAGACAGACGGAGATAAACCTTAGTTTTAGAAATACCTTTCCAGCCTTGCGGCTCTGAACAGACAACAGACAGACAGTTGTTGGTCATTGTGGGGTGGTTGGTGTTTTTCGGCTAATTCAGCATGTTCAATCGACAGTGGAGCCCATCGGTGAGAAAAATCACTCTGATTGGCTGTTCAGCTCAGCACATGAGAAGAGAAATCAAAGTGAGGAAAGCAAACAAAAGGCTAAAGTCAGGAGGGAATGAGATCAAACAAACTTGTTGTATTAAATACAGTTATTTTTTTTAATCATTGAGCTCTTCAGCAGAAACAGTTTTTAAGTATTTTGTTTATTGCTTGGTGGCACACAGTAAATATCATTGGTTCTTTAAACATCAGGTTGTGTTGTAAATGTGCTAACTGGCTAACTAGCATCTTGAATCCATCCTGTCGATCTTCTGGTTTCCCTTTTTGATGATGAATACAGACTGCCGCAGCCTGCTGGTATCGAGAGTTACTTCCACTCATGCAGGCACACAGTGTATATGTATATATGCTTGGTTGTAGTCTTTGTGGTGTATTCAAGTGCTTAATGGCTGAGACATGGGTGACACAACAGTCAGCCTTCGTTGCCTGTCTGGGCCTTTGGGGTAACTCAGTTAGCTTAATCTTGGTTTGCAGCTGATAACTAGCTTTTACAGTCTGGCAACTCTGTGATGAAGAATGGTCGGGAGACACCATGATAACGTTGCAAGTTGCAATGAACAGATGCATTATTTCTTCTGTGCAGTAAACAAAACATGGCCTTTTGGACAGTTGTTATATTGTAAGGTGAGCTCAACGAGACACCTTCTGCTGATTACTGTACTTTCCAAAAAGCATGCACCTCGCTGTGTCTACAGCTCTTGGCTTGGTTATAGTGCTTTTTTACATTCACAGGACAGTCTCACTTCCTGTAACAAATGCTGCCAGATTACATCACATACACATGAAAGTGGGCCTAAAGGGGAAGGCTTGGACAGTTATGTTAGTCATGGAAAATGAGACCTGTGCAAGTTTTCCTTTTCTGTCAAGCAGCAAAAAAGTGACATGACATGTTTGAGTTTGTTTGCCTTGGTTTTACATTGCGTGTCCTGCAATGTGACTATTGCACATGTGCACTGTGCAATGTCATTGCTGAAATGATGCATCGTGTAACCTAATGCAGGTTTCCTTCAGCACTTGTGTCAGGTCTGAGGACTGTAAGACAAGATTCAGTTAAAATGATGACGTCATATACCCTAGTGTTATATTGGGTGCGTGGTTTCCATGAAAGATGATGGATAACACTAAAATGAGAGCACAATTGTTCTAAGAAATGGAGTGTGCTATTTCTATATGAATTACTGTACAGTCAAGTTTCAATTTCACTGCTACTGATTCTAGTCAGTGAGGTATATGAAGTTTGGAAACAGAATTATAAGGACATTAAATATGTCAGTCTCTGCTATTTGCTTTAAAAGTAGCATCTCTGTGTGTGCTTTGTGGAAAATTTCTTGTGCAATTCTTAAAAAGAACAAAACAAAAACACATATGCACTGTATGTTTTATTTCAGAGGAATGCAGGCTTTAATGGACTTTTAATTGACTGGAATACAAGTCTGACACATTTCCCTCCTGCTTCAGGTATTCGAGTGTTGGTGGATGCTCGGGAGAAGCTACACATCCCATGGGGCAACGCGTCCAACCAGCGGCACGGAGACACCATGATGGCATTTGACACCCGGTCAGTGATGGCCCACGGTCATGGCATGGTGGAGCCAAAAGTTTTCCAGCACTACTTGCCGTCCATCCGGGCCCTGTGGGCTGACCAGGGCATCCAGAATGCCTACGACCGCCGGCGAGAGTTCCAGCTGGTGAGTGAGAATGCAACTTGGTTGATGTATTAATCCGTAAGTAATGTCCTTACCGCATTTCTGGTGCAATCTTTGATTCTACACACAGTACAAATGTATCGGTCTAAGGGGAAAAGTAGGTCACATTGAACTTGGTGCTGGTGTTGTGTATTGATTTAACCATGCCTCTGACCCATATATGAATTTGCCGTTCAACAACTGCTTCACTGTTTGCCCTGTGTGACATAGTTTTACATCCATGATGCTTACTTTTACCTTTATTTGAATGTGACTATGGGACGTCCAGTGAGTAGGATGAGGGGGGGGGCTTTGAGTGTACAGACGAGCATTGACAGCAACAGATAAAGACTCGTCCTCACAATTGATGGTGCAGAGCTGCAGCTGCTGAGCGCACACAGATAGACACAGACAAGCTAATGAAGGGCTGCTTCTCTTTCTGCTCTCTGTCCCTCCGCCTCCCCACTCCCTTCCTTCCTCTATCTCTCCCTCACTGCTCTCCACAGTTCTAGATTATGGTCTTATAGTGTCTTGCTCACAGGATAATGATCTTTAATTGTTCTGCAGGGAAATTAGCTTACCAAGCATCTGGTTGGAGCAGCTGAGATCAGAGAGCAGTCAGCTAACTCTATGCTGGCCATGATATAAAAATTGACGGTTATCATACCATATACATTTACTTATCTACAATATTGGAAAAAAAAAACAGTACGGAGAATCTCTCCTTAATTATAGTTATTTTCAAAAAGTTTTTACACATACTTTCATTAAAAATGGTTTCAAGTTTTAAGTATAATAGTAAACCATGTGTTCAACCAAAAATAACTCTTCTGTTTTCATTCCTTTAAGGGTCATTCTGACTGATAGACTGATAGTAATAATAATTCTGTAATACTATGATACTGTGAAACTGCACGTGTTTCTGAGACAGTTATTGTACTGTGAAAACCTCTTACCCTAATTGTAATGTTTCCCTGTCAATACAGGTATTATCATAAACATAACTACAGTTACGTGATACTTTTACTGTGGCATATTTGTAATTAAAAACATGTATCATAGGGTTTCCCACACATTCATTTATTTATAGAGGCCCACCATGGTATCAGTTTTTGCCACCATATATTGACTTTCTATTTGGGAGTTGGACCGTCCATTCAGAGCAGAATGGATGGTCATATACAGTAAGTTTGCTGAGCAAGTTTTCTTTGAAGTGGTTATGCCTCTAGTATGATCTCGAGCAAACAGCTGATATTTAAAGCTGCAGTGGGTAGAAAGCCAGAAAACGGTTGATTTCTGAGTCTCATCTCAGATAGGTTTCGTTTCTCTCCGCCCTGAGCCCCTCCTACCAGACGAGCACGCGCACACAGCATTTTTTCGACTGAGTCGCTATCGAGCCGCTGCTAAGCCGCTGCTCGATTTCACGGTCCACTGAGGACAATTTCGAATACTGTCCGAGTCCAACCATAAGCTTACGGTTGGATACGATCAGCTGTGGTTAGGAGAGGATAACAATAGCTTGCCACGGACTTCACACAGCTTCAACCATACTCTTTACTAACGGTTAGCAGACGGCTAAATTGTTAGCAGCATTCAGCTTACCGGTAGCCGCGTTTGTCATCTGCTTTCATGAAATCTAACTACACACAACTGTTAACGCAACACATTACGACAAATATGTAAGGGATAATGTAGAGCGAGCCGGTCACTATAGAGAAATAAACCCCGACAGGGTGATGTAGGACCCTCGCGTCGGGGTCCTACATCACCCTGTCGGGGTTTATTTCTCTATAGTGACCGGCTCGCTCTACATTATCCCGCTTATTACACGGCTACTCACTAAAGAAATCAAAAGTTTGACATCAAATGCTTATCTAAAATTAACGATTTCTTGCCGCAGGTATAAACGTCTTTCTGCGGATTGATATGACAGGACGTGATTCGCCCGAGTCGATCAGAAGCGTCCTTAACAACAGTCTGCTATTCATAGCAACGGTCTGCTATTCAGAAATAACAGACCGTAGAATGTTGTAATTGACCAATCAGGATCAAGCATTTGACAATGCCGTGTAATAATTCTCTATAGTGACCGGCTCGCTCTACATTATCCCTTACTTATTCACTTAGCAGCTTACCTGTCCAAGAGAAGAGTGGCCAGCTCCGAATCCAACTTCAGACCCAGGCTATCCCGCAGTTCTCTCCATTTTTCGAACGCTATGCCGATATTCACACGAGTTTTGCTCCGAATATGGTCAGTCTTTCTTTTAGACTCTTTCTTTTCTAATTCTGTCTTCCTTTTTTTGGGCTGTTTAGCCGTGTATGCAGTTGTAGCCAATGCTGGAATAGCTATTTTACCAAGTCCACCATCCGCCATTGTCGCTTGCTGTCTCCTTCTGCCGGGGGCACGAGAACGCGCAAACTGCAGTACAACAGCCAATAGGACTGAGCTGGCCTGTGATTGGTTGATGCCTGGCGGCCCACACTGTTTCTTTAGAGGCTGAATACAGAGCCATGCTGAGGCGCAGAAACCTATTGCCTGTCTCAGGCCACTTGACTTACATTATGCTTGAAGGATATTATGGCATTTTTTCTCAATTATACTAAAACAATGTTGCCTACTGGAACTTTAAGTGGTTTGTTTACATGAAGTAACAGAAGTACATATGTAATGGATTCAGTTTGGACCAGGAGCTCTGATGTTACATAATGTGACATGATAGTCTGCTGCTTGTTTGCTGCTGGGACACAGTGCCATAATATTCCACTTGGGAGCAGCTACTCCGGGTAAAATTCGGTATACCGATCCAGTCTGGTGTTTGGCTGAATATCAAACCGGTTTGAAAGTTTTTACACTGGCTCAACCCTAGGGGCATGGATAATTGATCAGTTGATCCAATCAGAGTTGATCAGATCGATGAATGAGAAGAGCAGCTGCTGCAGAGGTGAGTGAATGCAAACTTTAAGTCCAAGCACAAGGAATGGTTAAGTTTACTCTCACTGCACCTGGTGTTCTGCTGCTCCACCTGTGCTCAGAGTACACTCTGCACTCCAAGAGTATGTGCTCTGAATAACCGAAAAGTATATATATTCTTAAAGCGGTCCTCATGAATGGTCCAGCTTCAAAAATAGGACATCAATACGTGGTGGCACATGCTGTTGTCCTAATTCTGTGGGAAACGCAGTGTCATATCAGGATATTACTGATGTAGATCTTTATTCCTCTCATATATTTAGTTTATAGCTGGGTCCCATCTCTCATTGTGATGTGTTTTATATTATAAATACATTTTTCTTGATACTTATTAATTTATATTTGGTGTGTGTGTGCGCGCGTGTGTGTAGAGCTTTGTAACTGTGTGTTTCAATGTAGTCATATATAAATAAAGCTTTACTTACTTATTTACATTCTCACCTGATTATTACAGACTGCTTTTCAGCTGCGTGTACATTATATATTGTATCACAGCTCTACACGGAGCAGCCATAGTAAGTTTGTTTTCTCTCTCTTTCTCAGGGTGAGTCAGTCAAGTATTTCCTGGACAATTTGGAAAAGCTCGGACAGTCGGTAAGTCCCGCCCACACTGCAGAGGCTCCACCAATCGCAGCTACCCAGCAGGCAGAGTGATTGATAGAGCAGATGGGTGTGAGAGCATTCTGATAGTTTGCTGAATAGAGAAGTGAAAGTGTTGTCTTCCTGTCCTTGGTCATGTCTCCATGCTGGGTTGTTACAGTGTATACCCACTGTGATTTATATATAAATAACTTAATGTTTGTATAAAAATGTAAGAACAAATTAGCAACCTGGTGTTGGTAACATAGTTGTTCAGAAATTGCTGATTAGTTCAAAGTTTATATATTCCATAGTATGTATTTGAACAGGTAAGCTATTTGCAAGTGAGTTATTGGTAAGTTGATGTTGTCTAAATTTACTAGGATGATATTATGGCTAGGAGTGGGGGAAATAATGGATTCTTAGATGCATCACAATGCAGACATGGATGATTTGGTTTTGATTCATAAATGTCAATAATTGACGATCTAAATATTTGATAATAACGTGGTGATGACAGAACAAAAGAGGTGGAACTGTGAGGGCAGTGGAGCACCCGGACAGTCTACAGTGAGGACACACTAGAGTTAAACTGTAATTCATCTTCACAAAAGGCAGCGGTTGGATACATGTTTCAATTGAATTTTAATTCATTACATTTTGAACATGAAGTATATTGTAAATACTTTCCACGCCATCACCCAGAGACGAGCGTTATCGAAGTGGAGCAGCGATCAACAGTAATGTAAACAAACAAGACCAGCAATAATTGTTTTGTAATCGATTCATAGCCCTCTGAATCAAAATCAGATCATGAGGTGCCCACCCCTACTATGACTAGATTAGATTAGAGGATGGAAGTACAGCACATTTTCCTTCTCCAAACTAGTATTATCATATCAGCCTTTAAAAATTCACCATTGGTCATCCCCTACTAGCTTGCTAATCATCTTAGGTTGTCTTTAAGCATTAAATAGATAACTTGTTATCAAACGCTAGTGGGGCTATGTGCAACTTGACAAGCCATTTGTACGGGATGTTACTCTGTGCCTCAAATGCCAGCAGCATGACGAGGAGCTGAGTGTGTATTCTGTGCAGAGCACTGCACGGCTGCTGTTTTTTGTGGTGGCTAAGAGTTGAAAAATTTTACAACTTTGAGTAAAATGCCACTTGTCACTTTTTACCCAACTGTTCAGGTGACCTGAAACTGTAACAATGAGGGAGGTAAAAATAGGATTTTGAAAAGTGAGGGAGACATGACCACCCCGTGCTCCAGTTTGGTCCATTTATAATAAGTTTGCATGAAATGCACCAAACTATTAAGCAATAATGGATCATTTTCTCTTTGGCCTAAACAAAGGAATTCGACTACAGATGTGAAAGCTCCCTCAGATAAACTCAGAGTCCCTCTTGTTAGAAATATTATGTACCACACTGTGTTGATGTTGAGTGACCAGAGCCTTTAAAAGCAACTGCCCAGGCTGTTAAAATTGCTATGTGCTAACACCTACCCTTGGTTTCAAACCCAACACTGTTCTGATGAACTTGTCATTGAAGATCTGTGTATTTATTTGTAGCTGTTTTTCCCAGACCTTTAAACTATATCCATTATTTTTGAGTTTGTGAGCACGCACACGCCAGCATGGTCTGTGTTAGCAATGAGTCATCACCTCTGGAATGTTGAATGAATTTGGATCTGGTGTATCCAGAGCACAGTTGAACGTGCACACACACGCATGCACACACACACACACACACATACACACACACACACACACACACACACACAAAGTCACAACATGATTGTAAATGTTACATCACATTTGGTCCCTAGTAGTTAAAGATGCACTTGTTTTATTTGTCTTGGCTTGATGGGCTAAGCCTTGTAATCCCTAAGGAGAACAACCAAGTCCTGCCCCTGTCCTCACACACACAGTCTCACACACCCTCCTGAAGCCCCACATTTGTTTATGCGCTCTGGTATTTTAGGAATGCAGTGTTTGGGGATGTCCCCAAAGTGCCTGCATAAGATGTGTGTGCACTGTTTTTATCTCCATGATCTCTGTTTCTTTTCCTGATTGTCTTATTTTTGCTGATTGAACGTGTGTGTGTGTGTCTGTGTGTCTGTGTGTGTGTGTGTGTGTGAGATATGTACAAAGACAATTATGTCTCTCTTTACAGCTTGTCACAATTAAAGACTGCAAATCTACTGACGCAGCTTAAAAACCGTATTAATGAATATTCCATTGACACAAATCTTGGATGAAAACTGCAGAAATGAAGAAAATAATAATCATTGGTCTGATAATCTCCTTGCAGGACTACCTCCCCAGCCAACAGGACATCCTCTTGGCCAGAAAACCCACTAAGGGCATCCACGAGTACAACTTTGAGATTAAGAATGTGCCCTTCAAGATGGTGGACGTGGGCGGTCAGCGCTCTGAGAGGCGGCGCTGGTTCGAATGCTTTGACTCAGTCACCTCCATCCTCTTTCTCGTCTCCTCCTCTGAATATGACCAGGTGAGTCAGCTGGAAGCCACACATTGTCGTGAAGCCACACTAATACTGGGTGAAGAACTGCTGAACATTGCAGATTGATGTAGCAATGATGTCAGACTATCACAGATCAACTTGACCTGTTGGTGGAGGCATACAGCTGGTAATTCTAGTTTCCACGTTTTAACCCCACTGAATTTCACAATACAATATTATGGCCATGAGTTATAAATATTTTGACTATATTTCTATGAAATTACTTTTTTTTCTGTCAGAGAGTGAGGTTTTGTTCTGATGTCATAACTCATCCCATATGAGTCCTGAAAGATTGTATATTCCATGAAAGCTAACGTGGTATATACATGACATGAACAAAGTCACTTTAAACAAAAATGCCCTTTTTACTGCAGGAACTTTTAGGATTAGTTCCCGATTGTTCAAGTCTGCTGAAAACAATAGTGAGGTGTTCTTTAAGTATACCTGCTGCTCATACCAGACACACACTGTCACAATAACCTTTAACCCCAGCATACACATCTGCATTATAACACCTCCAGGTGCTGATGGAGGACCGGCAGACCAACCGGCTGAGCGAGTCCCTCAACATCTTCGAGACCATCGTCAACAACCGGGTGTTCAGCAATGTCTCCATCATCCTGTTCCTGAACAAGACGGACCTGCTGGAGGAGAAGGTGAAGCAGGTATCCATTAAAGACTACTTCCCTGAGTTCTCGGGCGACCCCACAAGCCTGGCAGACGTCCAGCGCTTCCTGGTGGAATGCTTTCGCAAAAAGCGCCGTGAACAGCAGCAGAAGCCGCTCTACCACCACTTCACCACGGCCATCAACACTGAGAACATCCGGCTGGTGTTCCGCGACGTCAAGGACACCATCCTGCACGACAACCTCAAGCAGCTGATGCTGCAGTGAGGGGACTGACCAAGAGGAGGAGGAGGAGAACATGGAGGAGGAGGGGTGGGTAGAGGCAGATGGAAAGTGGGTGTCAAGGTGCCTTTTTCTTACCTGTAAAAGGAGAGGGCATTGTCCCCTCTACCCACCCATCCTCCCTCCTTGACTTTGACCAGCTCCTCACTTTTGAACTTTGACTGTGTATTAAAGCCACCACTACTACCGCCATTCCCCACGCTTGCTCTCTGCCTTACTGAGCTTGTTCACTGTGACTTATGACAGCCACCTTTGGCTCAGAGCCCCAACCACTCTCTGACCCTTCAAACCACTGTAAATGACCTCTAACCCCCACTCTCTACCCCCGTCCACACTCTGCAGTGAATCTCCCTGACGTCTGTTATGGTATTTGACCCTAAGTGTCGCTATAATTCACATCCACACACTTTTTTCTATGCTGCTCTGACCACTGTTGCTAGGGAAGGAGAGGGGGAGGGGCTCGTTTTAAATTGGTGTAACCGAGTAGCCGTCATCAGCGACTGTTGCCAGGTGTTGCCTTCCTTTTTAGAACTTCTTTTGTTTTGTCCCGTTTGACATCTGCTCTCCACTGGCGCGTCATGATGACATCACTGTGGGGATTTCCTCTGTGGAACTAACACACACACACACACACACACAAATAGGAATTCCTGTTCCAAAGTCCACTTAATTCTAGTTTTCTAATCATTTCGTTTCTTTTTCTAATATATGAATATACTGTATGTACCTATGCATTTTCTTTAACTTATATTTTATAGGGGTTTACACTTTTGTGGATTTGCTGATGGACTCTGTTACAGTTAACTGGATACATAGACCACTTGTAAAATTTAACACAGTGCTATAAGGGTAGCTAGCGCAGGGTTAATAGTGACACATTGTATTTTGCTGTTTCTCAGGGCACATTGTGAACCCCACTTCTTTGTGATTTGAAGCCAATCAGAACTCTCATGCCTCCGCCTTTCCACATGAGTCACTCAAAGACAGATTTCATGGTGTCTTTTGTTGGTTTGTTTTGGAAAAAAAGACTCCTTATGCTTCAGAAGCAGAACTGTGGCCATCTTCAACCAGGACCTTAGTTTACCAGCAGGGTCTGGACAGACAAACCAAATCATGGCCCCATCTCGGCCTGGTATGAATATGTGATCTGTATATAGATGTGTTTTCTGGATAATGAAATCTGCATTTACACCTGGTATTAATAAGCCTGGTTGTTATTTCAATTCTGCTCACATCATGATTGGATCTTAATATGCAAACTAGACCTACAAGCAGGTGAACAAGGTGGGGGTGTCAGCTTCAGTTAGTTTTGATTTCCATAGGCCAACACCCATCACCCTTTGGGTGCTCTGCACGGCACACCACCCGAGTCAGGTGGAAGCTAGCTGGCAGTGCACCTCATTCAGCGATTACTGCTGTGACGGGACACATTGCTGCGGAAACATGGTGCCCACCCTCCAGTCTGCCCCCAGGTCACCCTGCTGAGTAAGCAGCTTCATTTTAAACTACAAAACTCCTTTAACAATGTTAACTATGTTAGCTCCACTTAAAGTGCTGACTCGGCTAACAGAGCTTACAGTAGTAACATAGTCAACAATGCTTTGGGGTTTTGTGGCTCAATATTGAACTGCTTACTCACCAAGGCGACCTGTGGGGAGACTGAAGGTTGGACACAGTGTTTCCACAGCAGATATGGGTTGTGCACAGTGCAGTAACCTCAACAGTAGCAAAATTAACCTATAGGGCCATAGGCGTAACACGCCAAGCAAATTCCCAGCTGATAAATTAATGGTTAATTGTTGACATCCTTAATACATGAGTCAAAGCACCTGGTGCAACTTGGAACTAAATGTGCAACAAGCAAGAGCATCCAGGAAGTCACCCATGGGGCCAACACTGTTGGTGCTATGATGCTCGATGGACTAGCGCCTCCACAGATCACGAATGTGGTGTGGCACAGTAATAGCATTCCATTTGCCATGTTTTCTATGTGCAATCAATGTGTTTTTCCCTTTTCAAATAACACAATCCAGATACTTAACACATGTTCATGACCAAGGTACACTGGCTCCATGATAAGCTTCCATTGAACTTTTTGTTTAACTTGCTTGCTATGTCTTTCAAAAAATTAATCCCAAAATGAAATGGGACAGTGTTCACAGTAAACAGAAACTGTGACATATCCAGTGTCTGTTTACATCACAGATGCATTGCAAAGCTGAGAGACGCTTCTCTCAATTATTGCCAAAAAAATTTCAAGATTAATGAAGATCCAGAAAATTCCAATTTAAGTCTGAGTTTTGACGTAATGTGTACAGGCACTGCACAAGATGTAACCTGAAAAAAACTGTGTCCTTGGTTTGGACACAAGGTTTCTTCAGTGGGACTCAAACGAAAGTAGCCTTAATATAAGACTAAGCAGAACAATGATGGATGCTGTGGTCCAGGTTGAAAATGGCCAAACTAATACTCAAGCCCTGTGGAAGCCTGTAGGTTTCTTCTCTTTATCAGAGGTGAGGAAGAGGGGAAACTTTCCTCTTCTTCCTCTCAGGTGGATTACCACCGTAAGTGTATTATACTCCAGGTGGTGAGGGGGGAGGGCTCAGTCTTTCTTTGTTGTCCTGAATTATTTTATTTTGTAAAAGGTACCTCTTACTGCTGTCTGTCTCCTTTCCATGCATCCTAAGTCAAAAACAAAAGGTCACTAATGAACCTGAGCAGTTGGTGTCTGCTGGCTGATCTCACTCTTGTGTACTGCTAATGTACAGTTCACGTTCCTCTTAACTCTTCTCATGTCTAATGTGTCAGTATATATTTCTCACTTCCACCTCGCTCTCATTTCTAACAGCTGATGTAACCTCGCACACAGATCTGTATGTATGACCGTGAGTGTTATTTTATTTTATTTGAACTTTTCGGATAGTGTTTATTTACAACAGTAGCAGGCGTCTGGTGGCCTGGCTTAAGGTGTTATGTCTCATTCCTCAGCTTCCTCCAGATGAGTTCAGACCATGAACACTTGAGTCCTCCATGTGCTGCAGCACAAAACTGGCTCCACTGGTTCATGCTAACACATGAGCTTACCTAGAGCGGTATCAGCAAGATAATGAAAATGTATAGCAGATTTCAAAAGTAATTAAGTTTGCCTTTTATTGAGCTGTTACATTTCCCAGACTCTAAACCAGTTTAACAGGGAAGGTTTTACTGTTTTCAGTCTTAACAGAAACAACTTAATGTGTTTGTGTGAGGACAGACATTCTGCATACATCGGCCTAGTTATGTTTTTTTTCACATGTCTTTATAGTTGTGTTGTAATTGCTTCTGGCAGCTAATCACTGAAACGACTGAATAATACCCTGTTTTAGCTTGAACATGCCTGTTACCCCTCAACCACTGACACTCCAACCCCTCTCTGACAAATCGCTCCAGCAACTGCCCGTCGTGCCTACACCTAACACATTACAGCCTCTCTTCTTAGTCTTCTGTTTCAGTTTTTATCAATACAGCTGTCTACACAGGCACCGTAACAGCTTGAGTTACACTCACCCTTCAACCTACGAAGCCTTTAAAGGCCCACACACACATCAAACCGACAGCAAAGAACCAGTGCCAGCTGTTGTGTCACCTCATTGTCACCCGTGTCTCAGCCAAAAAGGAAACTGGGAGACTGACAGGACAGATTCAAGACACTAGTTACCCAGTTAGCACATTAAAAGAAGAAACGATATTTACTGTGCACCAGCGAACAATGAGACAGTTACTAACCTTTTCTGCTGAAGAGCATAACAGCTAAAAAATAATTTTGTTTTGATATCACTCTCTCTTGACTTAAGTTATTTGTTTACCTTCCTCACTTCTGTTTCTCTTCTCGTGCGCTGAGCTGAACTGCCAATCAGAGGGATTTCTCTCACCATCGAGTCATTATACATGCTGAATCTGCCAAAAAGCTGTCAGCAAGGGCTGACTCGTGCTGTCAGTGTGGGACACACCACAAAAACAAAGGCAATAGACGCTCACTGACGCCGTCACTGACTGACAGATGGTCTGGTGTTTCAGGGCCTTAAGGGCGCACAAGGGAAAAGTAGAAACAATAAGGTGACCACCTAAAACAAAAAAAAAAAAAGCTTTTGTCCCTTTAGGGCCAGTTACCTTTTTCAATGCACATCACAAATTTTAGGTGTGTTCCTCCTCATGTTTCAGACATCCTTTGGTTTCCATCTGTTCCTGTCTGCTATAGAAAATGAATTGGCAGACTTGTGTCATCCATCACAGTTACAGGTTTGCATTGCCTGACTGTAGTGTTACTCAAACAAAAAGTGTTTTCAAACATCTGTTAATGGATTTTAATGTATGAAAATGAAAGGAAGCCAATGGAAGAAAAAGGTGTGTATGTTTCACCAACAGCATGTTTTGCAAAATGATTCCATGTAGTGTAAAGTTCACAGGATTTGTAGTACATGAGTTCAAACATGCTCGTCACTTGTTTTTTTTCTACAGTTCATGAGCTAGGCATCAGGGAATGTGTAAAATTTGTACAAAAAACACCAGCAGCTAAAGTCAGCTGCAACTAAAGCCACAAAACCAGTTTAGCTGTAAAACTGCAACCACTTAGACAAGTGTTACATGATCAGCTGTCTCTTCTTTGGCACATGTCTTTCTGTTTGCATACATTTGATGTATGTTCCTCTTTTCTTCAAGATAAATCTGTTGGAGACTGATATTTGTTCAAAACTAATGTTTAGTTTTGAATAAATAAATGCCTGTGGGTGAGATGAAGGAGAATGGACATCTTGAGAGACAAATCAGATCATTTGTGTCCCAAAACTGTATCAGTGTAGTCCCTCCTGTCTCCCAGGCTAACAAGGAGCTTACGGTCACTAAACATGTGTGTTAGCATGGAGCAGTGAAGGCACATGGGTTAATTTGATGTGTGTGCATGTGTTCCAAACTCTGAAAGAGGAAGTTGACCAACAAGAGCGTCTATCTAAAGCTAAGTGAGTAACTCAAACTGTGTGGTGCCAGTCAGTGTGATTCTTCCTCTGTCAGTCTGTCTGCATCTGGATGAAGCTGTGTGTGAGACACAGACACACTGTGTCCTGCCTGCTGCTGCTCAGACAGCCTGAGGCTGCAGTCCAGCAGAGTCAGACCCGTGAGGTCATAGCAGAACAAGCTGGTACCCTGACATGGCCTTTGTTAACTCTGAACAAACTAGTGATGATGTCCCACATGCTGTTAGACTGTCTCAACTCTTTAATGGAGCCTCTGTGATGCCACATCACCATTATTTAAGATCAAGGCTCCAAATTCAGGCTCAGGCGTTCGGAGTTGAGTTGTGGCCTGCAGCAAAAAGGAGCCACGTCCTTCCAAAGCACTTATTAATCTGTCTTCCCTTATTGAATAACTGGAGAAAATGATGGGGCTAAGTGAGAAATAAAGAAAATTAGAAATGAAAAAGAACTAGTTCTAAGAGTTATCCGAATTCTAGAGAAAAAACTCTTTGAATTTGTAGAATAAAATCATTATTTAAAATGTTTAATCTTAGTGGAACAGTGTGTGGAAAAATAAATAAATAAAAATCTTAGCTCAAAGGTACACTTAACAGTCCCTTGAGGATTTCACAGAATTCTGGGGGAACTGTTGTGGCCTAAATGCCAATTTCACGGCAACTTTTTAAATAAAGTTGCGTTGCATGTTTTAGTGTTTTTAGGCATTTTTTGCAATGAAATTGCAGGAGTAAATGAAAATTGCAAAAACAGTTGCTTTTGTATGATTAATCTAAGTCACCTTAATTCTTTCAGCACATACAGTAGATGCAGATTCAGCAGCCTCTGTCGTAACAATATGTCTGTCAGCACATTTCAGACATCTCCAGGTGTGTTTAGCGGTAGAAAAGTGTTTGTCACCCAGTGACTTGTTTGTGTTCCAACATCAGGTGCCTTGTACCATCTTAAGCAGTGATTTTTGTTGGCAAATGTAAGACGTAAATGTTTGTCATGTCTGCATCTTCACCGCCATAAACAAAGAAGTAGCTTTGCTGACGTGATCGTAAATCTCACAGGAGTCTGCGATGATTGGTCAAATTTGCTGAAAAGTTGCAGACAAAGTCGAAAGATCGTGCAGAATACATGGTGATTGGTTAAATTGGCGTTAGTTGTGATCACATCTCCTGGAGGGGATGACTTGCCAGCATTTTGGAGCTTGTAGTTTACTTCAGTGAATGGAGCTAGCCCAGGATCCCATCAGGTCTGATGCTAAAGGCCATCTTTGACAGACACCACCTGGCATCATGGGACCTAAGTAACACCTGACCTGGAGATGTGTTTTAAAGTTACAAAAAGCTGTTAAGTCTTCATTTGAGTGTCGATAAAAACATTCAATTAAACTCTGATTTATGAGGAAAAAGTCGGAACTTCAAACCCCTTCTTTATTTTCACGTAGCCCTATAATTTGTCAGAACAGTGTTGGCTCTGCAGTAGCTGACTGTCCTCTGCTGTTTTTAATCCCTGTAAGGGGTTCAGTGTGTTTTGTACAATCAAGCTTGTATGATGTGTTGTTCAGCTACAGACAGAAGTATTCTGAAAGTCTGCACTGGAAGGCAGGCTGAAAAGCTTCTCCAGCTCGCTCCAAGAACCACCTCTGTCTTTGTATCTTGACACAATGAATCACAGAAATGGGGATAAGAATGAAAAAAAACAGATCAAACCCTGCTTCTTTGACACACCTGACCGTTAACTGACTTTCCTGTGTTGTGCCAGCTGACAGATGCTGTTAGATGATCTGAGAAGCGAGTTTGAAGCATACTGAGACTCTACACCAAATGAAATCTCTGCCTTAACTCTTCAGCCTAACATCCCAGAGGAGTTCCTCTCAGTTGTCCCCTGGGTGCTCAGTATGTCTTCTCTGTCCTGTTGGACTGTGGTCCAGGCTCTGTGATGGGTGACACTTACTGTTTTGTATCTGAGTCAGTGCAGTCACATGTTCACCATCTGCCTTCCAGCTCCCACATGGATTTGTCATCAGATCCCATGGGTGCATGTTCCATCACACCCTGGGACCTGATGGTGATCGGTTATTTCTGATCTGGGAACAGGGAAGAGCTCTTTTTAACCAGGAGGCCTTGTTTGGTTTCTGCTCCCAAAGCTCCATGTGGAGCATGAACCTGACTCTGCCTTTGACTTTGCCTTCTAACATTTCTGTAATCTGGTTTTGTACGCCGCCTCTCCTGTGTGCTCTGTAACTCTGACATTACTGTCACAAATTTGTTCCGGCTGAAAACTGAGTGAAAAGCCTTTTCTGATGTGTTTGGTTGTAAATACCTGTGAGAGGACACCAGTGACACCTTACATAGTCTAAACTATGCAACAGCACTGCTCCACAGCCATGACTTGGTATTGTGTTAAAAAATAATCATGATCTTACTGACTGATAATTCTGTTAATGCCAGTGTCTTATAGAAATGATGAGTAGTCATGCCAGGAAAAGAATCTGCAATGATCTGCCAAATATACTGATGTTTAGTGCCTCCTTTTCCAAGCTCTGCCTCTACTGTCCAATCATGTTAACAAAGGATTTATACTGTGTTTTAGGTTTTTTTAATGATGCCACACAAGCAGTTTGTTGTCCTCATATCAAGTAATTCAGATAAAACATTTCTCCCACTTTTTCTATTTTCAGATAGACAAGCTTTCAATGTACAGTCTAACTTATGCTGTCTTACCCTTCTACTCCTGAATAAATCAAACATAAATAAACCGTTTTTTAAAAAACATGTCTGTCAGTGTCTGTGCCGTCCTTTGCAGAGAAGACATGGTGTTTTGGCGAATGATCCTAACGTATAAATACTTCATCACTTTTGATAAACAATACTTTAATTTTACAAGAACAAAAACATATTCTCATTGTTCCAGCTGAGTTTGGTCTGACAAAACAAGACATCTCATGATGGGTTTTTCTTATATTTTATGGACCAAAGATAAATCCAAAAAATAATTGCAGACCAATTTGTAGTGATACTTTAGCAGCCCTGATTAGCTCAGTATATAGTATCTATATAGTATCTATTTCTTGAATAATGCTGCTTACACAGCAGGTGCAGTGTACTAAAATACTGTTTATCTACTGCACTGGTTCCTAGCCTGGGGGTCCTGACCCCCACTAGGGGTTGCCAAAGCATCATAGGAGGCCCACAAGGTCTCATTTATTTTAAGAGGTGTTAGATAACTTTTTTTTTTTAATCAATCACAATGGGCCTTTATATCAGTATTTCATTCATTTCTGTGAAGAAAACTAAATGAAATTATTATATCTGAAGTTTAGATAATTGTTTAAGACATACATTTTAAAAAAATCTCACAGGATAAGAGCACTGTGGTAAACAGTCTAATCCTGCATTAGAAAAGTACGCAGTTACAACAACCAAAGAGCTAAGAGAACATTTGACAAATGTCAGGAAAAAGACAACACTGAATTTGTCCACAACCCTTTCATGCATGAATTATGAACATTTCAGTCAATACTTTTTCCTTGATGTTTTTATTTCTCTTTAGGCAGTAAGAAAAAAATAATAATAATTTCACTTTTTTAAACAGACATTTTTCAAGGAATGTTTTTGTCCACTTGGTTGGACAGCACGCATTAAAGTTTTCAATGAACTATAAACCATTGAAAAACTTATGTCAAACTAAAATATTAGTAATGCTGTTAAAGTCATGTGTTCACTTATTTTAATATATTCCAAAACTGTGCAAAAGCATTGAACCTTGGTCCTGACTCCTCAGCCACTCCACTCTGTCTACTCCTCCCTCATGTACCTCCGTCCCTCCCTCATTCAGCTCATGGCTCTTGACTCTTCAGTAGTGATGTCCAAATGAAGCTTCATGAACCACCAGTTGTATTTGCTGAACCCACTAGATGGCGCTCTTGATGTAATGAAAAAGGCTCAAGGGATGGCGATGCAGTCTGGTTTCAACTAGCAATGGCCAAATAAAGCTTCATGAACCATTTTCTTTATGTTTTGGGTCAACTCTGGCACTCTTTGTTCAACAAAGGGTTGAAACCAAACTGCATTGCCATCCCTTGAGCCTTTTTCATTTCATTTCATTTCCAAGAGTGCCATCTAGTGGGTTCAGCAAATACAACTGGTGGTTCATGAAGCTTCATTTGGACATCACTTCTCTTCAGCCCCCCACACACCTCCTCCTGTTGAGCTGTATGGTATTGTCAGTGAACATTTTCTACAAATATACAAAAATATTGTCATAAAATCGCTTTTGTTACAAAAACTTGAAGTTACACTGTAACAACAACAAAGTTGCAGTAACAGTAGTAGAAAAATATAATGAAATATAACTAGTGATGCGTGATGTCCAGTTAAGTGGATGGATGAATAATTGAAATTTTCTTCCAACATACGATCAATACTTGGACATTTTAACAAATTGTATTTATCTACATTGGTCTCCTATTATAGAAATATTGTCAAGATATTTCTAAGTTTCATAACATGTGTTGCATTCTGTCAGCCATCTTGGTTTGAGGTATTTGTGTTGCACTTACAACACCTGGCGATTGGGGGGCAGTGTGTGTCTTAACACACCAGGGTTGACTGTAGTGGCTTACATACAACTATAGTATCAAAACCAATGCACATACAAGGAAATTGCTTTTAAACAAATCATTATATCGCTTTTTACTGTAACACGTTATACAAAAAACAAACAAAACACATTGAGGACCAGATTTACTAACATTAAAATGCAGAGCAAATTTGCACATACTGTTGAGAAATAAAAGTTGTATATCTAGCAAGAATAGGAAAGAATTTCAGTTTCAAAACTTCAACAATTAGTGCTCTAAGTTCCCAAACTCTTAAACTCTGTTTCCACCCAACACTTTCGGTATGGTACCTTTGGAACTAAAAGTAACCCTTCAGACATGGTACCTAGACCCTAAGTCTGTTTAGCGTTGCCGTTTCCACTGCAAACAGTAATCTTAAATGCAGACGGGGTTGTTGTCACTCACTGCATTGTCCAGCTTTTGCTGTATTTCCTCATCACTGGTAACATAGATGGAACGTCTGTGCCTCGCTTATCATCCACAGAATGAGGCTGCATGCCGGAGCTCACAGGAACAATGCTCCACCATGCTTTTTTTTTTTTTCCCCAGGCATCATATTCAATGTGTATATTCACATAAAATAAAAAAAGTTTGAGTGTGAACATTAAATATCTTGTCTTAGTGCTGTGCTCAGTTCAGTCCAAAAGATTTGCAAATCATTGCAGTTTTTTTAGTGTCCCATATAGTTTTATGCTGCAGTTTTTTTTTTGTTTTTTTTTGTGTTTGGGATGTTTATGGGATCACACAACTTTTGATGATATAGGAACAGTGTCCTTAAAGGTTTCTTTTCCTGTACAGCACATACAGTGAAACCACGTTTGTATGAGGTCAAAGTCAGCAACATTTTGGTTAGAAATCCAGTGCTCTCGTCTGCAAACCTACTGTATTATGGAAACTGCTAAAAAAAAGGCAAAACATCACTGATTATGGAAGTTTTTATTTGAAACAAAACCATTAAGAAAAAACATTTTACAGGCTTTTAACAGTAGTCTCTTTTCCTTATTAAAATCCATTGTTGAAACATCAATAAAAATACTTCATTGCATCAACTAAGAGTGTGAGGTCCAAGTCCACAATCCTCATCTGTCAGCTCATTTTGAACATCAACAAATCATACCGGCGAGAGAGGAACAAGACTTGGCATACAGGACTGATAGACTTCATCAGCAAAAGAACACTTTAGAAAAACTTTTCGTCACCAATGTGTCAAGATTAAATGGCAGAAATTAAAATACACTCCAAATTTACAAATGGACACGAGTTTATACAGTAAGACCCACTGAGAAAGAGAGCAGGACAGCACCAGTTCACCTGTAATACACCCCAACAAGGACCTGATCAACATGTGTTCTGGATCCCTCCACAGGAAGACAGCCTCTGGAACGATTTCTGGACTCATTACAACTGTCATAAAAATTAAACTTACGAAATACATTTATATTGACATGTTAAAACTACCCCACCAATATGATACAAAACACTTTACATACAGAAAAAGCCCTCAATTGTGACAAAAACGAATTTCTCAAGGGCTGCGATAAAGAGTTTAAAAACTAGATTTCAAGTTAAAATTTGCTTTTGAATCATGATTGATTATATTTAAGGTCTCCATCATGGTAAGAGGTAGGCCGAAGGCTGGATGGACATCCGGCTTCATCTGATTCAGTCTTCATGTGTTCCACAGTGGCACCTCACCTCTACATGGCACAAACAACCCAATGAGAGGTTCATGTGTACCTTTAAACGCCACTCTCTACATGCTTGCAGTGATGGAAGCAGTAGACCTCTGGATCTCTTGACGAGTCACTACAGTATAATAATACATAGGCTATTGGACTAACTAAGGCTATTGGTTACAATTCATCATTTTTTACTAAGTGAGGGGCGTCTTATTCCTCTTCACGTTACCAAGTGTTTAGCACTTGGCTGGTGTCATTCCTCAGCACTGAGCTAGGCGCCATGTTCTACCACAGCTCCAGGTTTTCAGTGTTGGCGAAGCCTGGCTCTTTGCGGAGCTTCCAATAGGTGCCATTGGACAGCCACACCTCTCTGCCAGCCTCGTCCAGAGATTTCCTGAGATAATGAACAAATGAAAACTGTTGCTGTCGAGACTTAAAAACATTTAAAGGAAGAGTATGACATTTTGGAAAACATGCTTATGTACTTTGTTGCCAAGTTAGATGAGAAGACTAATGTTCTCTTGTGTCTCTGTGATAAATCAATCTCAATCAGGGTTGTACATATTAATTGTCACAGTGTGACATTTTAGCAATTAGTACACAAAAAAACAACAATAAACTAACTGCAACGTTGGAATGTCACTGGCAAACTTCATACATCAAAATATTTTTTCTAAGATTTAATACTTTTTTGTTTTGTTTTCCCTGATCGTCTGCAGCTTTAATCATATTAGGGACTAAAAATCTGGATATTTTAGCCTCTGCTTCTTTGATATTGTTAATTGTTTTGTCTCTCTTGTGAGTCACATCACTGGAGTAACCCTGGAAAATGCTATGAGGACACATTTGGTTGGGCAATGTAAAATCTTCCTTTCCAAAGCTTCAAAAGCAGAGCTCCTCACCTGAAGAACCTGGGGATGTGCTCCTCCCCTGTCTTGGCCATCTCCTTCCTCCTCTCCCTCTGCTTCTCCTCTACCTCATCCTTCTTTTTATCTGCTTCTGCTACCTTCCCCTCCTCCAGGAGCCTGATGGAGAGAAGAGGGGCAGGAATTACACAACTGCTCAGCATGAAACTGGGCTGAAGAAAATGAGTATTTTAACAAAATGTTACAAAATATAACTATAAAGTATTGTGACAAATGTGTCACTTTAAGTAAATAAAAATCAAGTTTGTACCTCTGGTCTGGTCTGTAGCGTGTGTCTGTAGGTGGAAGGACTGCCTCCAGCTCAGGCGTCAGCTCGTTTAGTTCTCTGGCGTAACGTGAGAAGCCGTAGAACTGGGCGTAGTCATCAGGCTGCACATCTAAACAGGAAATGACACCATGCATATCAGCGGCGGCTAGCAGCTCAAAAAAAAGAGAAGGACACTGGGGTGGGAGTCGCCAGAGGACCCACGATACGATATTATCACGATACTTAGGTAGCAATACGATATTATTTATTAGTAATTCACCCATATTTGTAATCTTTCCTGTGTGTTCTATAGCACTACAAGTTTTTTGAATCAGTCAGTGGTGGCTCAGGTTGAGAGTCAGGGTATATTTAATCACCACGCAACCCTATAGATATTTGTCAGGGCTTTTAAGGACGCTACTCACTGGGCTTCCAGATGCACTTTGGTGTAGACAGGGTATCACAGAAAATGCCCTCATGCCAGAGGCCTCCAAAACGATGAACCACCTCTCCAGCCTGGTCCAGAACCACACCCTGCACCTCGTTCTTAGTGTTATCTGAGCTCCAGTAGCGAGACTAGAATACAGGGAGGACAGGGACTGGTGGTTAAATAGTAGAAAAGGGCAAGAAAAGTCCACAGAAATTATTTTGACTTCTAATTGAACTGGCAGTAACAGATGCAAATAGGAGAGGAGAGGCTGGTTAAATGAGGACATCAGTGAGTGTGTGCAGGTGTGTGTGTCCTGACCTTGACAAAGGTGATCTTGCAGGTGCAGACATCACTCTTTGTGTTTTTGATGACCACCTCACCATAATGCTCCAACCAGCGGTCCTGACTCAGCACGTTGTGGATACATGTCACTACCTTGTTCCATTCATAGTGATCACCATATCTACACACACATGAACAATTGATTCAACAACATTTAAAGTCATTATGGGCTTTTCTGCATGTTTTCAGGTGTGTTTTTTTGGTTTTAAAAAGGTTTTAAGCTCCAAAACTCTACAGTGGGAGTCTCTACTTCAACATGTCTACAATGTGTACATCAAAACCTCTTTCACACATAGGTATTTTCTGGTAAATTACTGGGATAACCTTTCAAGCAACTGTCATAGTAATAAGAGCAAGAAAATGCATGATCCTTTGACCGGACAATAGGCTTGGTATAGACCATAGAGAGTTCAGTGTTGTATAAGCAGTTGTACTATTGTATGGTTGTACTGGATCTTGAAGTTACAGTTGTAGTTAATACTTGTGTTGTACATCTAGCTGCTATCTGCTGTGTTGTGTGAGAGGTGTTGTTAAATGAAGCCGTGACTCACTTGGGCAGGGTAACATTGACCAGTCCAGAAGAGATTATCTCCACCGACTTCCCCCAGAACTTGTTCTTCCATCTCTGATCTGAGAGCAGACAGACAGAAATTAAGTTTGATTCCACTCATACAGTACAAATGGATATAGCACTCCCCTCTAAGCACACAGCTCCTACCTTGCCAGAAAGTGAAGTTTTCTGACTCTGCATGACAGGCAGAGATGGGTGGGTGATGGCTGACCTGAGAGCACAACATAAAATGCAGTATTACAGTATGTTCTAAACTCAGATATTGATATTACGTCAGCATGTTTCTATGTACTTCTCTGCTGGTTACCTGCTCACTGATGTAGTGGAAGCCTCTGTCCTCTCTGTGACTTTCATAAGTTTCCCCCAGAACAGGGTTGAAGGGTTTGTAGCGATACCTCCAGGACGCCCAGGCATATCCAGAGATGGAGAATGCTGCCACATAAACCTGGGAAAATACATATTGGTTTTCTTATTGAACTTAAACTGGATCTCAGTTCCAGCTAGTTAGGAATCTAAGTAAACCAAACTTACCATTCTCTCATATGGATCATCAATGTTGTTGGCGATGTCCAGCAGCTCGGGGTACTCCAACTCTTCACTGAGTCTCTGCAGCAAAGACAATGGCTCATTTAGAGCGACTGGCATGGAGACTCTTGACAGGTCCTTGCCGATGTTGTTGTAGAGGATGGTCATGATGCCAATATGGCTGTTGTCTGATCCTGGGGCGGGGAGGGTAGTGCGACGACCTAAAGCACAGCAGCACAAATCAATGCAATTAAAGGACATCGAAAAATCCCAAAGGGCTCCTCATGAGCCAAAAATGCAAAGAGGCAGTCCAACATAACATTACATACACAAAAACAATATGGAAATATATAAGACATACATGTCTGCCGTGTGTTTCTTTACTGAGCTGCTTTTTAAAGATGACCACAGAGTCAACAGATCTTTGGTCCAGTAGAAGACAGCTGCATAATTTAGGAGGCTTTAGAGTAGTGGTTCCCCATATTTTCTAAACCAGGGGACCCTTTCATTTGGATTTGGTTGGAGTATTCTAATTATTTTATGTCTTTTGCATTAGATTTTGCACATGAAGTGTAAAGAGATTATTTGTGGCCATATGTAGCCTGTAATGCTAGGGAACTCCCACATTATACTCGTTACTGTTTGTTTTTTTATTGGGATTCCCATTAGTTATTGGCTTAGCAACAACTACTCTTGGAAACGCTTGTGATACTGCCTAAAATGCTGGATCAGATATTGGCAAATACAGGAGTCAATGCACTGACCCGATACCATGTAATTCATTAAAAAACTTAAACACCCAAGGTCGTTAATGTCATGTACAACATCAATGGTATACAACAGAGTATACCATTGACTATTTTCAGATTATCTCCGGAATGCTGCGGTCTACAAACTCACTTCAAATGTTCTCCACCTCATCTCCATTGTAGCTTTGTGCTCCAGTGTGATAGTATCCTTTGGAAGCTAAGTAATCCAGCACTGAAAAGCAGCACGTTTACTTTATAAACCTTAGAAATCTAACAATGACTGTCTTCTATAATTAATTGTCCATTTATCCGTTCTGAATGGAATTGCAGTCGTCATTAGCCATTGGTGGAATCCTACTAAAGATGCACTGGGTCCAGTCTGTCGACTAATCAGAGCCTGACACTGAGTGCATAACAGTGCTGAGCCAGAGAGAATGTGCAATGGAATAACATGACAGTCACTCCACCCTAGAATCAGTAGAAGTGGGACTCAAATCGGCCTTAAGAGACTCCTGGATATCATGGCACACACTTTGGGAAATGGATGTTCTAGGGCACAATCTTGTTTAGTCTCAAGTCTGGCACGAACTACAACCCACGCTGATCAGAGGACCTACACTACGTTCTATAGGCCTGTACTAGATTAACCATCTTTATATGCACTTTGGAAACTGAATGACAGTTGGCTTTTTGCAGTAATTTTATTTCATCAATATCACTTACACCATTAACCACCATTAGATATAATGTTCCATTATATCAGTAAAGCCAGTTTCCATGATTGTGGTAGGGGATTAGAGAAACTGGAGTTATCCAGCTAGATTTCTGCTTAGATAGCCAAATTTTTGGTTAACCTGGTTTCTAATTAGCTTTTTTATATGTGAGCATATACATCATAAAGACTTGATTGCAATTTAAACCAAAGCCTGCCTTAAAGTGAAAGTGACAACAATAGCTTACAGGTCTAAGTTATTTTGTTTGTACAGCTCAACAGTTGACTGTTCATGAAATTCAAAAACAACTGCACTGTTGAGCTTCTCCTCTGACTGTGCCATCATGACGTAGCATCTCTCATGTCTGGTCTAAAATCAGTACTGATAAGGCTAGACTGGAGACCCCACAGTACAAAGCTGACATCACTTCACTCATTCACAATATAAATGAGACAGTAAAATGGTGGTGTTACCAGTATTAGTGGGCACTGGGCTTGGTCTGTCAGGAGCGTTGTTCAGGCTGGCCCGGTAGTTCAGGGTCGCGGTGGCTGAGGAGGAGAAAGGAGAAAGTCAGCTCATCTTGGACTGGTAGTTGGGCAATGTGGTATGAACACTACTGGCTCCTGGATGGTAGGTACACACTTACCGTGTCCCTCCTCAGGCTCTGAGTTGCTGGTGGTGGTGATGTCACTGAGGCCTGACTCGTCCGAAGCCTCTGCTTCCGATGAGCTCTCACACACAATCACCTCGCTGGCATCAAAATACTCTGCCATGGAATCTGCCACTGATGGCGCACGATGACTGTGACGACCCATAGATGGTGTCCTCTGTGGGAGTGTGGGGAAGAATTTGTGGTTCAAATTACATTTTCATTTTTCAAATGAACAGTTTGTACAAAGCTAGATTTGGAGCCAGACCATAAGCTAACAGGCATATGGAGTATCAGCCACATAGAAACATGTTATTCTTGTGACCTGCACAAAATGTCTACATGTGTTGTTATGCTCTTACAACTGTGTGAAGAGCATGAAGTGACCAACCTGAGCCACACCAACCACAAGATACTGTCATTCATTTGGATTTCCTTATAACAGATAGTGTTTTGAGGGAAGAGTCACTTTATTCACGCTAGGATCTGGGAGAATTATGTCAATATTTTCTCAATGATTGTAATGAATTTCTGATGCAAGATTAAATTGAATGCAAATGAGTGACAGCGAGATAATGAAGTGGCCATGCACAAAAATACAAACTTGTCTTTCACACACACACACACATACACACACACACAGCCACACAACACAGTACACACCTGGTCAGGACGGACGGTGCAGAAGGATTCCTCAGAAGAGTCAGAGGACAGGGAAAGCGAGTGGACTTTGGTCAGACGTGACTGTATGTCAAGCTAAACATGAACATGCACAGGCACACATAAACACAGACACAGACCAGCCATGCAAGACACAGGAAGTAGAAACACAGGAGATCAAAAATAAATGGTCAGAATGTCACGCAGACTCCACAGCATTCACACAGCATATGGCGTTGATCAATACGTCACTCTATTGTCCGACTGTTAGCAGGGCCAAACTGCATCTATACTGTCATCTATCGCTATTAAAGGGATAGTTCCGATTTTTTTTAAGTGGGGCTGTATGGAGTACTTATTTGAAGTCACTGTATTACATACAGTAGATGTCTGTCAACATGCCCACAGTTTGGTCGGCAGGAGTGCCGACACAGAAGCTAAGTAATGAACTGCTGTGGATTGGGGGCATCAGCAAAATGTATTTTAGCCACCTAAAAAAGTCCAACCAAAAAAATCTATTTAATTTTAAGTGTACATAATATTCAGAGTGTTTTTACTGCTTCATCCTGCCGTCAGACAGCCTGTTCCAATAAGGCAGCCATGAACGGCTTCAGTTCCTCATCTATGCTCTCTTCAAAGCCACCAGACTCCACTCACAAAAATGGTAATTCTGGCTCACTAAACACAGGAGCTGCTAGTCTGTCACTGCCTCTATCAGTTACTTTGTGTTACTGTGTGACTTTCAGAGTTTCCACAAATTTTCACAGACAAAATTTCCAAACTTTTCCATGACTTTTCATGGACCCATACATTTTTTTTGTTGCCACTCTTGCCTGGCTTTTTTCAAACGTGTCAGATTCAAACTCTATTCAAATATAATTTCAGCAAACTGGCATACAGAAAGGGAGAGACGAACTCAGGGAGAAAATGACGAAAAACATTTGACGGTAAACAAAATGCTGTCACATACTGATGCATAACAAAGCTACATTATGTCGACAGCTGCAGAAAACTAATTTGTCGTTATGTTATATTACATGGAAAGTTATCCACAAAAGATTACTGTAACCGTTTCATTATACACAACAAATTCCATGACTTTTCCAGGGGTTCCATGACCATGGGAACGCTGGACTTTGGTGTTCAAAGGGTTGATTCAAATTCACCGAAGTCACACAATAACACAAACTAACTAACTGATCAAGGCAGCGGTAGACCAGCAGCTCCCCTTTTCAGGGAGCTTAAATTACCCAGTGGAGCCCGGCTTTAATGAAAGCGATATAACTGCCTAAGCCCCCAGTTGGAAATCGCTATTTGGTGGTAAAGGTGCAAAAATATTTACACTTAAGCTGATCTTGATTACTTTCGGGTGGGACTTCTTTAGGTGGTCAAAGTATGTTTTGTGGCTGATCCCTCCACAGCAGTACATTACTTAGCTTCCATGTTGGACTCCAGCCTGCTTCTCCAAACTGGGTGCATGCTGACCAACATCCACCATCTGTTATACACAGACTATGGGTAAGTATCCCATACAACCCTACTCAAGAAGATGCCAACAATCCCTTTAATGTATTTAAATGTGTCAGCTAGGTCTTTTTCTTGCTCTAGTCCTGCCTTTTAAAATATTTTAGCCGATAACCTCAGTTTGCCACCAAGTGTTAATGAGATTACATAAACAGGATTTCCTTTTCTAACTTTTTTTTTTGAGGGGGCACTCACCTCCATTAAGTTGGTGTGAAAAACTATAAAAGAATAGACAAAATTGATGCGGCTGACATTAAGTCCCTCCTCACACCTCTGCCCTTCCCATAATGCAGCTCAGTAATGTTTTTCATTTAACCCTCCCTGCCTGGTAAACACTTATTTTTCAAACTCCACATTCCTTTAAAAATTGTCATGTCAGAGCTATTATTTCTAGTCTCTTCACTACAGGAATTATTGTAAGGAATTAACTGACTTGCTGACTGTTGCCTGTGTTGCTCACAGTGAGAATGTAGAGTGACAACTGACTGCCAGGCAACCAACAACAAAATAAAGCCCAAACAGTCACAGCAACTGATGGTTGAAAAAAACAGTCACATGCAGCATGGACAGAGAACAAGCAGGCAGCTGAGAAGAAACCTCATGCAACACCAAACAAGAAGGGTTACTGAGCGCCGCCAGTTTGACAGCAGGAATTAACAAGCCCCTCAACTGACAAAACTGCTCCGTTTCATTGTGGAACAATGATCATGTCATTTGTGTCTTTGTGTGTGAGGAAATAAGGAGAGAAAGATTTGAGGTGTGTTCCTTCAGGAAGCACCTGTGACAACTTGTGCCTGTCCTGCCTAGAAACAGCCCAAACCTGCTTAACAGTTTCACACAGCACCTCACCAACAGACAGCGAGGGCTTGGCCTCCATTGTGTTTTTGTGGGCCGATACTAATATTTGGTGCTAATCATCAGTGTTTAAACTCTGAGACTACAGGAAAAAAAGGGTGTAGGTAGAGAGACTACTAAATTCAGGTCAGACTTTGTAATTATCTGATTTCCAGCTTCAAGAAGAACAACAGTTTGAGTTATGTGTCTATGTAGCCTAGCTCTGCTTCTATTGTTTGTGTGTTACCTCTGACAGTGTGCTGCAGAGTGTAGCGAGCTGCTGTGAGGTGTTGTGCCTCATGTCCGGGCCGGTCCAGGCCTGCCTCAGTCTCTCTCTCTCCAAGGTCAAAACGTCATAAATGGACTTGAGAGAAGCATGAACTGTAAGACAAAATACGGAAACCTGATGAATTACTAAGTCCAGTTCATGACCATATGATGCTACCTGAAATAAAGACAGAAATGTTGTAGAGAGTTGTGAGTATTATCTTGGGCATTTTTCACTTTCAAATTTAATTAATTTTATGCAATGTCAAAAAACACTCACTAATTTTAATAAAAAGGTAACCAGACCATAAACTGACATCTTGAAATAGCTCATTTTGACTAAACTACATACAAATAATCAATTATTTAAGAACTTATTTCAGAATATGAACCGAAAATGTCATGGTATTGAGCCTTGTGTGGAAAAAGACAGCTGTCATTTAAAAACCAGCTCAACTAAACCTTATTTACAGAAATACAACTATTAGGTGGGAGGGCCATACCCCTCTGAGAAGCAGCGCAGATGTCCTGGTGAAGCTTCTTGGCCTCAGGAGAGGTGACCTGAGGGTTGGACAGCTGAGAGTATACATAGTCAGGGATGGACTGGACAGACGCCGCCAAACCGGAGTTGCAGTTGGTACTCAAGTGGCTGGAGGTAAACTGCAGAAAACAAGACAAAACAGAGAGTAGAGGAATGGTATGATGTCAAACAGAGAATTCAATTATTTTACAGAACAAAATCACAATGAATCGCATCAGTGCATATGAAATTAAAGTCAGTCCTACCATTCCCCCCATGGCTTCAACACGGGACAAAGTCCTGGAGTGACCAAACCCTCTCCCCACCTTCTTCTTGGGTTTCTCCAGGGAGAGATTCTAAAACAGAGACCTCGGTTACAGCTTCTCTATTAAAACTTTGCATACTGATATTAGTCTACTTTCTGTAACCTATACTACATAATACTTCACAATTTTACATAAGTGGTGGTAAGAATAAAGAATATATCATTAGTCTGTGATGCAATCAATACGTTTCAGCTAGGGATGTCAGTTTCAGTTTATGTTGCTTTCAAAAGTGGTCGAGTCTTGCCCAGATTCACAGACGTCCTGCAGGATTTCATGTTCCATGCTTCAAGCAATCTTTTTAATCCAAACTTTTATCTTTCCCTATCCCTAACCAAGTGCTTTTTGTGTCTAAACTTAACCAGACCATAACCACTGCACTGTCACAACATAAGACAGTGAGACAAAAATATTTTTTAGACGGCTTACAAGGAGTTTCACAAATTTAGAGTTACCATTTAGCCCGACATCGAAAGTCTTACACCCATTAATCGGTAACTAAACCGCTTAATTTTTTAGAAAAAGAAAAGTTAAAATGATATAAAATATAAATGGCACTTTCCTTTTAGTCCAGGGCTTCATCGTCTCAATGAACTTTAGTGCATTTTGAAGCACTATCCATTTAGAGGTGGTGAAATATTCATGCTTTGTGATGCAAGTGTCTTGCAAGTGTCTCCATTAGTTAGTTGGCCTTAGCTGCTCTGCACTACACACAATCTGGGTCAGGTGGGAGCTTGCTGGCAGTGCCCCTCACTCTGCAATTACCACTGAAGGATGGCGTTGCTGCAAATACACTTTAGCCATCCTCCAGTCTGACCCCAGGTTGCCCGGGTGAGCAAGCCAAATTTTTTGCTTTTTTTTTTTTTTTTTAAATACTTGTAATGTGATAGACAATTTAAAAAAAAATTTTTTTTCTTCAAATCTGATAAAATCTGCGGAGATGTCGTGAGAATCCTGCCAGGGCAGATTCCCTGTGGGTATGCTTATCACTGTATCATGAATACCTTAGCTTTGTTTTCAGCGTGGTACTGCATAGTGAGGGTACTAGCACTTAGTAGCAAAATTAACCAACAGACCGACATGCATAACCTGTTAAAAATATTCTCGGGGGTAAACCTTTGACATACCTAGTTATATCACTTATATTCCTCCAGCTGAGAATCCACTAGGTGTTATATTATTTTAATGAAATAGCATATCTCAGTTGATTTATAAAAGCCTTAAAACTAATTAGCTTGCATTAAACAAAGACAAACTGTCTCAACTCACTGTTATTTTTCCAATGAAATAGGATTTGAAGAATCACACACATTCACAGTTGTTACCAGACTACTGACCTGCATGCTGATTCTCATCTCAAGGTCTGTGTTAGTGATTGGCAGGCCACCTTCCAGCCAATTAAGTCGCTGGATGAGCTGGGCAAGTTCTGTCAGCTCTGCCTGACAGCGAGCCAGGTCTGAGGGTCAAAGATTACAGTTTAGAGAACACACAAAAACAGCAAATATCAAGTCACTATGTGTATTTTTTTGGTATTTAAATGTACAGTATGTATGGAGTCTGTCACTGTTAAATCTGATGAAATATGACTGTCAACCAGGCTTCATTCTGTGGCTCAAGATTAGAGATGTTTCTCACCGTTGGAAGTTGCATCAATGTCGTGGGTTTGCTGCAGCCATGCTGACACTTTGCTGGCCACTGCTGGGTTAGAGGTGACTGCAGGAGCAGGGGCAGGGGCAGCGGCAGGGCTTCCCATTTCTGGTTGGTACACTGATGCTGAGCTGGCATAGTGAAGAGGCTGGACAATCAAATATACCACAGTTAAAGCCACAATTAAAACCAGTGACATCGAAATTAAATGCTCAATCTCTTCTAAGCAACTATCACACAACTGTCATTGTGGGTGATACTGTAAGTAATGCTGGAATGGTTTGTCACTTAATAAATCAATCAACAGAAAATTAATCAGAATTTTGATAATGATTAAAAACAACATGCACGTCACAGATTCTCAAATGTAAGATTTTATGTTCCACTCATAATTTTAAATTGAATACCTTTGACCATTTTTTAGACTATTGATCAAGTAATTGAAAACAGATTATGATCTGATCAATAATTAAAAGAAGTTATTTAATTAAAAGCCTGGTACTGACCTCTTGTGAATTTTACATATAGGCACAATCTCCAAGCTGTTCATACTGTATACTGACAAGAGTTTTGTATGGACAGGGTCAATTTGTTAAAAAGGGTTGTACGGGTAAGCATAAAATTTACTGGTGGTGGCAAAGTTAGTATAGAGCTAATGCCGCCATACAATCATAAACCTTATAAAAATTATTTGTGCTTTGTTGCTGTTACCATTTTTGAGGAACTTGAACAACTTATTATAATATGTGACATTAATTTGAGTGGGAATCTCTACTGACCATGGCTCTGTTTGTTTGGGAAAAAGTGGCCATGGCTGGCATGGTACTTGAGCCCATGGAGAGAGCGTGAAGGACGCCATGATGGACACTCATCGCCTCGTTTTTCCTATATACACGATGGGCACACAGTTTGGTCAACCAGATGTAGAAAAGGTCATGGCTCTTTGCCTAACAAGGAGGAAAGGAGACAGAAAACAAAAGGACATGCAAGAATCAAGACAGAGGTACAAAGAGAAGGCAATGAATGTTAAATTCACTGCATGCTGAAGAATATCCAGATGTCTATGTGTAAACTCCAGGTGGACCCTCTAGATTCTACTGATACTAAATTATGAATATTTTTCTCCTGGAGGTTACTTCTGCAGATGGCAATCTGCTGCAGCGTGCTGTCTGTGTCACTATTAACCAGCTCTGGTCCTTAAATCTCTCTGAACTGTGCTTTGTGGGTTACCTTGAGGTGGTAAAGGTTGTCTCCGGCATCCAGGTCTATGCCTTTGGTCTTCTTGTTGATGGACATAACAGCCAGGCTAACATCCAGAGAGCCATGAAGCTTTCCTCTTTGAATCTAAAACACAAACACAAAGAGTTTTGAACTGATTTTTATTACCTATTTAGTCAAATCAAACAGAGCTGTTAAGACCAAAATGGAACCAACACAACAGATGGCTCTATCACTGCTCTGTGTGACAGTAATGTTGGCAGCTGCGTTTTTGTTCATGACTTACATCTTGCTGCGTCTTTGAGTATTTGAGAATTCCTTTCTCCAACAGGAAGTATCTCTGAAAAGAACCAATCAAATTGAAATGTTAGAAAGCAAACAAAGGGGCACCCCTGTGGCTTGCTGGGTGAAGCACGTGCCATTGGGGCTGAATTCTTTCTGCGGGAGTTCAAGTTCAGCCTGGGCCCTAAGCTGCAAGTCATCCCCTCTTTCTCTCTCCCTTACCTCTCCTGTCTGCCTTTCACTATCAAAAATAAAAGAGGAGCCAAAAATGCCAAGCCAAAATTATTGTAATACTAGAATTACTGCCTTGTGGTTGAATGCCTCCACCAACCAGTCAAGTTGCATTTGCAATAACATTGAAATATGTCAAAATTTGGGACTGTCAAGCACAAATCAGCAATAAAAAATGTCACGTTTGCAAGCTAGCTACTGAGATATCAGCACAGTACTGGCAGTATTTTTTGTTATGCTTCATTTTTATAATATTTTATAATAATTTCTAATTTTCTACCTCAACAAGAATCAGGACACTCTACCCCATATGTGAACATTTAAAACGGAGGGGTAAGGGCTGTGGTAGGGGCAAGGGGTGTATTGGGATTGAGCCCAGAGTTGTTTTTGGCAGAACATATATGATTGTATGGATACAATCGGCACATTTTCAAGGTGGACACCCAAGATTATTGTCACCAATTCAGTATCTGACAAAATGTTTCCCCTTCTGTTCCTGAGCTATGACGTTTGATAAAAAGCTCTGCTTCAGTCTATCACGTTAACCAGAAAGTATTCACATATTGAACAGACATGATTTACTGCACTGACATTGAAAACTTCTGTACATGGAGCAGAGGAGATGAAATGTTGGTTAATCTATGCTAGGCTCACCTTGTGCCAGCCTTTGAGCGGGTACTTCCTCTTCTTCATCAAGTAGCCCTCACAGATCCCAGGGATACTAAGGTCCAGAGTGGAGCCGGGGACTGAATACATATCCAGCTGCAGCATGTCATCCATTACCTCCCAGTTACGTGACTGACACAGACACAGACACAGAGAAGAAGAAAAACTTTAATCTTTACAAAATGAACCAAATTATTTAAAAACTGCATTTGGCCTTTGGAGTACTGTAGTTGCAGTTTTTATTTCCAAAACATAACAAATTGGCATCAAAAGATAAAAAATAAAAAAAAAATCTGTCTATGTAATGTTTAACAGCATTTTATGCTCCGTAGACTTAAGTTACCGACAATGAAACTACATACAGCAGCAGTTTGGCCTAACTGTGTGAGCATGTAAGGCTGTCCTCTGGGAAACCTCTTTTTTAGTGGACATTATTTAACCTTTAGCAGGCAGACTGAAAGGAAATCTATATGGAGGTCCACTTCAGCTAAGCAAAAGAAAAAATTAAAAGTTAAAAATGATCAAAATAAAAATACTCACTTAAAGAGAAAAGCTCAGTTAGTCACAATTATGAGTAGTCCATAATTGTGTCTTTCTGTGAATATTTTTAGTTTTGTCTTTCCTTATTTTAAGGACATACTTATGTACTTTTCAACTTGGACCCTGTTTTCCCATGTTTTTGTGTCTAAATGATTAATGGTAACAACAATTTTTGAAATTAGTGCAATTGAGAGAAACCGCTGCACCTGCAGCAACAGCAGCAAAACAGGCTGCAATGTAATCCCAACAGGCAATTAAGCACCATCAGTTTATGTCTACTAGTGTGTTTTTGCAACCAACAGATTGTTATTAGAAGTATCTGACAACATTACGGAAAGGACCCCTATGGAGAAATTATACATTTTTCCTTACCTTTCACTGGACTGTTGTTATTGTGACCAAATCACACTCAAGGAGAAGTCTTGTTTTGAAATGTCACCACAGGTGACTTGTTGCAGGAAAACAACAGTAAAAACATTTATGAGAGTTGGAGAGAGGAGTGCCAGGACGAGTTTGTTGTGGTGGAGTATAGAAAACATTGCTTAAAGTTGTCTGAAAGATTTTCAATGTCATGGCTAAATATTAAGCTGATATAAACAGTGCGGAAAAGTCTACAGGAGTTCTTTGAGTGAGACTTGGTTACACACAAACAGACCAAGACAACAAGAAAAAAAAAAACAGTCAACTTCTCTGTAGGGTCTTTCCTGCAATGCTGTCAGACACACAATCTCAGGTTGTCAGTGACAAAAAACACTTTTCATAGACGTAAATTCACATTGCTCAAATGCCCTCCGGGATTACATTGCAGCCTGTTTTGCAGCTATGGCTGTAGCGGTCTCTCTCAATATTAGAACAATACTCCATTAGTCACTTATGCCGGGTTCAGACTACACAATATCAGCCCAATTATAGCGCAACCCATCTGTCTTACGGTGTAAGCTCGGTTCCTGAATGACGATGAGAGTTGTGCGTAATAGTCGATTTTATCCCGTGTAGTATGTTACAGTAGACAACAATGAACACTGCGTCTGGGACGCCTCACAACATCCTGACAGACAGACTAGCATGTTTGATTTTCTTTGTCTTCCGTGCCTTTTCCGTCACAGCTGTCACTTTGACCAATAGGAACACTGAGCGATCAGTTGCTGTGGACAACTGTATGACAACACCCCCCCAGCCTTTTTGATATTTCCTTGAGGAACTACCACAACAGAATAAAAAAGGAAAAATGCTGACATGAAATAGCAGAGGCACTTCAGCAACGTGGTAACTACTGCCATTAGCATCAAGCTAGCAAAGACCGTTAATTTGTCATAATGGGGAAGGATTAGGTAGACAAATATGCCATAGGGTACCAGCTTTATCTGAAACAGACTACAGTAGACACAGGCCTTTATTTCTCAATCCCTCTGTATTTTACAACATTTTTATTCATTATCCACTCCTATTTGCCATGTTAAATGCAATACATTGTGCCGTCATTTTAAAGTCAACTCATCCTGTATCTATTGGAATTTAAAAGCCCCTCAACATTTTACTGAAGAGAATCCCTTCATTTTCTAAAAAGGCTTTTAAAGTGAAACATTTGCAGGAACATACTGTGGAGGATTCAGTGACTTGTAACTCCTACCATCTGGTGGCACTTTTTACATTGCTGCAAAAACAGTTCAGTTGGGACATGAACACAACAGTGACTGAAATAATAATAACAGGACAAGAACACTTTCAGATAATATCACGCACATTGCGAAAGACGACCAGTGATGATTGGTGGATGTCATGTCTGTCGGATGAGTCACAGTAAAATTTTATGACTCCATAATCGCCTTATATGTCACAGCTCTGTCGGAACGGACAAACATGTTGTGTAGTCTGAACGCAGCATTAGACATAAAAACATGGGGAATCAGGGTATGGGTTAAAACAATTCAGAGGTTTACCTTTGAATCTATTTTTTTTTTCTGCTAAGAATGGACTTACAAAAACTGAGGATTTATTAACTAGAAACAATGTAGAATGGTAGAAATATCATAACATAAATAGAGATTAAAACAGCCAGTAAAGAGTGTAGCATGAACTAAATTTACCTCACATATTAAAAACAACACAGTACAGTCAGACTCTGTACCTGTTGGTGTTGTTACCTGTTTTGAATGTTTGGAGGAGCCAGTGCTGCTGCTCCGTGAGTGGCCAGGTTTGAATGTACTGGCTGGAGATTTGTCAAGGAGGCTGATCAATGACTGGCTGCTGTTCAGAGGTGGTGGACACACCTGAGGGTCCATTGGTGTAAAGGGATAAGGATAGCGTTGCATGGAGTGATAGGTCCTTCAGGACAGGTTGTATCTCATGGCAGTACACAGCACTGAGGAAGTCGACAAAAAAAGTCAACAGTGATAAATCGATAAGAAGACACTGAGTTATCACAGTTCACACTATTGTGAAACATTGCTGCTGATGGTTTTAGTTATCTGACATTAAATAGTGTTTTTTCTCATTTAAAAATTATTCTCTTACCCAGCTCATATAGAGTGTGCCTTAATGGATGCACTTACGAAATCTGACGGTGCTCACTGAGGGAATATATTTGTCTCCCGTTCTCAACCTTTGCAGTCCTCTATTGGTTAATAAAATTGGCATGGCACTTTCAAGCTACATTTGGTAACTGTAGTATGTGACCCGTCCACTATGTTGGAAAAAGCTGTGCGAACCATGGCCCACCGGCCTAAGCAAACTCTCATTTTACAGCTAAACAGTACACTAAAATATGTTTCCAAAAATATTTGAGGCGAGAATTAGGCAATGCAGCAACAGAATAATAATTCATATATGATCAGCGCTGCCTAGTACAACAGTTGACAAGTTGACTAACATCACTGGGAGATCAGTTAGAGACCGCTGGGCTCTGATTAGTTGTTTTTGTTTATGTGCAGTTATGCCATTAGAAGCATGATGAGGGGGCAGAGGAGAATATTTTTTTTTCACAGATTATCTGTCTCATAACGTGCTGTGTGGCTTTTGTGACAGTTTCAGCAAATAAAACAAAGTTTTTTTTTTATAGAAGTTACTAACTACAGCTTTAACCAGACAGGTCAGTTTTGTTATAAAACATCAGCTTAGACACTTCAGATATATTACACATACCGTTATAAGAGCAGTAAAAACTAACTTTGACTTCCATCAGTGCTAATGTAGGAGGGCTGCAAGTCACTAGATCGTTAGGTCAGATAGATAGAAAGAAAGAAATGCATGATTAGCATGAAATCACAATCAGCAAATGGCCCATTAAATATCCAGTGGCTCTTCCTGTTCTTCTAGAAAAAGAAAACAACACCCCCACTCCTCTGCCTTCAATGGTTTCCCTTTTTCTCATTCAGCAGGTAAAAAGAGCCGGTAAGAGGAAGTCCAATTGAATGCCTCAAGAAGCCTGACCACATTATTGTGGCAGTTTATTGTTGATGGCTGGCAGCGATTATCACATGAAACTGACCTGTAGTCCTGAATTACATTTGGACAACATAACAACCTAAATGCAATTATGTGAATTGTCAATCTTACTACACCATTTCTACTGTAATATCTGAGTTACTCAGGGAGCAATCATTGTTGTTCAAATTTTACACTATCAGTATATTTGAAGATGTATTTTGATATACAGTGATGTAAAGCTTTTGTCCATATTGCCTAGTCCTGAACTAAATGAAACAAGTGCACAACTACAGCAAGTGGTACTACTGATGACAACGTAGCAAATGAAAGCACCTAAAACCATTATAAGGACACTGAAAGCAGCAGGTAAAATTAAAAAAGCTTTGGTGACACATAGCAAATAAAACACACCTGATTACTAAGAAGCTGCTCCCCCAATAGTCCACAGGAAATTCCTTTAACTTTCCCTCGAGAACAACTGTAGAGCTGCAAGAATTCCCCTCAAAGTTCCTGTTTAAAAGAAAAACCACACCACAGAAAGAAATGTTCCTAGTAGCATTCCTTCAGCATCACAATCCTCTGAGAAGCTATGTTACACTGAGAGCAATGTCACACCTGACTGATGATGCACTAGTCAGACTGGTGCATATCAAAGCCAGCGGGTATCTGGGCGGGGCTGGAGGAACAGCACTCTCTCTACCTGACCAAACTGGCCTGCCAGCTTTTGATCACAAGGATGACAAGATCTGGAACAGATTTGTTGTCAGCAGATGTTGGCTATATTAAAAATATAAGAGCTCTCAACTGTAGTCAATAATCAGTTCAGCCCTACAAAGGCAAAGAGCAGTAAATACACCATGGGTGATTTGAAAAGGTCAAACATAAAAAAGGGGGCTATTTAATAGAAGGGCTAAATCACACTTTTAAGTGCCATCAACAATGAGCATTTTATATTATAGCAGAACCACTGTTGTAAGGAAAGTTACATCGAAAGAATAAAGGTGTAAAGATAAGTCTGGTGATACTTGACATTTTTTTGTGAATAAATAGCATGTGCAGACCCAGAGCAACAGTTAATGTATCTACTAACAAGTCTTGTGTATGTATACAAAGCCTGATATATCTTATTCCTCTGTGCCACGAGTAATTATCATCAATGCACAGACAGTTTATTTGGATTCAATTTCATGTGCATCATCCTACTCACTAGAACACCAAATATGGATTAGACCGCTGCTGAAAATAGTCCCTAACAACTGCACTTTTAGCTCCCGTTTGATTTTGTTCCATAAAAATTGCAGTTTTTAATTTCATTTTTAAAAATGAAACAATAGGTGTTGTTTTTTTATATTCTTTTTATAAATATGTATGTCTTTATCAGTAATTAACAGGCTTAAAGCAGAGAACCAAAAACAGAATGGGGAAATCACAAAGCATTGAGAGACAAACACATTGAAGTTTTGGGGCTTTTCATGGGCTTTGTTACCAAGGAAACAAAAACAATCACATGTGTAAAATCCCAGTAATGCAAGGTATTCCCATTGTCATGGTGTAGGTGGACGGGAAAGTATGCTCTGCAAGCTGTATTTTGGGTTTCGTTTCAAAATACTATGCATTCATTAGAATTTTCTTTTCTCTTATGTATTAATGACTTTATTGATATGAATACAATCCTTAAAATCGTATTGGTGCAGCATTAAATCACAGTTTGCTTTCTGAGGTGTTTTTTTCCAGTCTTTACAGGATTCCCGCACATTTCCACTGACAAATTAAAAAAAAAAATTTTCTCTTCCTTGTCCCACTTGCGTGTTGTTTTTAAACATATCAGATCCAGACTCTATTCAGACCTATGCAGCTAGCTGGTATACGTGAAGGGAGAGACAGAGCATGGGGAACGCCAGGGATGGTAAACATTGTTATACATCGCCACATGTTAAAGCTACAACTCAATGTCAGCTACAGAAAATAAAGTTGCCGTTATGTTACAATACGTGAAAGGTTATCCCTGGAAGATTACTGTAACAATTTCCTAAAACGCAACAAAATTCCATAACTTTTCCAGGCCTGGAGAGTGTGATTACAAGATTCCATGACTTTTCCAGGTTTTCCATGACTGTGGGAACCATGTACTACACTAATCCGGGGAAGTACTGAAAGTAAACAAACTGCCATTACTGAGGTGACATCTTCCTACAACCCGCATTCCACACTATCCTGTTTTCTTCATACATCCATAGCCAAGTCACTGTCTAAGGGCTACAGTGGTCTCACAGATACAATTTACTCGGTTGACATTTAATGCCAACTCGAAAAACTTTGCTGCTGTCTTGTGTCAACAGGCAGCAGCCGACACTTAGTCATTAAGACTTGCCATTGCAGTCATAGCGGCGCCGCTAAATGGCGAAACATACAAAGCGGTCACCAGGTCCATCTGTATGTGAGCTCCTGCATTTTTTTCTTTTAACTGTACCTTTTCATCATAACTATCATTTGTGATTAGTTTATCTAACAGTTAATTATTTAAACTTTTTGGCTCGCAGTTCACCTTTGGACAGTCTGAAGAGTCGCAATGTATTTTTGGTTAGTTGAGTATGTCCAGTAAGATCATATCTTATACTCAGAAATTCTCACTAATCTGGTATTTGGCCATTGCCCTCATACACAAAATCCACGTACTATGTAGATGGAATGCACTACATACTCAATTCTACGTCATACTTTATATGAATGGCATGATGATACAGTGTAATGGTTGTGGAATTACATCTTCTTTGCCAAACATCCAGTAAACCAGCTGATTCCAGGAAGGTATTTTCCTACCTGGTGGAACCAAAGGAGGAGGAGCAGAGAGTGCCAAAACATTCCCTACATGCTTTGCACTACACATCATCATGTGATAACATCTTGGTTACAGGCTCTAACATACCAAAACATTCCTAACATGAGGTGATAAGTGATGATGTATCATTGTATGCTCTTATCAGAGACAGTGACATGCCCTCTTTCTAGAATATTGTGTCTCTTTGGTTATGTGAACTGATGACCTTTCAAAAATTATGTTAAGCTCCCTTATAAGCTCCCTAATAATCACATATCAATATCAATTTTTTTCTTTTTCATTTCGGTATCCTCCCAAGCACATAGTTTTGGTTTTTAGATATCTGTCTGCTTCCATGCCGGTGCACTAAAGGTGCATGGCATTTTGATGTGGTAGTCAAAGCACTAAACATGGGATGCACAAATTTTAAAACTCTAGGCTAATACTGTTACAAACATTTTACATAACACGTTGGCCAATAGTCGAGAACATGAAACATGAAGACCGTAACCGATTCAACGGCCTTTTTACTATACATATATATAATTTATAATCAGTGTTTCCCCTACCATTATATTAGGGAAGCACCCCGCCCTCCCCAACGGCACCCCCCGCCCCCCCTTGAAGGTCAAGTTAATATCATTTAACTTTATTTTCTATATAGCACCAGATCACAACAGAAGTCATTTAAGGTTACCTTTCCTATAAACAGGTCTTTACCTTGTCCTTTTAATAAACAAGCTAAACAGCCTTACGTTTTTCATCTTATTCACACGACAGCATGTCATTTCTGTCTCTACATGGTCGCACGTTTACAGTTCTCCTCTGCTCTCTGTATCACTCATGGCAGAGTTCCGCACCCTCCCACCCGCACACACACGCACGCACACATGCACACACAAACAAACAGACACGTGCACGCACACAGGGTGAGCACACTAGAGTGTGGCTTGGGCCGCATTTTTCTGACCGAACCCGAACCGAGTCCGAGAATTATAAACGAGCCCAGCCCGAACCCGACCTGACATAGTCATTGTTATGTCAGAGTGTTAATGACCATCAAAATGCTGCTGTTATGCAGTTAAACACGCTACTTGCACAGCAGTGCAGCAAGGCACTGTTCACACACTCGATTGGAGCTTCAAACATTGTCACGTAAATAACAAATTCAAGCACTTGAATAGGCCATCGCACAACACAGCATGTCAAGTGGGCCAAACCCGAATCGAACCCCAACAAAACATTTTGATTTGCATCCTCTATTCTGGGGAAGATCTCTGTTCATCCTTAACACATTTTCTATCATCCCAAACAGGACACCTGCTACCACTAGCCATCTTGTCACATAGCAGTATCACAGAACCCATCTGCCAAACCATTATTGTATTCTTCTTATACCTGCTCATTAATTCAAGTTTGTGGCCATTGCTTTTTAGCCCTGCTTTTTAGCCTGCCCAAAATTGATTGACACAACAGAAGAACATCAGCTAATAGTATCGGTGAATGTCATCTTATTTGCCAATAGGCCGATAGCAGTCGACAAGGATGGCCGATACCAATGTTCAGCTGATAAATCAGTGCACCCCTACACTAAACACATCTTTTAAAAGATCAGCAGCAATGTCCTGTTAACTCTACAGAATTAACAATAATACTTCAGTACTGTTTTAATAGAAACTAATTACTTTGGCTTGAAGAAACTGTCTCTATGAAAACTGTTGACTGTGAGGTCTGTGAATTTTTGAAAAACAATACCATTTCTGGATCGCCAAATCAGCAAACTTTCTGTTGCGGCCTTTACACAGGTTGCTGAGGGACTGTCTCTGGAACCTGTGTCTTCCTGGCAAACATTCATTTATATGTCTGCCCAGTTCGTACAGGCTAACACAGCAGCAGCAGTAGCAGCTAACATCTGACACCAAGCCGTACCACATTATTCCCAACAAACCCACAAACACCGAAACAGCTAGACTGTGTTATTCAACCTGTTAATAACTGTTAGGTAACTTTACCTGTATGATGCTTATAGTTAGCCCTGTCACTGTGTGTGTGCAGGCGGACTCTCACCAACTGTCCCCAGCGTGGAATTCACTCACACAGCAGTAATGTCCTAACAGCATGGCAGCGAATGGACAACAAGATGCAAAACACAAAGCCTTTGTTTTGTATTGAGGGATGCACTTCACTTATTGTGTCAAATACTTCAATTACGGGAGGTCACCAAACATTTAACTTAATCCCATTAAAAAGTGTGAAGCTTCACCTAGTGGTGCAACTGTTCCTTGTCTTCTGTATTATTGATTTTATATATTATTTATCCGTTAAATTATTAATGGCAATTACCAATAATCGACTAATCACTGACATGACTTGTGTGCAACACAATGTCATTACTGTCATGGTGGGTGGTACCACCACTGGCATATGTGTCAAGAGCCTTTACTTACTCCCCATGACTAACAAACTAGAAACAGTGAAAGCAAAAGATATCTACAAGGTAAACTGCAGCTGCACTTACCAGGGATTTCATCTAACTTATTTTGTATTGGGGATCAACAGGACCATTTTAAGAATCTTCTCAATGATAGCTAAGGCACAGCAGCATCTGTATGAGCTCAGGAGGCAATCAGTAGTTAACCTGACTCAATAGCTGCATACTTAGTTGAAAGCATTTGCACAATGTATCACAGTGAGGTATTCTAGCTGAATGGGACATTATTAGGATACCTACAGGATACTCAATGTTATATTCTTCAATTTGAAAACATTTAGAAAGCAGAAGGGCTAAAAATACCAAGGGCATAACTCTTCCCTGTAATCACCTCTTAAATCTTCCACTATTTGGTAGGAGGTTTAGAAACAACTTGTCTCACAAATCCAGGTAAATAAAGAGCCTCTTCCCCTACAGCTGCCACTCATGTACAATGTGTCCTACGTATCCATCCCATGTCATAGCCCGTGACACTTATGTTGAGTCATTAACAAGGACAGAAAAAAGTTTAGAACAACTATGAGAGGTATGTGGTCTGACCAGAAAACCAGAGAGAGAACAAGGGCTGATATACAGCCTTGAGAGCAGTATATGACAAAAACCTTAACAGCTTTATGCCTGGAGCACAAAACAAGGCCATGTGTCAGTTCAAGAATATGATGATTCTGTGAACTCATTCAACAACATGTTTCCCATAGCTCACTGCAGGTTTCAAGGTGATGCAATAGACAAGATCCTCAGCTTCAAATCCATTGGTGTAAAACGTTGCTGAAAATTTCATCCTCAAAATGATGTCTCATGTACAGTGTCCCTGCTCATGTCATCTCCTCCATTAGTCCTCCTCTTTCCTCTCAGAACTGAAATAAACAAATTAAGACATCCTACATGATGGCACGCAAGACCAATTTCCAGGTTACCTCAGGAGCCATGATATAAAGCAAATTCTCAACAGCTAAAAATTATAGTAAGTCACCAACACAGTAGCTATGGGAACCATGGTACAACCTGACCAAACCAAATTTAAAACCAGATGCAGATTGTATCGTGGTGTGTTCTTTAACAGCAGTGCTGTCCCGAACAATCTGTTCTTTCACATGCATGCTTATGTGATGTCACCTCAGACGGGGCTGAGACCTGAACAGACTGGTTCCTTTTCGCCCTCTTCTATCCTCCATCTTCACTCGTTCCTTCCTTCCTTTCAGGAATGTGCCAGAGCAACATGCACAGGCTGTTTGGCTACATGTGACTGATTAGGTCTTTAGGGTTTACAACACACCGTTGTTTTGTTTTCTCTCAAAACAAAGACAGGTAACACAGCTGGTGATATGAATCCCCATAGGAACAGATGATATGTATGTCAACACAATATAAATGAGACAAACAGGAGCACTCTTCAATGTCAATTACCAGTTTCAATGTTTTTGTGACAGCATCTCAACTTCTTTTCTAATACCACCTACACCGTACTACAGCTTTAATGAAATTCTCACAGTTAAGTTGTGTTGCAGATTTCTTTGTCGTCTATGGTGAAATAGAAAAAAAAATTTGATTTGTTGTTTGACTTGACATCAATGGCAGTCGTTATAGAGCTGGTTTCAAACCTCACTCCTGTTTTGGTACAGACTAAATTGTGTCTATCAATAAAAAAAAAGTTTTTGCATTAACTGTCCTAGTAAGGCCCTTTCAGACACAACACGGTCTGAGTTGGATTGCCGCTGGATTCAGTGATCACAGCACAGGGGATGTGCAAAGGGCGAGCTCGCACACAGGTTATCATTACAGCTATTCATAGATTCCTTGGTAGAGTGAAGTTTTTTGAAACTCAGGCTCATTAAAACACACCTGCAATCAAAAATGGGACAGGACTGTGAGTGATCTTGTCATCGGCATCAGTGCAGAACTCGTTTAGAAGCTGTCACATTATGACCTAATTAACAACCTACAGCCTCCCGCAACTGCTGAAAAATACCTGTTCTATAGCTATGCTGTAGGGGAGCATATATGCACAGTTTATAAAGTTTTGTGACTTTTCTTTTGTTACATGTGAGTAATGGGACAATGGGACAAATTTTTCTTATTATTTATTCATAATCATTCTAACAATGGTTACATTGATAATGAAAATATTCCCTTGTTTAGATTTTTTTGAAGAAAACTGCACAGACGTGTTTTTGTGTTTATGGTTGGTCCTATATTGTGATATAAACTGTTATTGTATTGTTCTGGATTCTTATTTGTAAAATTGAAAATGAAAATATATTTACTTTTTCAGCTTAGTTTATTTAGGAAGATAATCTCATATTGCCTAAAAAGCATACAGGGTTTTTTTTTCTTTGTATTTTGCAGAAAATAAGGTCTGTGGCAAAAAATAAACACAGTTGATACTTACACTTTTTGTTCGGCAAAATAATCTTCACAAATGAATATGACTGACACACACACACACACACACACACACACACACACACACACACACAACAACACTTCAGGCAACCAACTGGCCAGCAGCGGCCCTGCTTAGTTCTCACCTTATAGGCTAATGGAAATACATTAGTTTAGCAGTATAAACATAGCTGGGAAATAGGCTGATAAAAAGGTATCAGAGACATTAGAGCAGTTTGAAGTAAGACTTCAGCGGCAGGTATACACAGCAGTGAAGAAATCTGCCAATAAAGACAACACACCCAACTGGCTCCTAGTGAACAGAGGAGCATCCAGTCACACAGAAGGGTGTGTGAGGAGTGTGTGTGTTGGAGACATGTGGAAGGCTCCGAAACAGGTTTGGTTCAAGTGAACAACACCCCAACCACCGCCACAGGAACAACGTGAGAAACTTTTAACAACATGACGCGTTTTATGGCCGATAAGGACATTCTAAATTTTCCTTACCTCTTTAAACATTGGTCCGTTTAAAAAAACTGACATGACACGCCAAAATGCCGTCAAACGTCGTTTCTGTGAACCCCCAGTCACATTTTTTTCAAACATATCAAAACAAACACTCGCCATTTTATTTCACGTTACAAACGAAATGAAGCGTTACAACGCGCGTGGCCACAAAAGCTGCTGTCCAAACACACCGACAAATGATTTCTTAAAAGTTTCTTTGGCTTATAAATCAGCATCAAAATTATAACTTAGCGTTAAGTGAAACGATACAATTTTCCATTTCTCTGAACAAGAACTTACCTATTTTTATTGTGAAGTGGCGTCCTGCCGACTGAAACCCACCGGCTGAACTGATTAGACCCTCTCCTCTCCTCTTCAAACTCTTGTGTGAAGCCGCCCTCGCGGTGCTACCTCTGCGTGCGCGTGGCACAGATTCCAGTTTGTGCAGGTGTACTGGCAGCACAGGTGCATCATGGGAGCACCTTGTGCCTCTTCTTCTTCTTTTTTTTTTTCCAAACTTTTTTTTAAGTTCAAATTTACAATTGGGAAATACTTTCACAACGTCAACAATTATAAAAACAAACCACAGAGAGTCAACAATAAAAAACAAACAAACACTTAAAACACTCATAAAGGGGCAGATCTAAGACACAATGTTATCTTTTCTAAAGTGTAATCATGGCATACGTACTACAGAAATTTTACTGTAGCTGAACTTGTGCTGATTTCAAAATAAGTCATGTGACTTTGAAAATGCTGCTTATATTTGTTCAAATGTTACAACAACATCAGAGCATGCCTAAATGATCACAGTATCCTGAGATCCCAGAGAGTTAAATAAAAAAATAAAAAAAACAGGAAAACACAAATGATGATTAAAATGCAACTAGGCTGTAGCCATGGAGTCAGCATCGGGGGAACCAAATCTGCTGGGCGATCTGGGAAGAAATGAAAGCCACTATTGTCTACATAAATTACAGTGCACAAATATAACGCAATAAAGACATTAATGTCAGTTGAACAGAGTGCCCCAGGAATGAATCCTAAAACCCAGAAATGAGTCAACATCTCAGCACTTATCTCAAAGTCAATGGGGTTTTTTTTAGATGGGCATTTGGTTTATGGCCAAAATCAGGTCTGTGGTTAACACAAACTAAAGAGACTTTCACATTTTGTTCTATGACATAAAATATGTCAGAGAAGTTGCTAAGTGAAACTACAGAGTGTCATCATGGTGAACGCTGCGTTACAACTTAATATTGGCAATGGTAGCTCGTTAAGTCATGTAACCGTGGCGTTATTGTATTTAGGCTTCCAAAATCATAAAAGTGGTGTTCATTTGTGAAATTTATGTGGCTGAACAAAATGTGTAAGTATCACAAACATTTGTTTGCCATAGAACTTATTTTCTGCAATGATCCAAAGCCCAATGGAAAAATCAGGCTTTTTGATGCAGGAACCAAGCTAATCTTAACTCCCATGTCAGCCTACAGAAAAACATCTTCCTTGGAGCACTCTATACCCGATGAGCCATGGTCTGTTAGACTAGAGCAACACCACCTGGACAAACCAGATGCATAACTGCAGTACACTGTAACACTAGAACCAGCAGTAATAATAGGGTGATGGCAATTTGTTAAGTTTATTTATGATTATGATTATATTTGTTAATGATTATTTTGGATAGCATTGCATGATTGCCTATCACAGCATAGCAAATTTGTTTGAATGTGAAAGAAAAAAGTGAAGACTAACTAAACTAGGGCAGAGTCGCTGCGGATAAAAACACCGCCACACACTAGTGCGTCATAAGTTATGACTAAGAGAAATTACTTTTGTATGAGTCTACGCATTGTTTATTAGAAAAACCCTGCATGGTATACCTTTAAGGGATGGTGTAATGAGACAAACAGTAAATGGATTTGTTTTACTGTTCAATATGCTACATTATCATTGCATAATAATACACCATATTAATATGCAAACGATTCATTACTAATTATTAATTTGTGCCCAGAAATTGGCTGTGGTGTGTTATGTGCACTGTCACAAATTAAATGTTATTTTTCCTCAGCATCAGTACATAAAAAGAAAAAAGGATCCAGTGCAACCAGTGTGCAGTATGACATTTTCATTCATAGCTATGAGTCCTTAAGTCAATAAGCAGGCTGGAAAGGAGAAGCAAAAGATTTCAACAGTCCACTTAAAAGGAAATGAATCACTCATGCAGGCTTCTTCTAATTGCTGTAGACTGTCCGCAGAGAGGTGAACATTAATTAATGGCAGTCCTCACCTCCAAAAATATTTCTATGCTGAACCTGAAATAGCAAGCAGTAGCTATGACTCATTGCTATTTGGGACAATGGACACTAAATGTAAAGGCTACATGCACAGAAAAGACATAACAGCAGAGACTGCATTTGTCACAGTGGGCACTATTAACCCAGTAAATTTCCACTAACCCCGCCTCTCCACTGCATCTACCTGCCAGCCTATCACTTGTCCACACATCTCTCACTTCTGCCAGTGGTGGCGGTCTGGCCGACACCTGCACCCACAGCCTAGTCGGTGGTCCAGCTGACACCTGCACCCAGAGTCCAGTGGGTGATCCGGTTGACACCTACCCGTCCTGAGTGCAGCCCTCCCAAGCTCCTGTCTGAACTGAGCTGCAGCACTCCTAAGTTACAGAGCTGCAGCTGCCTCCTGCAACCCCTGCTGGGGCACCGCACTCCCAAGCTCCTCTCCATGCTCCCGGCCGCCCCCATATCTGCTCTGCCAGTCTTGTCGGCCTCTCAGCCGCCCCCACAGATCTGCTCTGCCCATCATGTCAGCCTGCCCTGCCCATCTGTTTGGCCTCCTGGTCAGCCTTCAGAGTTGCTCCGCCGACCTGCTCATCCTACTGCTGGTCCTTAGGCCCTACTGCAGCATCCTGGTCACCCTCTTGGGTGGTATTACTCATTTGTCCTGCCCCCAGGCTTTCCACCCAAATTTCTCTGCTACACCTCTGTTCAGCCTTCAGAGGTTCCCTACTCTGCAATTGCTCAGTTCAAAAGTTGTCCCTTCTCTTTTTTGTTGGCATGATATCTAGAAAGTATAATATGTGTTGGCCTTGACAAAACTATGTTATTTGTGCTGAGCATTGCAGTCAATAGAGGAAAGGGAGTAAGTCATCTGGAAGACAAAATTTTTGCCCATGACCCCCCCCACTTTCAGCCAATCAAATGTTAGCATACCTTAATTGGTCATTTTGGGGATGCAGTCTCTGGTAAGGCACATCAGAGTTATCTAATATAATAAAAATACTTCCTTAATGTATGGATCAGAAAAAAGGTGAGCATACATTGAGTTATCCAAGAAGATAGGTGTGCACACTTTAGCAGGTGCTAGGCTAATGGCTGTGTCCGACCTGTAAAACAGCATCAGAGAAACAGATTTGTAATGTTAAACTGCTTTATTCAGTGATTTTACCAGTTTAAATCAACAGGTTTGTTTGTTTGTTTTGGAGAGTAGGAGACCTCTGCGGATAATTTGGCCGCAGGTAAAAACCTCCTCAACATCTGGATCAGAAAAATGGTGAGCAAACATTTGCAGATGTTGGCAGTTGGTCTACAACGTGCCAACAGTGTAACGGAAACACTGATTTGCAACATGAAACTGCTTTATTGAGTTATTTTGCTCATTTAAATTACATGATCTGTTTGTTTTGGAGAGGAAGAGACCCCTGCGAATAATTTTGCTCCAAATAAAAACCTCCTGAAATATTAACACTGAAGGAATTCTGACCAGGAAATGTTTCAGCTGGTTGCAGTCTGCATCCTTACCACTAGTCGCCACTATATCCCCCTAAATCTTATACACTGGACCTTTAAGTAAAAGATTTAAGTAGCTTCTTCTTCCACCATATAATCTCATCTACATAACATCATAAAGCAAAAACTAACACAGCAGCAAAGACAAAACTTTTAACCAAATCTTATACATATAGCCTAACATAATATTAATAATGACATTTCTTTAAGATACATGGAGATCAGTATGAGATGAGTACATACAGCCAAGAAGAACAGCACAGAGAAGGATTAAATGAAATAAAACAAAAAAAACCCCCACAAAAATAATGACATTTTCTGAAAAAATATGCAACATAAATCATTTTTAATTTCCCTTTCTCTTAATTATTTTCTGATCTCTGCTCTCAAAATTATTGTTTTATTCATAATATAAATATATGCTAGCTATATACAATATACTGCAGGTGTTTTGCATTTATCATATTGAAATCTAAAGCACAAACACAAATCCCCTTTGGATATTTGTTCTTTTGACTTTCATTTATTTCAAATATTTCATTGTTTATTGTTGTAATGTCTAGTAGTTATTTACTTGTTACCTATTCTGTGCTGTTTTAATCCTGTTCTGTGGAGCATTTTGGGCTGCATGATTGTATCAAAGGTGCTATATAAATAAAGTCTGATTTGACTTAATTTTATATTATTGAAATACAGTAACACAGTGGTGCAGAATTAGCATCGTTGCCTCACAGCAAGAGTGTTCCTAGTTTGAACCCGTGGTGGGGGAGCCCTTTTGTATAGAGTTTGTATGTTCTCCCCATGTCATGGTGGGTTTTCTCTGGGTACTCCGGCTTCCTCCCACAGTACAGGCTAGACAGGCAGGCTAGAGCAATTAGTGACTCTTAATTGTCCATGGGTGTGAATGTGAGTGTGGATAGTTATCTGTTGCTGTATGTTAGCCCTGTGATAGTCTGGCAGCCTGTCCTGGGTGTACCCCACCTCTGGCCCAGTAATCAGCTGGGATAGGCTCCAGCCCACTTGTGACCCCTAACATGTCTCCCTCATTATATAGGACATGTGCATTTGTCTCCCTCATTAAAAACATAAAAGTAGCATAGGACTTTTATTTTGAAAAATTCAAGATATTTACACCATAAATTTATGTAGAAAGGCACAAATTTGGTACATAAAAATTGTCCACAATGCAGGAAATTAGGTGTTTGATCCTCAAAATTTTTCCAGGAGAGGACCTCCAACACCTCTGCTTCATATGTGCTCCATACCCCAACACTGAAATGAAACCCACGCCCTTGATGATAGCTAAGGGACTTTTCTCAGCTCCCTTAATTCTGCACAAACACATACTGACACACTTTTACTGCATATGCACAAGCCTGTACAAGTGCATGTGTCTTAACAGCCGTGAGCATTTCCCACTAACGAAAATCAAACATTTGGGAGAGTGTCAAGAGCAATTAGAGATGACTGGTGACCTTATGACTGTGCTTTGTTTCAAAATATTATATTAGTTATTTGACTCTACAAGTGCACCACATCCTAAATGTTATAGAAAGGAAAGTGCATGTCAGTGACAGTACATCTCTTTGTGGACAGTGATCACAGGATGGTTTCTCCTGTGGATTCCTCCACCGGGAATGAAAGGGAAACTACACTACATCTCAGCCAAGTGGGTACTCTGCACGTCTGCTAAAGATTCAGACAAAGCTCTCCATCTAGTGGACAAAGAATAAAACTAACCTTTCTCATCCGTGTTGTTCTCTAAGCTCAGCCTCTCAGGCAAAGCTTCCTGCTGTCTACTGCTGCCAACGAGAAAATAATAAATAATGATAAATACTAATTACAAATAAACAAATAAACTTAAAATAGTAGATGGTTAAGTTTAGGGTTTAGATCATGACAGTGTTACCTGCAAATCAGACTAAAGGGCAGGTTTACAGGGCAGGACTTTTAGGGAGCGTGCAAGGAAATGTTGCCTGGGAGGCTTGACTCAGGGCATCAATACTCTTAGTCCTTTGTCTACCTCAAACTTGTGCTTGGTCTTTCTCACACTGCCGAGTCTGGACTCCAAAGGTGAAGATTTGAGGGTGTGACAGGCAGAATCAGATCACATAAATACAAGCACAGAGGACTGAGGCACAATCAGCAATGTTTCCTGAGCGTTTCCTCTGCAGATGAAGAATGAAAATCTCTTCATTTGGATGTGAGTTTTTCATGTTTAATGAGCAAAATATTGTTATTTATTCTACAGTTATACAAGGGCAAGTGTATATCTGAATATTTATTTAAGTAGTGATTTTGGGGTCTTCTTTGAATCCCTGTTGCATGTTACTCTTAGTGTTACAAGAATGAGACAGACAAGTTGCCACATGTTACAGTATGGCTAAGATGTGGGGAAATGGCAGGAGCAAATCATCCTATTAAACATTCAGGCTTCATTTGATTCCAAAACCTGTGCAAAGTCAGATATGCAGAGTGTAAACTTAAGTCAATACAGCAGCAAACACTTATGGTGATAGTTAACAGTAGAAATACATTATCTTGAAAGTTGCTTCAAAACCTGTTTAAGGCTGTATGAGACTGTGAAATCTATTGACGTAGATGTTTTAGTTCAAACTCAAGTGACTTTAGTTCCCTTTGCTTTACTTCCCGAAATGTGAATTCTGGCATAAACGTAATAGCAGAGGAACTAACACTTAAAAGGAACATACCAGAGATTGTGTTCTTTATTTACTACAATATGATCTGTGTGTGTGTGTGTGTGTGTGTGTGTGTGTGCGTTGGGGGAGACATCCTGGACAGGTCACCAGACTATCACAGGGCAGACAACCATTCACACTCACGTTCACACTTGCAGGTAATCTAGAGTCAATAGTTAACCTAGCCTGCATGTCTTTCGACTGTGGAAGAAAGCTGCAGTACCCAGAGAAAACAAACACTGACAAGGGGAAAACATGCAAACTCCACACTCAAGGGCTCCCCCACCCACGGGTTCAAACCAGGAACCCTCTTGCTGTGAGTGAACAATGCTAATTCTGCACCACCTTGTTGCTGTATTTCAATAACATCAAATTAAATCAAACTTTATTTATATAGCACCTTTGATACAATCATGCAGCCCAAAGTGTTTCACAGAACAGAATTAAAACATCCATCCATTTTCATCCGCTTATCCGGGACCGGGTCGCGGGGGCAGCAGGCCGAGCAAAGAACCCCAGACATCCCTCTCCCCAGCAATGCTTTCCAGCTCCTCCTGGGGGACCCCAAGGCGTTCCCAGGCCAGATGAGATATGTAATCCCTCCAGCGTGTTCTGGGTCTGCCCCGGGGCCTCCTACCAGTGTGACGTGCCTGGAACGTGGTTGGATAGGACAGTACTACGTGTGTGTGTGTGTGTGTGTGTGTGGGGGGGGGTAATAATAATAATAATATTTTTTAGAAGATTTTGTGACAATGTTGCAAAATTTACAAATTTCAGTAATAATGTTGACCAAGTAAAAAAAAAAAAAAAGATATTAGGCATTGATGAGTCAGTACTAAAATATGTGCCTTAAATGTATTGACATGAAGCCATTTGATACAGCATAATAAAAAGCAAATGAATTTCACCAATTAAAATTGTAAATGTAATGCATGCTATAATGCGTGATTTAAAAAAAATAAGAAAATGACTTGTTATTGGAACAATACTCTACAATTTCATATTATCAATTCACATATGAAGAAATTGAGTATGAGTCATATCATTATTCAGTGATGGGATTTTTTTGAATGAATAAGTGACGCCTACTGAAACCCAGTGTTTTTGATTTTGCAACACTGGAACAAAACCCTCCAAATAATGTGTTTTCTACTTTTAGTTTTAGTCATTTAAGTTTTTCTTTTTTATTTCATGAAGCAGGACATAACAAGTGAGACCACAGTCTTAAGAGGATAAACAGCTTTGTATCATAACAAAGTGGGTAAATGAACTACAGGAACCTTCCTTCTGCTGAATCAGTACCTAGATCTCCCTGCTCCCCTCCCAGTTTTGCTGACTCTGGGGCTATTGCTCGAACGTCAGGCTGTTCTCCCACATTTTTGTATTGCCTTCCACCCACCAGGGACACAAATGTTGTGTCTCAAATCAGATACTTCTTTTAGTACACTCACACAGTACATAGTGAATGCAGCACACTGCTGAAGAAAAGTCAGCAGGTTCTTGAGCAAAATAAAATCCCTGGAAGTCCCTAACTGCCGACCTTTGACCTTTGACTATTCAATCACAATCATGACCCACACATTTAGCACATTAAGGTCCAATGCCAATGATTCCATTTTGAACATCTTGTTGTTGGAGGTAAAAACATCCTCTGATCTACCAGGAACCAATGATGACGGCAGTTACAGAGCTGCTGTTGGAAACACTGGATGATCTGGGAGAGGATGAGCTTAAGATCTTCAAGTGGTTCCTACAGCAGGCTGAAATCCTGGAGGATTTCCCTGCCATCCCAAGAAGCCGTCTGGAAAAGGCTGACAAGCTGGACACACTGGACCTGATAGTGCAGACCTACCATGAACAGTCTGTAGAGGTGACCAAGAAAGTGTTGACAAAGATCAACAGGAATGACCTGGTGCAGAATTTGTCCACTGTCAGCTTGGGGCCCAAACGTAAGTCATATCTGCAATGTGACAAAAAGGAAGTCCTGGTTTGTATGAACTGAATCTCTTGTATCTCTCTCAGAAATTGTGCATGATGTTGGAAGAATTTTGGAGAGCAGTGGAGCATCTTCTGCCTCTCTTCATCCCCTTCATACCAACAGGAGTCAGACTGAAGGTAAAGTTTCTCTCCCTGGCTGTCCTTTTCATCAGCCTGCTTATTCTCTAATCACAAAGCCATGTAAGTTTAATTAAACCTTTTGTTTTACTTGATATCATCCACCCTAGAAACACTAATTCAATTTTAGAGTTGTAGCTTCTTTGTGGCAACATTTTACCACAGTAATTGTACTGTTTGAATGCCACAGGTTAAGAGTTGTAAGTGTATGATTGTTGAGCGTGGATGCATCAAATAACCTGAGTGAACATTATAAAAATATTTCCATGACAAAGTGAAAGTTAACAAATGAAAACAACCTATAGTTAACTACAAAGCACTCACAGAGTATATCCTCACATCGGCTGCACAATTTTCAATTTGTCATTTTCATGCAAGACAATGTTTAGAAATGTTTAATTTGCACATATTTATGTTAAAGGAACAGCATTAACAATTTGGGAAATATGCTTATTATCTTTTCAAGAGTTGGATGAGAAGGTCAAGGCCAGTCTCATGTCTTTGTGTTAAATAGGGAGCTAGAGAGAGAAGTGATTAGATTGGTACAGTAGAAATGGTAGGTGTAATTTTGACCTTGGGACAAAATCAAGGAAGCTGCTACCCCCTGCTTGTAGTCTTTAAGCTAAGCTAGGCTAATTGCCTCAAGACTCTTGCCCCATGCTTGTTTCAGAGACATGAGATTAGTATCAATCTTGTCATGTTACTTTGTTAAAGCAAGCAAATAAGTGTTTTTCCCCCCAAAATGTTTTACTATTCCTTCAAGAAAGTGCAACACTTAGCAAATGGCAGAAAGGTTAATTGTAAAAAATGCTTTAAAAAAGCTGCAACTGGTTCAGGATCTGCACCAAAAGCTTTTCACTGGCTTCCTGGCCCATACTATTGAATCAGTTTTATTAAAATCTGTCTTTGAGATACCCTGCTGACTGAGAAACAAGCAAACAGGACCAAAAATTTTATGCACTTGGTGGGACTAATTGCCCCTTCCTAAGCCCCGCCCTTTGCTGTTAGCCATTGCTACTTTGTCAACCTGTCAGAGCTAGCAATATAGTGATAATACAGCAGTAAATTAGCAGCCATGTGCATTAGCTACTAATTTACTGCTGACTTACAGCTCTCAACTTGAACCAACGCCTGACGCTGCTCAAGCGTGAGTGTTTTTGCTGAGTAGCAAAACATCCTGGTGCAGACTATTTCTGTGAGTTTGTCAGCCCGTTGCTCGTGCTGCATTTGAAGATAATTGTATGCACGCCCGTTCTCAGTTTTCAGCGTCCAATAGTCCACCACCAACTGTTCGTCTCGTCTCATCTTGTGTCGTCAACGAAAATGAAACATAGATTTTATCCTAAGTTTTTATTATCAAGATCTGTTTTTACCCTGCCATTGTCTTATTTTTGTCATGGAAGAAAGGTTGTTGATGAAAGATGTTCATCATAGTTTGTGTTGATGAAATTAACAGTGCGGCCATGGTTGCTGCCGCTTATGGAAGACTCTGAGTTTCTAAAAAGTTGAAAGGATTTTGTCATTTTTTAGCCTTTACAAAACCAAAAACACAAGGTAAGAAATGGGTTAAGCTGTGTGTTATTCTAGTGTAAGTTGCCAAACATTAGCTTGTCTTTATTTATTTATTTATTATTATATCATATCTAAAGTAGTAACCCTGCATTATTTCCAAAGGCAATGGGCATAGCTAACTCCAGTATTTTGTGGGGTTACATGTTAGAAAAATACCTGTCCAGGACTGGAACATTCATCTTGTGGGAGCCAAGATGCTACTAAATCAAAGTTACAGCCTTTTTTGATCCCTTGTTGGCCATTACCCACCTACCTGACCTACTGCCTAATTTAGACTCCTGCCTTTTGTCTGCTCCCAGCCTGATCAAGTCTGCCTTCCTTTGTTTGCCTGTATGTCTATCGATACTCTTGTCTGCATTTGGGTCCTTCCCTTGTCAGCACTCTCCCTCACCCATGTGACAGCATCTGTTCACAGACTGATAACTTTGTTTTTAATGCATGTTCATCTGATCTGTATAGATCTGCTGGAACCAGACCCTGACCCTTCGGAGCTCATTGCATTAAACCGATGCACACTCCAATCACACCTCCAGAACAGGTTTATGTGTGCACAAGAAGGATGGACGGAAAGAATGGATAAAAAACACCTAGCTGACGTCTACGTAGAGCTCTACGTCACAAACGGGAGTGGTGTAAACATCAACAGACAGCATGAGGTCAGGCAGATTGAGATGGCATCAAGAGAACCAGGGGCAACAGAGCAACCAATCCAACCCAGTGATATCTTTACACACCCCTCTGGGAAAAACACACCTGTAAGAACAGTGCTGACCAGTGGGATTGCAGGAATTGGCAAAACATTTCTTGTACACAAATTTATCCTGGACTGGGCTGAAGGAAGAGCCAATCAAGATGTGCATCTCACATTCCCCTTCACCTTCCGCCAGCTGAATTTACTCAAGGACAGAAGGTTTCGTTTTGCTGAGCTCATTCACAAATGTATCAGGGAAACCAAAGACATCAGTGAGGAGGATCTTAATGACATCTTCACAAAAGTACAGGCTTCAGGAAACACCAACTATGACAAGAGTAAATTCAAACTTCTTTTTGTGCTTGATGGGCTGGATGAAAGCCGATTTCAACTCGACTTCACTACTGACATAAATCCCACTATTGATGTGACACAGGCAGTTAGAGTAGGTGTCCTGTTGACTAGCCTCATCAAGGGGGACCTGCTGCCTTCTGCTCGCCTCTGGATAACCACACGACCGGCAGCAGCCAGTCAGATCCCTCTTGACTTCATTGACATAATGACAGAGGTGAGAGGGTTCACTGATGCACAAAAGGAAGAGTACTTCAGCAGGAGATTCAGAGATGAGGAGCTCCGTTGCAGAATCCTCTCTCACGTCAAGACATCACGAAGCCTGCACATCATGTGCCACATCCCGGTCTTCTGCTGGATTACTGCTACAGTTCTGGAGGACATGTTGAAAATGAGTGACAAAGAAGAGCTGCCCAAAACCCTGACTGAGTTGTACATAGAATTCTTGTTGTTTCAGATCAGACAGACAAAAGAGAAGTATGGCACAGAGAAGACCATCGAGTACATTCAGTCACTAGCAAAACTTGCTTTTCTCCAACTGGAAAAGGGGAACCTGATCTTCTATGAAAAAGATCTCAAAGAGAGTGGCATTGACTTCAACAATGCTTCAGTGTACTCAGGAGTGTTCACGCAGATCTTTAAAAAGGAGCACCGCTGGAAGAAGGACAAAGAGGAGGATAAGATGTTCAGCTTTGTCCATCTTAGTATTCAAGAGTTCTTGGCTGCTGTTTATGTGGTACAGTCACTCATTAACAAAAACAAAAATGTAATGGTGCAACAACAACTCAAGTTTAAAAGTGTCCAGATGCTTTTTAAGAAACCCTCTATGGCAGAGGTCCAAAGAATGGCTATTGACAAGGCCTTAAAGAGTCCAGATGGACATCTGGACTTGTTCCTCCGCTTCCTCCTGGGTCTCTCCCTAGAGACCAATCAGGATAGCTTACAAGGCCTCCTGAAGCAGACAGTAAGTACTTCAGAGGACAATCGGGAAACAGTGCAATACATCAAGGAAAAGATCCGTGAGAATCCGTCTCCAGAGAGATGCATTAACCTGTTCCACTGTCTGAATGAGCTCAAAGATCATTCCCTAGTGGAGGAGATCCAGCAGTACTTGAGTTCAGGAAGTCTCTCCACAGACAAACTCTCTCCTGCTCAGTGGTCAGCTCTGGTCTTCATTTTACTGTCATCAGGAAAAGACCTGGACGTGTTTGACCTCATGAAGTACTCTGCCTCAGAGGAAGGTCTCCTGCGGTTGCTGCCCGTAGTCAAGAACTCGAATGTATTCTTGTAGGTGCATAGACATTATAATTAACTTCATGAAATGAGTTTCTGACAGAAGATAGTGATGTTCCGAATTAATTGTATCACCTTTTAAGCCTGTAAAGTCTAAATGCAATAATAATTGGCCATCACAGTACTGACTGAGTCACAGTTCATCTTGTCAGCTAATAGACCTTTTCACATCAGACATTTTGACTTGTCGTAACAGGAAAAGTACAGGTGAAAAACATTTCAGTAACAATGGCTCAGTTCCATCAGGTGTCTCAATTAACTACCAGCTTTGTATCAAAACAATGTGGGTAGTATGTATTAGGGAACTGTGGTAAACTTCCCTCCATCTGACCGGTGCCCTAGACCCTCCCCCCGCCCCCTGGCAAAAATAATGCAAAACCCTATCATCTAGCAGAATTTGGTGGGCTCTCCTGGGCTGTTGCTTGAACTGCAGGCTGTACTTCGCATTTTCATATTGCCCTCCACCCATGCTGCTACCACGGACACAAAGAGTATAGCAGCATATCAAGGAGCATTTATTGGTCCGGTGTGGCACGGTACATTTTGGTAGTTGTAGGTTTTTTCTCTGGGCACACAACTTGCAACTGCATTGACAGCTTATTATGAAAAGACCCTCTTTCCAGCTGTAAAATGCTTCCTTAATAACATTCGTATCTGATATGGCATACAAATTTGACCAATTTTTAGCAACAGTAACAAGCTAAGATGCTGATACCTAGGAAGTACTTGTTTAAGGACATTGGGACTTAATTATTATGTTATCTCAGCATTTCACACAGGGCAATTAGGTATGACAGACTGTTCCTCGGATAAAAGTACATTCCTAGCTTTTAGTATGAAGCAAGGAAATTAGAGTTACAAAATAAACAAATCACAAGGCTTTTAGATGTGTTGCATTATTTTTAATTTTGCTTTTGCACAGCCATGTTCAGGCATTGAAATAAACAGTTTTGGGCAGTTTTAGACTTGAATAGTGATCCCCTAACCCTTAGGGTTACAAAACATTGAACAAATGTTGCATTGTGTATAAGTTTGTTTTTGCACAACAATGTTCAGGCATTGAAATATATATTTTTTTCCAAAACTACCTACTGTTCAAAGATAAAGCTTAGTTTTGGGTCTTGGAGAAATTGAAAATCCATCCATCCATCCAATTCTGAAGCATTCCCAGGCCAGATGATATATATATATATCTATACACACATATACATATATGTGTATATACACATATATTCCCTCCAGCGTGTTCTGGGTCTACCCCTGGGCCTCCTGCCAATGGGACATGCCTGGAACACCTCTAACAGGGGGCGCCATTAGAGGAACATACCAAACAACAGCTCATGTCTCAGGAGTGTAAGACAGTGAACAAGCATATACAGTCCCAGCTTTCATTTACACCTGTGCTCTTCCTGCTATGACATAACAAGATGTCTGCAGTGAAAAAGGTCTATCATTTTTTGTGGCTAACATTTTGTTTCTCACTGATTCCTCTTTAGACTAAATGGCTGCAACCTGTCAGAGAGAAGCTGTGAAGCTCTGGTCTCAGTTCTCAGCTCCCAGTCCTCTAGTCTGAGAGAGCTGGACCTAAGTAACAACAACCTGCAGGATTCAGGAGTGGAGCTGCTTTCTTCGGGACTGGAGAACCTACATTGTATATTGGAAACTCTCAGGTCAGATCACCTCGATTTTATAATTGAATGAATGAATGAATAACCATTTGTAATTTGTAATTCACTCAGACGTGTTTTATGTTTGTGCTCTGCTTTAATCTTTTTTGTGACGATACCTAAGCATAATTTTACTTTAGCAAAAGATATATTACGTATGTAATTGTGTGTCTGCCCATATGGGTATAGCAGTTTGAAGCTAAGCTTATTTGAAGCCAGTTTTGTTTCTGATTCCTATTCAGACTGAGTGGCTGTAAACTGTCCTGGAGAAGCTGTGAAGCTCTGGCTTCAGTTCTCAGCTGCCAGTTCACCAGTCTGAGAGAGCTGGACCTGAGTAACAATGACCTGCAGGATTTGGGAGTGGAGCTGCTCTCTACCGGATTGATGAGTCCACACTGTAAACTGGAAAGACTCAGGTTAACATTCATGAAACTGCACAGTTTAACTGTGAATTTTTAATGAGTTCGGAAATATTAAAATATTTTATAAGGCAAGAGGGTAAAGGAGGAACGTAAGGGAGCTGGTTTAAAGGTGATGAAACCTAGTGTCACATTAGGGCATCAGTGTGAACTAATCAATATGATAATCCTGCAGTCTTTGCATAATTATTTGGTTTTAAGCACCTAGCAACACCAGCCAGAGGCGATGGCAGCAGAAGATAAGGCCGGGGAGGGTTCATAATTACCAAGTATAACTTAACCATGACATTTTTTTGTATTGATACTTATTTATCTGACACAATATAATCAGAAGAACACAGTATTATGACTGAACTGTACATTTTAGCATTATCTCTGGGATTATGTCTTGATATCTGTATGATCAAACTGAAGAAAAGAATACTTTTCTGCTAGTTTAAAAAGTTTTTTGCCATGGTGGCATGGTATGTCACCTGAGCATAAGTTAGCTTGTCTCTGTGACAGTTCACAGGGACTGTTTTGGTACATTTTGGCTCACTATTTTTGCAATCATCAACCAACAGGAAAAAAAGGTAACATTAACACAACATCAATCAACACTGTCTAAAAGTACAAGCAGTGAAGCTTGGTAAATTTTGTATCCTAAACTATTGAAGTGAGAATTCTAAAATATGTCTTTCTTTTGCAAGAACAAAACAAAACAAAAAACACATAATGTGAATTTCTAGCATTTTTTACATTCATTTTCATCCGCTTGTCCGGGGCTGGGTCGCGGGGGCCAAGCAAAGCGTCCCAGACATCCCTGTCCCCTTCAATGCTTTATAGCTCCTCCTGAGGGACCCTGAGGTGTTCCCAGGCTGGATAAGGAATACCTCTCACAGAACGTGCCCAGGAGGCATTCTGATCAGATGCTGAACCACCTCAACTGACCCCTTTCGATGCAAAGGAGCAGCAGCTCTACTCTGAGCTCCCTCTAGATGTCTGAGCTCCTTACCCTACCTCTAAGGCTGAGCCCAGCCACCTACAGAGGAAACTCATTTCGGCCTCTTGTATCTGCGATCTCATTCTTTTGCTCAATAACCAAAGCTCATGATCATAGGTGAGGGTTGGGACATAGATTGAGAGCTTCACCTCCCGGTTCAGCTCTTTCTTCACCTCAACAGTCTGGCGCAGGACTCCTTGAACTCCTTTGCTTTGAACTCCCAACCCAGAGGGGGCAATCCACTATTTTCCGACAGAGAACCATGGAGGTGCTGACTCTCCTCCCAACTGCTTCACACTCAGCTGCCAACTGCCCCAGTGCCTGCTGAAGGCTGGAGGTGTGATGAAGCCAAAATATTGTGACCTCCATGACATCTAAAAAGTATCATGGGGGCTAGGATTAAGGTGGATACAGGGCCATGACGTTCCCCAGTCTGTAGGACATCATGGAAATTGACAGCGTGTCTCCTAGCAACACTGGCCCTCAAATGTCAGTAAAACCTTCTTGCTGTGTATTGGCCATATCTGGCCATATGCAGAAAGCTGAAACTCTGGCCCGTATGGCTTCTGCCATTGCTGGAACTGAAGTGTGACTACCGGAGTTGCCCCAGACCTGGACCACATGGGTGTGCTATTTGGGGTAGAGTTGAGCATTCGGGACACTACAGTATGACTGAAAATGAGTTTTTTGTTATGTTTTTCAAATTAGTCAAATTTGCCTTTTTCATTCAAATTTCTTTAGGTTGAATGTGTGTAAGCTGTCCGAGAGAAGCTGTGAAGCTCTGGCTTCAGATCTCAGGTCCCAGTCCTCCAGTCTGAGGGAGCTGGACCTGAGTAACAATGACCTGCAGGATTCAGGAGTGAAGCTCCTCTCTACAGGACTAGAGAGTCTACATTGTGTACTGGAAACTCTCAGGTCAGGAATCCTCACTGACAGTTTGATATATATTAGGGAATACACCTACAAAACATCCTACTCTCTGACTTATATTCTGCACATTATCAAAAAAGTTTTTATGTTTGTTGTTTCCAGTGCTGGGATTGTCAGTGGTTAACCATTAATTGGTTAGCCGCCTATACGCATATAGTTCTATAGGTTAATTTTGCTACTCTTTAGTTTACTGCACTGTGCACCATCCGGGTGTGGTGGGATATGATTTAGCCAGTGGCGCCACTCATTCACTGACTACTGCTAATAACACTGTCTAAACAGCATTGCTATGTCGACATTGTGCCTACTCTCCGGTGTGTACACCCTCTTTAGCTTTGTTTTTAGCTCTGTTAGCACTGTTAGCATTGTCAGTGCAGCTAGTGGTGTTAACATATTTAGTGCTAATGGGGTTTGTGGCGCTGAAGCTCACTGAGTCAATGGAGCGCCTGAGTAAAGGTAAGGGCCTCCTGTATATGACATCATTTTTTTCCCCCATAAAAATTAACCACTTAGTTATCACTTAATGGGTGTCAAGCTTTCAAAAGCAAAGATAACCAAAACTGACATCCCTAGTTGAGACCTAAATTACATTATTAAACAGAGTTATGCTACAAGGTTATTCAAGAACTGCCAAATTGAGCAAATACAGGCAGAAAGAAGATTACAAAGCAGTTTTTCCAAAACATTACTATACAATACATAATGAAAGCTTCACCTGCTGGTACCGCACATCAGTATGACATCAGAAAGACGTTGGACTCTCATGTCAGACAAATGTGGTTGGAATGAATTTTGGTTGACAATAATCTAAATGTCTGACGACACTGGAATTCCAAGTTGTAAAGACGTTAACATGATGTTTTGCAGACGTTGGGTTTTGTTCTCTAAACCTTACGACTAAGTGTTGGTATTCTATATCCAGATGACGTTGGCATGAGACGTCCTGACATTAAATTTTGCATATTTACACAATTTAAAACCAACAAAATGCCAAAGTCATCTGTCGTCAGTATTCCACATCACTTGACGCTGGCATTAAATGTTGTCCTGACATTAAATTTTGGTGACCCAATGTCACAGTCAAAATTGAACCAAATAACATCAAAAGATGTTGGTGGCCAGCTGGGTTGACTGTGGCCATCTTTCGTGTGTGTGTAGGCTGTCAGGCTGCCTGGTCACAGAGGACGGCTGTGCTTCTTTGGCCTCAGCTCTGAGCTCCAACCCGTCCCATCTGAGAGAGCTAGACCTGAGCTACAATCATCCAGGAGACTCAGGAGTGCAGCTGTTGTCTGCTGGACTTGAGGATCCACAATGGAGCCTGGAGACTCTCAGGTACAGCTTTTAACAAACACATTTTCTCAGTCAAACTGATAAGCTGAGAAGTATTGTCTCATATTCAGCAAGGTTATGACTGATATTGCTTGTAAAGAGAAAATATGTTGTGTTTATTTCTCCAGTGTGGATCATATTGGAGCGGGCTGGTTGAAATCTGGTCTGGGGAAGTGTAAGTGTGTATTCAGTTTGTCTCTAAAGGAAATTACATAATCTTTCCATAATAAGTCCTCTGCATTCGGGAATAAAACCCCATACAGACATTAGTAGTAAAGAGATTTGATATTTAATGGAATGATACTTGAAATAGACACTCATGTATAATGTTATAATGATAGCAATATATTATGTTGTGGTATTTACACTGTGTCAGATCAGATTATATGATGATTTTATAATTAAAGTTTGTTGTGAGGTGGACAAAATATCAGAGACGACTTTTGGTCATATAATAAAACCACCATATTTTTAAAGACTACCATATAACTCAACACACAAACAATGCACATAGTTTTATCAACAACAAATGAACATTACATAGCAAGGTTATTATTATTTCAGCTTCACTTACATTGTATTACATTGTGCAGGTGTTTGTATTTTTCATGTTTGACCTCTCTTTATACAAACTGCAAGCAGTGCAGCACCAACATAAGTCATTTTAATAGCTGTTCTTCCTTCACTAAATCCTTTTGTAATGAAGTTCTGTAAGATCTGAGCTAATGACTCAGACAAAATACTTTGGTTATTTGCACATGAGAATTTCTGATGAAACCACAGCAGGTAACTGAGCTAAACACTGTTGACCTGCTAACTTCTGCTGACCATCTCAGCTGCAAAACTTGATGGGTGCCTGGAGCTTGTCTCTGTTTGGGCAAGAGGTGGGATATACCCTGAAATATAGAGGGCTGACACTAAAGCTACTTACCCATTGCACAAAAACCCTACTAACACCCTCTAACATCTGGCTTTTTTAAATAATGGGAAAGGGTACAATCGGTGTTCACACCTGGGTCAAAGGACTCTACAGTAGTTACGGGTAATAATCAGCTCCGGCTCTGATTGGCATTGATGGTAACACACTTGGGTGGACACGCTAATTTTAGCTCCTTTACTGGCGAGATGCAGTGATGAGCCACCTCAAAACACCATCCATCTCCGCCGAGGCAATGCTCAAGCATTGTTTCCAATTAGCCTGCACTGAGTTTGAAAGAGAGTCTGAATAAGTAAGAAATGTATAAAATAAGTAACCAACACAGAGTTTTCACAGGCCTCCATGCTGCTCTCTACAGTTAACTAACCTGTTTTCCAGCTTGTCTGTGACATTAACATGAAACTTTAGAAAAAAAACAAACACATAAACACACACACACACACACACACACACACACACACACACACACACACACACACACACAAAGGCATACTCGTCTGCTGCAGAGCCGTGTACAAGCTCTGGTCTACTGGCAATGAGAAAGGAATCTATTGCCAATTTTTAGTAGGTTTTCTCACCTTTAAAAGGTCCAGTGTGTAGGATTTAGAGGGATATATTGACAGAGATGGAATACAGTATATTAAGTATCTTTTATTTAGTGTATAATGACCTGAAAATAAGAACTGTTGTGTTCTCCTTACCTTAGAATGAGCCATTTATATCTACATAGGGAGCGGATCTTGGTTTATGGAGGTCGCCATGTCCGAGATAAACAGCGTCTGGGATGTGCTGATTTGTATCATGAAACTGCCTTATCCCATGTTTTTAGTGGTTTTATTTGGCTGGTCTGCTTGTTTTGGAGAGAAAGAGACCTCTGTGGATAATTCGGCTCTTGATAAAAACCTCCTGAGCAATAAACTCCAGAATTCTAGAGAGGTTTTAGCTGGTTGCAATCTGCAATTCACTGCTAGACACCACCAAATCTCCCCCCTAAATCTTACATGCTTCATGTTTAAAAAAAACCTGCGTACACACGCTGATTTTGGCGGGAAAGGAAAGGGCCAATAGAGACAGTCCTTTTCATGCTCATATTCACACTCACATTCACACCTACGGGCAATTTAGAGCCACCAATTAACCTGCATGTCTTTGGCTGGAGAAAACTTGCAATGACATAAAAAGGACATGCAAACTCTACACAACACGACCCACAGTTCTCCCCGCTGGACGGGCTGAAACTGAAACAAATTTCGTTGCTCTGTAACATGTGCAATGACAATAAACATCATTCATTCAAATGGGCCCCTGCTGGCCGGTGGATTCGGACCTGTAACCCTCTTGCTGTGAGGCAACAGAATTATATATATATATCTATTTATACATCCATCTACACATACACTACATCCATGCGTCCATTATTTGTCTAGCTATCTAACAGAAGAAAGTAGTTTAGTCTCAACACCAAAGATGGAAAAATCATGGATAAGGATCAAGCTGTTTGATACCTTTCCAACTGTTTCTTGCTCTCCCCATCAGATGCCTGTGAAGTCACCCTGGATCCAAACACAGCAAACAAATACCTCTCATTGTCTGAGGACAACAGAACAGTGACACTAGTAAGAAAGAGGCAGTCATATCCTTACCACCCAGAGAGATTCCATCACTGGAAGCAGCTGCTGTGCACAAGTGGTCTGACTGGTCGCTGTTACTGGGAGGTGGAGAGAAAAGGGTGGGTGTCTGTGGGAGTGACTTACAGAGGAATCGGGAGGAGAGGAAAAGGTGCAGACTGCTGCATCGGTCTCAATGACACGTCTTGGAACTTGTGCTGCTCTCGGGACCGTTACTCTGCCTTCAACAATAACAGAGTGACAGCCATAACTACGACCAGCACTGTTTCTGACAAAGTAGCAGTGTATCTGGACTGGCCTGCTGGTACTCTGTCCTTCTACAGAGTCTCCTCTGACACACTGAACCACCTCCACACATTCCACTGCACATTCACTGAGCCCCTCTATCCTGCGTTTGGGTTTGAGTATCTGATCAGGTTTGACTCCACAGTGTCTCTGTGTCAGGTGAGCAGGGGAGAATTGCCTCCTGGAGACAAACACCACTGCTGAAACAAGACACAAGATCAAGATCACACACATAAAAGACTTATTTCTTTGGATTTTCATGTCACAATACAGAGCTCAATGTCAGTGTCTTAATGTACTTTGCATGGAGGCAAAATAAAATGTTGTAAAATAACCAGGCTCTTCTCATGTACACACTTCTTCTTCGTCTGTGGTGCCAACTCTAGCTTTCCTGTAATGACAGTCGTCATTCAAGATACAAGGAGCTCTGTGAGGGCATGATAGTGCTGAAAGAGACCAATCATAAGATGCCCTGCATCTCCCCTTGGTCCCTGTCAGACCCACTGCGACTGTTGTGGTCCTTCAGCTTCTTATAATCTTGCTTACGTTTCTTCAACTTTTCACGAATTTGTTTTGGCATGTGCCCTATATTTAGCTCCGCCAGCTGGTTGGCTATTCTTCCATAGACTTGGTTGTTTTGAGTTGCCGATTCGAAGTCCTGCTAAATTTCTTCCTCTGCAAATACGCTCCTAAGAGCTTGGACCCGTTGTCTGTCCACTTCTCGTAGCTTCTCTTCTTTTGCTCTATTTTCCAAATGATCAAAATACAAACAAGGTGAAGCTTGTAGAAATGAAATAAAGTTTGCAGCCACACTGGCATGGAAGTGTGTGTATCCCACCAATCAGCTTTCTTCAGCACACAGCCCCGCCCTTCAACAATATTGGGGAATCTGAAAAGTCCTCCCCCCTACTAGATACTTTTTTCAGGGAAAGTTTGGGGTTGAGGGAGAGTTTTTTCCCCCGGGTAATTTGATGGAAACACGCCGAGGTTTTTCAAAATCCCTGGTAAATGATAAAAGTTCCTGCAGTGGAAAAGGGGCTATTGTAAGCATTTTTTTCCATGACCTAAAGGGCGAACTGTGACGACATTAGTAGGTGTGTCATATTCTACAGGTTGGAAAGAGAGGAGGGGAAGGCAACAATAGAGAGGCTGAGTTGGAACTTATCGGAATAAAAGAGTGTGCAGTGGTCTCATTAACAGTTGGTTCATTTGGGAGTAAAAGTATATAACATGTAAAACCAGAACAAAAGTTTGCAGATTATTAATGTAGTCTGTGATTTTGCTGCTACTATCATAGAGTTGTGCTGTTTACTTCTGTTGTGAATTGTGCAACACACTCTGGTGATGACACATCCTTCATTACAATGACTACACAAAACTGGTGGGAGGATGGAAAACAGAACCAGTTCAAGAACCACAGCTACTCTGGTGGAAAAGGGGTAACGGTGTTGCTTAAAGATAAATATGTATCTAATACTAGACAAAAATATAATTTGAAAACTTTAAATAAAAACGTATTTTTTGTAGTATTAAGTAAACCATAATTATTTAATCTTTTTTAGAATGAAAAGATGTAGATTCCCACTATCCTGCTTCAGCTGCGAGAAATACAGTGCAGTAACTGTGGATAAAAAAACACTATAAAACTAAAAACTAGGGTCCAAAAAAGTTGCACCTTCTATCTAGTTTTAGTGCTCTAATCAAATATCAGCCCCTTGCACTGACATCTACAACAAAAAAAGATAATGGTCACATGTATCAGGACTGAACAACATTTTATTCTGTACTTTTCCAGAACTTCTGTACATTACCAACATTTTGTAGACCTGGAAATGATCACTTGAGTCAGTGATCCAGTCTTTATAGAGCCACTGAAGAACCCTGCTTTAAGCACAACACAACACAACCAAACAAGGATATGATTTCTTCACTTCCACTTTAGGAAGTGCTGCAATCAACATTTTGGCAATCACATATAATCTGCGAGGAGCTGATTCTCATATAACCATTCTATAACATAATAAAAAGGAATGCCCTATATTAGTAATCCCATTTGAATCTTAAGCAACCTAACTTCTGCTCTTCTCTCCGTCAACATGGCTTTAGAGACACTGGAGGACAATGGAAGGCAGAAAGGAAATGCAACAAGCACTGAAGTCATTCATTAGTCAGACCTCTTGTCTCACCATGTTGACAAGTTTCTTGAAAAGAGTATGAGGAGGGTGGTATGCCAAAATTATAGAGTCTATATTTGGGTTTAAAGAAACAGTACATTTTCACAAATGTACTTATTTCCTTTGTGGCGGAGAGTTTAATATAGAGATTGATCTATACTTTCATATCAGGTAAATATGTGGCTGGTTAGTTTAGCACACAGAAAACAGCCAGTTTGGCTCTGTCCAAAAGTAACAAAACAAGAGTCCTCCTACCACCACCTCTAATACTCCACCTCTAATAAAATGTCAGATCTTGTTCATTTAATCTGCAAAAAAAAAAAAAAAAAGTAAAAAGTTCTATGGTTGGTTATGTATGGGACTATTTCTTGCATTATAATCTCCCTGTAAAATATAAAAAAAAAAACAATTTTACACTTGCCCAGATTAAACAGAGGACATATAATGTATAATTAGTGAGCTTTTGAGTGTGTGGATTTTGCTACATTTAGACAGAAAGGCTAGCTGTACCCCATTTCCAGTCTTTATGCTAACTGACTGCAGCTTCATATTTACCATACAGACATGAGAGTGGCATCAACCTGATCCACCTCTCGGCAATGCTCACGTTCTGTATTAACTTTGGAACAGTTACTGGTGCTGCTGGCTAATCAATATAATCATTCCTCCTCTCCATACTGGCTGTGAAGAGATCCCTTCCTGATGTTCTTTGTAAAAATTCATTACAAAGAGGGTATCTTCCAACGTTAAGTGTTTTAGTACTAAATTCCAATTTCCACTGATGTTTCCAGCAAGGAATCCCTCCACTGGTTTGGATGTGTCCTGGTAGTCACATAGTGGGCACAAAAACAGTAATTAACCAGGACGAACACAGCCACTTGACTTGTGTAACTCACATGGCTGAACTGGAGTGAAGACTGTAGATTTAGTCCTGTTACTTACAGCTGACTGAGTTGGGCTAGAAAAAGTTCTTTTCACAGCCAGTATAAACAGGTAGAATAACACATTCAGCACACATAAAGGCATGCAAGTACTGTATCAAGACTTTCTTTTGGGGTGTTTCTCTACTTATAAAACCCTACAAGCTCTGCTCTCTTCTCTTCTTTTCCTTGAAAACACCGCCACTGTGATCACACTGCAAGCAATGCCTTCAAAAAGTCCATTTGTTTCTTGTGTCGCTGACTAGCAAATCTTTCCAGGGTGTGCCTGGACAAAACAAACTGCTGAAAAAGTGCTGGTTAATCAGACTTCTTCACTGCCTTACTTCCCCCAAGAATTTCATTTTTTCATGAATTTCATCAAACCAAATCTGTGACAAGCCTGCCATCAAGTGGTGGAGTGCATGAACCCAAAATGGCAAATGAGCATTGGCTTAGAATTGAGTTTATCAGTTTCTTTTAAACCAAAGATACTTAGTCGGCGAAATCTCAAAGAATTAAATCATATTATAGAAACCGATACCAAAGCAGATGAAGCCTGATTGATTGATTTGCCTTCTGTGTGTATCACTGTAGAGGTGCAACCAAAGCCTTTGGTTGGGCCCCTCATATAGACACAACAGTGTGACTGAGTTACTTGCAGTGTGAACACATGGAAAGATACCTTTGCTTGCCTCCATTAGTTCCCCCGAGACTGGGTGGATCTAGCCAAAGCCTGGCATAGTTTGGTTTACATTTTGATGGGTTATTCAGAAGAGCCTGCAACCCAAAGAACAGCAGGGTCTCCAAATAAACACCGTACACACTGTAAATAAGTGTTAGTTTCAGCACGACAATGAGAAAATACCATAACAAAGGGTACAAAGGTTGATGTCAATGAAAGTGACATTTCTCTAAGGGCTTCTTATCTGGTAAACAGATTTACTGTCAGTTCAACAGCACTATTTAAACTGAAAGCTAAGCAGAACGTTTTGTACAATACACAGGAATCACTGTATTCAGACTCGAGAGCTGCTGATGTTTGATGTGGCCTGGTTATAGAGGTGGCTGAGGTTCAGTCTGAAAGAGCTGTCGCGTGGCTTCACCGTGGCCAGAGGAGACAAGACCTGCAAAGCCTTGACACTTTCTCCAACTACCTTCTGTTTGTTAAAGGTCTGTCGTAGCTTCCTGCCCTCTTGAATCCAAAGACAGTGCTACTTTGAAGAAGGACCATCACCTTCCAATGTTCCAGCTAACTCAGGCCAATCGCCCCGACTTTCACAGTAGAAGGTCCATTCGTCTGGCCCAAACCTGCCTCACCTTCTAAGCCAAACTGAGCCGCAGGCCTTCTCCTTGACGATCCTGATCAGACAGTCTTTCCTAGGTAAAGAGTATAAAACTGACTGACTTTGTTTGGGCTTGTGGGTCAAAGTAGATCTGCCACCTCAGAATGCTGCAATATCTGCATATATGCTTTCAAAGGTTTGAGCCATAAAACTAACCTTTTATATCTTCAAGCAACAATGGCTGGTTAATCTCAAAATCTATCAGGCATTTGGGGAGCCGACAAGTTTTAGAATCAAACAGGACACCAAAATGACAGCTGGTTAGCTACAAAAGTAGCACAAATACAACGCTCTGGGCCAGATTTGCCAGCATTTGTCTTGCGGATGGTGTTCACTTTTCATTTTGAAGAGAGCACTACCAATTCTCCCCTCTTTGAAACATCCATTCAACAGAAGCTTGATTCCAACCCTGAACCTTGGACTCACTAAACTCTGACGTAGGTGTGGCATTCTCTTCAGTGACTCTCCTCCACTGCAAACAAAACAAAAAAAAGGTCCCTTTGTCTGTAGTTCTTGGACTGGTTTTGAGTCCAGCACTGTTCAGGGAGTCAGGGCTGGGAGCTGCCCTGACTGTCGGGGTCCGTCCCCGAGGAGCTGGTGTCTGAGTCTGAATCATCATCATTGTGGTCGTCCTCTGCCAAGCTTTTCTCACGTATTCGCCTGTGGGTGGCGCTGAGGCGAGCCAGCAGGCCCTGGTAGTCGAAGCGACCACGCTTCTCGCCAAATGGGTCCTAGGTAGAGTGACGGATAAATACACAGAAGAGAGCCAAGTTTGGGCATGTTTAGTATGTCACACAGAAGTAAAGCTTGTAATGGTGTGTGTGTGTGTGTGTGTGTGTGTGTATTGTCCTGATGAGTTCACTACAATAGGGGTGTAACATATGCCTACCATCTGTATCTTTTTAAATCAGGAAAAGATTTGTAATTTAACCAAACTGTCTTATTTTAACTTCTCCTCACACACATTAAACTGGATTGAATCATACATCTCTTCAAGAACACAGTGTGTAAGGATACAGAACATGAAGTCAACGTCACGTAACAATCATTTTGGGGTACCACAGGGATCGGTCCTAGGTCCACTGCTTTTCAGTTTATTTATAAATGACCTGCCAAGCTGTTGTCCTTTGAATGTCACCTGTCAAATGTATGCTGATGATGCTGTTCTGTATGTCCATGCAAAAGACAAAAAACACGCTGCACAAGAACTGACAGATGCTATGATGAATGTGTACAACTGGCTTGAGAAATCAAAATTATACTTGAACATATCCAAGACTGTATGTATGTACTTCTCAAATAGGGCAAATACTGACAGTGATCCCAACGTTTCTGTGCAAGGTAAAACAATTGAGGTGGTACAAGAGTTCAAATATTTAGGAATCACTCTTGACTCACAACTTTCTTTTAAACAACAGATAAAAAAGATTGTGAACAGAATTAAGTTTAACTTATCCAATTTTAGATTCATTAGAAATAACCTAACTCCTGAGTCAGCAAAATTATATTTTGATACTATGATCATGTCACATATGCTCTATTGCGTAACAAGCTGGGCAGCGGCCTGTAAGACGACACTAAAGCCGATTGAAACAGTTTATAAACAAGCTCTAAAAGTATTAGATAAAAAACCCAAAACGTACCATCAGTCAGATATTAAAAAAGCATGAGCGCTTAAACTGGGACAACACTGTTAAACACACTGACGCAGTCTTGATGTACAAAATCTTCCATGGCCAAGCACCACCGCCACTAATAGAATTTGTGAAAAAAAAACTCAAACAGATCAACCAGAGCTGGTTCCAGAGGTGACTGTGTAGTCCCTTTTAGAAAAAGTGCCCATGGTCAAGCCACTTTTTCTGTCCGCGCATCTCACACCTGGAATTCAATTCCAAGCACAATATGCAAACTCCCGACACTGACCTCTTTCACAAAACAGCTTAAAGCTTGGCTACTGGAAGAACAACACTGTTGTCACAACCAGGTCTGAACTTGTGTATTCATTCAATGTAACTAATTTGTCAAGGGTTCCATCCGCAATTTCTACTGAGCACATACATTATTATTACTTTCCTCTTCCTCATTAACATTTTTTCTTCATTTCTAGGTACTAGTGCAATGTGCAATGCAACACGCACTTTATATTCTCACAAAATTGGGTACTCTCAGTATCATAAAATTACCATCGTTGGTATATATTTATCTAATGCAATACGTAATCGAGCAGTGTGCAATTCTCACTTATTAGACACTAGGGCAATGTGCAATGCAACAAGCACTTTATAATTCTATATAACTAGGTACTCTAGGTATCACAAATTACTATCGTTAGTATTAGATTATTGTAATATGCAATTGAGTATTAGGCAATCAAATTAGCACTTTATATTTTTTGGGCATTTTGCAATACAATAATGCACTGTACACTTTAGCACTTTGCACTTTAACCAGCCCCTCGACATATAGTGTTTAAGCTGTGGTGAAATGTGCATGGTCCCCCGAGCCTTGGCCTGTATATTTTATGATTAACTATGTTTGTTCTGTCTTGTTTTGTTTTGTTTTGTTTTGCTTTGTTTTTATTGTGAACGAATGTTGTACAACACCAACCTGCCAATGGGACTAGAGATGGAAATTAGCCACACGGCTACAATCTCACATGTTTACATTTATATGTGCATTAACATGTACTGTCCCATTTCTTTCTTTAAAAATAAATAAATCTGCAAATCTACAAATTTGTAAGGGCAACTTCTGGTGTAATAAAAAAGGCTTAAGGGATGGCAATGTAGTTTGGTTTCAACTAGTAATGGCCAAATCAAGCGTCATGAACCATTTTCTTTATTTTTTGGGTCCACTCTGGCACTCTTTGTTCAACAAAGGGTTGAAACCAAACTGCATCGCCATCCCTTGAGCCTTTTTCATTACACCAAGAGCGCCATCTAGTGGGTTCCGCAAATACAACTGGTGGTTCATGAAGCTTAATTTCGACATCACTGGTAAAACCATAAAATTCAGTGCACATCATAATTTCGGTGCCCCCTGGCATGTGACATATATTATGATATTGTGGTTTTAGCAAGCTAATGTTAGCTTGCCTGCTAACGCAGATGAAACATCATTTAATTCATCCAGACTCCAAGGCTGATCTGGCTGGTCAATATGCATTATTTGAGACATGTGATATTGTTCCATCCCTATGGTATGTATATTGGTAAATCTTTGAATTGTAAATATTTATTTCCCAGCACTTCTTTACATTGTCACCAAATATATACTGATATTCATCTAATAAAAATTTTAAAAATGTAGATGTAAATGGATTAAAATTAATGAGAAATATAGTCACCTGCATGTTCTGTCCCTGTAGATGCAGTCTCTCTTTGCAGACACCCTCGTAGAAATCGTAATATTCTAGGAAGGACTTTTCCATCACACTCCTAAAAACACACATGCACACACCAATAAGTTGAAAAAAGAGAAATGAGTGAGGAGAGAGGATTAAAGGGATAGTTTTGATTTTCTGAAGTGGAGTTGTATAGTGTACTGATTGATAGTCCATGTATTACATACAGTAGATGTCAGTCAGCACATCCCCAGTTTGGAGAAGCAGGCTGAAGTCCCATGCGGAAGCTAAGCAATGTACTGCTGTGGATGGGGGTCAGCTTCAAAACATATTTAAGTCTCCTAAAAACATCCCACTTAAAATAATCAATAATAGTTAAAGTGTACGTTATATTGAGAGTATTTTCACTGCTTTACCTTTTTGTCAAACAGCTCATTTAAACGAGAAGCTGTTAATGGCTTCAGTTCCCCATCTATGCTCCAGTTAAAGCCACCACACTGCATGGAGAAAAGCAGTATTTTGAGCTCGCTGAACACAGGAGCTGCTGAGCTACCACTGCTTCGATCAGTTAGTTAGTTTGTGTTATTGTGTGACTTTGGTGAATCTGAACTAACCCTTTTAAACGCCAAAGTTACACAATAACACAAACAAACAAACTGATTGAAACAGCAGTAAACCAGCAGCTGCAGTGCTCAGATATGTTAAATCAGTTTTTCTCAGAGGAGTCTGGCTTTGATGAG